>VZRR01007993.1:824062-1020703 GCA_013398015.1 Oreocharis arfaki | reverse complement strand
CGGCTCCTCGGGGGCTCGCTCGGCTCCTCGCGGGCGGGCTCGGCTCCTCGGGGGCTCGGCCCTGGCCCCGGGCTCCTGACGGTGGGCTCCGTGCCGCTTCAGTGTACGCCTTGTATCCCGGCAAGACTCCAGCGGTTTTGACCGAGTAAATAGGGACACAGAAATGTAGATGAGCTTAGACTGGAGGAACCTCAGGAGTTGTACTCCAGCTCTTGCTGGAAGCTCTGGCAGGGATTTGTTTGGCCAAATTCTGACGAGGCCAGAGGATGGTGATTTCACAGCCCCTGTGGGCAATTTTTATGTTTGACTATGCTGTAGTGACAGGGTTTCTTTCTTACATCTAACTGATGTTTTCCTTGCTGCAGCTTGGTTTTCCAGGGTGAGGTGGTCAGATTTAGCTGTTTGTGTTTGCCGCATTCCTTTTGTGTTTCCTAAATTCTGTAAAGGTATGCAAGTTTTAATTTTCATTTCCATTTGTAAAATATATCTCCCTTCCTTAAAGGCCTACAGAGCTGCAATGCAGACACAATGGAGCTGGATTCTTCAGCTCTGCCACTGTGTTGAACAACATTTGAGAGAAAATGCTGCGTATTTTGAGGTAAGAAAGTAAATCAATCAGAATGTGAAATGTTTTGAGTTTTGTCCATAGTCAGAAAGTTCCACCAAAAGCACTAGTTGTTCTCTCACAGTAATTGTAGAAATGACATTTGTCTTTTATAATCATTAGATGATGAGCCACGCTCCCACAGTGTTGCCACAACTCTGTTTCTTCACTATAGTTGTATCAATTCACAGCAGATGACGATTTTCAGTGCTGCAGCTGCAAGTACACACTCTGAGAATGAAACCTTGTTCTCTCCCTGTCGTGCACAACTGCTGTCGATAGAGCTTCTGTGGATGATGCAGCATGGAGGGTGATTAGTGATGGCCATGGGAGAACATGTTCTAGATGGTTATTCCAGGACTAGTCAAAGCAAAATGGAGTGTGCAGCATTAATAATAAACAGAGCAGAGAACACCCTGACAGCAGACACTTCCAATGAAACACCCATCTGGTTAGCTCATTGTCACCCATGCACATGCTCAGCTAATGATGCAGTTACTTGCGTGAGCATGATAGATGAGGGATTTTTGTTGGTTTTGTTTGTTTGTTTTTAAAATTACTGATTTGAAACATTTAAATTGTAAGGGTGAATCCTTAGTGTCTTCTGAGTTGCGTGGTTGAAGAAAAAGGGAGGTGATGAAGGGGTGAGATGCCTTCATACTGAGAAGGGTGAGAATCCAAAATTAGGAAAGGGGCGCTGGACAAGACAAAGCAATTTGCGCTCCTAGTGACAGGGGGAAGAAAGTGGAATTCTGGATTTAAGAAATGGGGCTTAAGGGACACAATGGGATTTCGCTTCCCAGTCGTGCCTAACCAGGACCCTTGTTTGGGTGTGCAGCTTGCCTTGCAGAACTGCCGAGTGTGGCAGCTCATTTCCCTTCCTGCACAAAGTGTTTGCCCCAGCCGTGCTGCCTGGATTTTACAGCTAGTTTCTACAATTTGTAGGCTTTGTCTGTGCTTTCTATATGAAAGTAATTGTAATTCCAAGGAAAGCAAGATTGACTTAATAAAATTTTTTCTTTGCAGGAATGATTGTTTACTGTAGGTTCAATAACAGCAGAATTAATTTTGCGTGTGGCTCATACCAAGAATAACTGGTGTTACAGTGTGTGCCTTTTTGAAGAGTACATTTAGGCATGAGGTCATGAGTAGTTGAGTGTGGTGCAGTGGTCACTTCAAGCGATGAGAAGAGGTTGTTTTAAAAGACAGCACTTGAAAACCTCGGTGTAGCTGATTCTGTATTTTTAAGTTGTTTAAAAATAACCCAGATAATTATCTCATCCTAGTTTTTCAGTGATGCCAAAGAAGCCATGGAATATTTGAAGAATTTGAAAGATACCATATACCGAAAATACAGTTGTGATAGATCAAGCAGCCTTCATAGGCTGGAAGACCTTGTCCAGGAGTCTATGGTAAGATCTGTGGTAGGATCCTATTAGCAGGAGTTACAATGTAACAAGAAATGTGTAGGTTATAGTAGGATATAAAATGTGTTAAGATTATTCCTTTAAAGTGAAGGAAAAAATGTTAATTTTTCAGAACTTATAAATGAGTATTTTTCATAACTTTAAAATACAGTTTTATTTGTTTATATTTACAATACCAGATGTGGGAAGGGTTTGGCTTCAGAAAGATACTTGGTTTTTGTAAAATGTGTTACTTTTAGGAAACACAGTAGAAGGAGTCAGGGAAAAAAAAAAGCATAACAACATCAAAGAGGCAGTACTGTATTCTGGACGTCTCTTACGACATATTTTTTTCTTAACTGTTCTAGGAAGAAAAAGAACAACTCTTGCAGTATAAGAGCACAGTAGCAGGCCTTGTGGGAAGAGCAAAGGCAATAATTCAGCTGAAGCCAAGGAACCCTGACTGTGTACTCAAAACATCCATTCCAATTAAAGCCATCTGTGACTATAGACAAATTGAGGTTAGAAACTAAAATTTCCTCAAACCAATTACAGATGTAAGAATTCTGCTAAAGTTTCATTAATTACCATGTTCCTGGTGAAAGCTGGGCTGTAAATTTCTTCCACCCTAGTAAACAAGACCAAATCCTTGGGTTGGAACATTGGTTTTGTTGTTCTGTTGCTTATTTGTTGACAGCATTTGCAGAAGTGCTTTGTACAATTATTTTGTAACGCTTGGCTCATCAAATTATTCTGCTTTTCTGTTAATACTAGATAACTATTTACAAAGATGATGAGTGTGTATTAGCAAACAATTCCCATCGTGCTAAATGGAAAGTCATTAGCCCAAGTGGTAATGAGGCCATGGTTCCATCTGTATGCTTTACAGTTCCTCCACCAAACAAAGAAGCAATAGATACAGCCAACAGGTAGGGACAAAGTAAAACTACCTGTTTTCTATTAAAATCCACTTACATGGAGCTTGGGTTAAAAAAAAAATCTCACAGTTTTTGTTGTTTTGTTGGTTTTTTTCTTTTGTTTTTCTGTTTTCGTGTGTGACCCTGATCTGAAGTCGGAATTTTTTTTCAGGATTGAGCAGCAATTTCAGAATGTTCTGGCCCTTTGGCACGAGTCACATGTAAACATGAAGAGTGTGGTGTCCTGGCACTACCTGACAAATGAAATTGAAGCTGTTCGAGCTGGAAATGTTGCCTCGGTAAGTATTATGACTAGGAAGGGCTCTTAAGCATTCACTGGGAAGTCATAGGATGCACTTTTCGGAAATGTATAAGCAGTGATTTGCAGCAATCCTCATCTTCCTGGGAGTAGCTGGCAGCAGTGGCCAGTGCTGGCTACTGGTGTGGAATGATCTGCCTTGATCTGAGCAGTCTTTGTACAGCTACATTTGGTGAAGGAGCAGAGTGATGGTGTCAGGAAAGCTACCTGCAGCCAAGCCTCCTGTTGTCAGCAGAGACCTCTTGAAAGCAATGAACAGTGACTAAATTCTGAATTTTGTTCTGCAATAGACTGTCTTTCTGTATTTATGTTGAAAATATCTGGAGATATTAATTTCATCTGGCTAAGGTTTATCTTCCTGAAAACCCCCATCGTTACCTCATAACAACCACAACTGCTGCATCTTCTTACTAACAATGGAGCAACTGCGTGTTTACATTTAGTCTTTCAAGGTGAAGGCAGCTGAAATATCATTCCTCATAATGCATTTTTTCATTCTCATACATACCTGTAACTTGAAATTTGAAATAGCTAGTTAGGCCAAATTTGTCAGAAGTGGAATAGTGATATAGATCGAATTATTATTCTTTATTAAACATTCTGACTAAAACTGTGTGAGATCACAAACTGTTACAAATAATATTTGCAATACCCAAAATGGCACTTTCTCACCTAATTTATCACTGTTACTGTTGGAAAGAGGAATCTGAGATAATTCTTGAAGTGAGCCTACTTGTCCTTGCTGTTTGTTGCTGCATGGCATTAGATAGGAGAAATGAAGTCTGATGTAGGGTTGGCTTAACACAGCCCATTCCTGATGTGCAAGATATAAAATTTACACTAAGTAAATTATCAGCTGTCAAGTGGACTACAGCTAAGGAACAGTAAGCTTTCAGAACCTCAATTCTTTGACTTTACCATCTTATTAATTGGTCAGTATTGCTTTTTGATAAAAAGCATTAAAGGAACTGTGTGAGTGATGCACCATTGCTGACTGTGCTTTGGGTCTGTAATCTGTTGCAGATAAAGACAATGCTGCCAGGTGAACATCAGCAGGTTCTAAGCAATTTACAGTCCCGCTTTGATGATTTTGTGGAAGACAGCCAGGAGTCCAAAATCTTTGCAAGCTCCGATACAGCACAGCTGGAAAGGGAAGTTAATGTTTGCAAGCAATACTATCAAGAGCTTCTCAAGTCTGCAGAAAGAGGTAAAACTTAGCTTAGAATAGTAGAAAGATGCCCTTATGAGAAGGATTTTGTTCTTGATCTTGATATCTCTTTTATCATGTTGATATTGTTATTGCCTGTGTTCTTTTGTACACAGTAATTTTAACAGTTTGTGCAATTACATTGTGTAGAAGCTCTTATTTTTTTAACTTTGTATATATAAAGCTATGTAAAAAATATTGATGTGTTACATAATATACAGAATGCTACAAAAAATTTTGCACATAAGAATTTGTTATGTGCAGTACAGCTCATTGTTTAGTCCTGTGTTCCTTGTTTTTGAATATGGAGAAACAACTCGATTGCTTTGTTGAGTTCATAACAGAATTTTTTCATTCTGTTAAGGCAAGGAAAATGTCGTAGCTATTTTCCTAGCTCCACAGGATGCCTGTAGTTACTGCTCTCTTGACTGTAATTTTAATACAGTGAGAACAGAAAGCTTAAAATATCTCTTCTGATTTACTGTTAAGTAGTTGATGACGTAAAGAAATACGGTAGGGCAAAGCTGATTATTTCGTTAGCACAGTTCACTTCAGGAATGATGTGGTGCCCTGTGCACCTGAAAGAGAGTATTTAATGTGCCTCGTACCACTGAGTTTAGCAATGTCTTTGTAGAGGTAATGCCTTTGCCTGTGCCAAATGATGACAGACAGTAATTTTTTATGTGTGAGGAGATGATTAAATAAAAATAAAATTAAGAGTTCCTAAAATTTGCCTTATAACCAAAATTTCAATGGAAACTGATAGCATTTTGGCCAGTCGTGGAAAGGCCTGTAGAGCAATGACTTTTTATGAGATATGAGAAGTTATGGTGAAAATGTCATGATGACTTTGCTGGCTAACATAATTCTTATGTTATGTGCCTTAATTCTTCCAACAGAGGAGCAAGAAGAATCTATTTACAATCTGTACATCTCTGAAGTCAGAAATATCAGACTACGACTGGAGAGTTGTGAGGAGCGATTAATACGGCAGATCCGGACACCAATGGAAAGGGACGATGTACACGAAAATGTGCTTAGGATTTCAGAGCAAGAGGTGAGCCTTTGAGAAAGTCTGTTTTACCTAGGTAAAGTTTTATTTACATAACAAATATATCCAGACTTCTAAGTGTAAGCCAGGAAGGTTTGCAGTGTACCTTGAAAAGAGGAGTAAAATATTTAGCTTATGCTAGTGAGAAAAAAGATACTGATCAATGGCAACTCCGTTAGCTTCCTTACTACACATGTGTTTCTCTAATTTTTTTCAACGTTGTCCACATCAAAGACACAAAGGAGGGCAGACCTGTACTCATAGTGATATGTAGAGTATATATCAGGTTGATGTAGGATGAAAGCACTATCAATCATCTTTCATTTTACAGAAACTGAAGAAAGAACTGGATCGACTGAAGGATGACTTGGGAGTCATCACAGATAAATGTGAAGAGTTTTTCAGTCAAGCTGCTGGTTCACCTTCAGTCCCTACTCTACGCTCTGAGCTCAATGTTGTTATTCAAAACATGAACCAAGTTTACTCCATGTCTTCCATTTTCATAGATAAGTATGTATTAGGCTGTTTTTCATCACACGTTTTAGTTTACGGTTTTTTCCTAAATTAAAACTATTAGTATGAGTAATATTGATCAAGGAAAAGGGAGTTAACATTTTAACTTTGTATAAAGGGGGTGTACTCTGTGACATGAAAAGGCTGAAAAACTCAAGTGTGTTGAGTGTTAGTATTGATGGTTCAGTTAACAGGGGGGTTACTGTTTTTCAGATTAAAAACTATAAATTTGGTGCTGACGAACACCCAAACAGCAGAATCATTAGTAAAACACTATGAAACTAAATTGTGTGAAGAAGAGGCAGTAACAGCTGACAAAAACAATATTGAAAATCTGATGGGTACATTAAAGGTAAGAGCTGGCTGATGCCTTCTCATGGTCGAATCAAAAAAATAAGTCAAGAACTGTCTTGTAACACCTGATTTGGTTATACTACACTCTGTAGGGTATCAAACATTGGTTTGTGTATTTAGTTTTAGGAGGTATTAAGATTGACATTTCAGAAAAAAGTGGCAGCTTTGGAGCATTAGAATTTGGATAGTTTGAAAGCCTGTTCCTGCTGTTGCAAAATGTGTTGAAGTATCTGAGCTTCAAGAAGTGGCACTTGTTAATTCTGCAGTAAGATTTTATTTTCTCTTCAGAAGGTAGCATATACTTAAGGTAACATAAACATATGCTTATGTTATGTAAATTTGACCACA
Source organism: Oreocharis arfaki (assembly GCA_013398015.1). Taxonomy (NCBI): domain Eukaryota; kingdom Metazoa; phylum Chordata; class Aves; order Passeriformes; family Paramythiidae; genus Oreocharis; species Oreocharis arfaki. Next base: position 1,013,984 of record VZRR01007993.1, on the reverse strand, counting down.
GTAACATTCTTGCTACACTTTGGTGTACTAATCAGGGCTTCTTAGGAAGTTTGGCAGATGTCTTTGAGAAATGGAAAGATTGAAGTTCAGCATTTTTTGTTTGTTGTATATAACTCATTTTTATATTGCAAATTATGAGTAATGCTTTTTTGCTAGATGGAATGATTGGGATCTGCCTAGTAATTTTTTTGAAAGTTGTAGTTTATAAAGGTGAGTGTGTTCATTTGATGTCTGTGTTTTGATCTATGTGTTGTGGGGATTGCTGTTACTTAGAATTATTTTGCAGTTTATTACTTCAGACTCATTCTGGTGCCACTTGAGTATTTGAGCAGCCAGAAGTAAAATATTAATTGAAACATTTTTGATTGATTCATTTATACATTTTTCTCATGTGAAATACTAATTTATAAAATCGTGTCATAATTTAGGAATTATTTACAACTTTTTTTTTATCACCTACTAGCAATGGAGATCTGAAGTAGATGAGAAAAGACAAACATTCCATGCCTTAGAGGATGAACTGCAGAAGGCAAAGATGATCAGTGATCAGATGTTTAAAATGCACAAGGAACGTGATCTTGACTTTGACTGGCATAAAGAAAAAGTTGATCAGTTGGCCGAGAGGTGGCAAAATGTTCATTCTCAAATTGAAAATAGGTTTGTATGACTTTTTCTTATAATCTGTTCATATTTTATACTTTTTTTTTTTTTTTTTGTATTATTTCTGAGGAAANTTTTTTTTTTTTTGCCATTATTTCTGAGGAAAAACAATCAGAAATGAATGTCAAAACAGGTCTGAATAGTTTTCTGAACTGTTTTTGGAATGTGCTGGGATGAAGACTTTTATTGTGCAGTTGACAACATTGCCTTACTTTTCCACTGGAAATGTCTGTGACCATTAAGCTCCAAAAGATGAACTAGATACAGAAACTTTCTACTTACTGATACACAGTAGAGATAAATTGCCTTTTTCTTTAAAAAAAACAAACCTGCAGAAATGGCAGGTAGTCCTATGGAAATACCATCTCGTTCTCCACATGATTAGTTCTGATGGGCTAAATTGATGAGCTGATTCATCAGTTATGATTGGATTCATGTTAATTTGCGTTTAATTACTGAAGTGTTAAGTCTGGAAGTTCTTAGCTTCCATTGACTTCTGTGATAATTTTGGTGCAATAAGTTTTTGTTGAAGTGCCTTTTATATTTTTTAAATATCCAGTAGAGATAGTGCTCTAAATTCAGCCCTTTAGTGTCAAGTTGATACTCAAAATGTTTCTGAAGTGCACATGCCTACACAGATGTTCAGATACAGCAGGACACACCTACCCGTGTTGCTGATGGAGATGTCCCTACATGGCATTCCTGGAAATGCTTTTTTCTTCAGTCTCTGCAGTTCTGTTTCCTGTATGTAAAGGAAACAAAACTGTAGAGACTGAAGGAAAAAGTAGGGGCAAGTTGAGGAATTCTGTACAGTCTGAATTTATTTCCTTTAAAATGTGCTTTAGTTTGTCATTATAGATAGCCTGGAAAAGAGCATTGAAGATACTGCTGTTGATGTAAAAGTTCACACAACAACCTGTTGCGTTTTTGTCCTCGTTTTATAAGGGGTGAATTTACATTCAGGTGCAATATTGAAGTTATTCACTACTTTAGTTGTGTCTGTTTAATATTGCAGGAAGTTAGAAGGAAAATGGGCAAAAGGTGACTCATTTAAAGCTGGCTGCAGAATGGCTAGCTTAAGTTCCACCTCTGATTTTTCATCAGTTGTCAGTGTGACATAATTTAAGTGGTTAAACGGTAGTTTTATGAGGTACTGAAGTGTCCTTATTTCTTCAAGAGAGTAAGCATGAACCATGTGCTCTCCTCCCAGGACTGTATCCTGAACAGAATATGCTGAAGAATGACTGTTAATACATAGTGGCTTCTGGTGTAAATAGGACAGATTGTGGTAGCTGCAGCATAGAGCTGTAAACAAGCTGCTTTCTGCAAATATTATCTCTGCTTCTTCCTACCAGCTTGACACTGATAATCATTAGACAAAACTTATTTACAAATATTGGCTGCAGTTATCGTGATCCTTTCTCTTTTTCTTGGTTATTAACTTTAAAACATGCTTAAGTATGAAACCTGAGCAATAGAATTTCCTTCGCTTGCTCTTTTTTAGTCTCTTTTTGGTATCTTAAGAATGACACTAGAGCAATTCCAAGTATTCATTCCAAGTCAAACTGTAAAAGGTTGTTTAATTATTATGTTTCTTCTGCAGTGTTGAGTGGTCATATTTATATGATCTTTTCAGTAGAATCATATAATATTCTGAGTTGGAAGGAACCCACAACGTTCATCAAGTCTAACTCCTGGCTCTGCACAGAGCCACCACAAAAATCACACCACGATAACAAGAAACAGTGTAAGGATCATGAAAGAGAAACTGTCAGTATTTCCCTCAGGATGGAAATGACTTTAAAGAAATACACGGAACTTTCTTTTTAGATCAAAAACGTGATTCAAAATTAGATGTACATGTTCAATTACTTTTGCCCATTAACATGTTTACAGGCTTTAGTTTTAGTGTAACTCCTGCTGTTTAGTGGGAGGCATGGAGAGTATGGTGAACCACTACTTGACTCCAGGACGGCACGCTCCTTCTCAATTCATAGGTCACATCTGAAATATTCTCCCTTCTTGTAACAGAGCTGATTGCTGTAGCAGAGCCCTTCCTCTTTCTTGGGATTTCCTGTGCTTGTGGAGTTTCAAGCAGTTGAACACACTGAGTGATATATAGAGTTTCTTGTGTAGTAGGATCTCTCCTGGATGTCCTTTATGACGCACGGAAAGGCTTCAATAAGCTAGGAGTCCTGGTGTTTGAGAAGTGAATTTGCTGTAAAATTAGTGTTAGTTTATTATGTTTATACTGTGAACTGTAGCAGAGCTAAGGCATTTGAAGCCTTTAAAGCTGTATTTGCCTTAGTGTTGTATTTTTTGTCTTTAATAATCATCTTCTCCCCTTTGATTTGTCTTCTAAAATAAAATCAGGTTGCGTGACTTAGAAGGCATTAATAAATCTCTGAAGTATTATAAAGATACTTACAATTCTTTGGATGCTTGGATTCAACAAGTGGAAGATACTCAGCGAAAGATTCAAGAAATACATCCTGAAAATAGCAAAGCCTTGGCGAAACAGTTGAACCAACATAAGGTATGAAAGAGATGTCATTGTAGAAAAGCAGTGCTGTAAGCACTGACCAAAGAATTACAATATCAGTGATCTCAGTCTTGTTTATTAATATGAGGGGCTTAAACCCATCAGCCCTTACTGTGGAACTCCAAATAATCACCAGATTTTATGATTTTGAGTTTATAATGCAGCCATGAATATATCACTCACTGACTGTTGTCATTTTGTAGACCAGATTGTTTGGTCCTCAAGATGTGCAAGAACATAAAAACCTTAAAACTTCTGGACTTGCCTTATCACATAATTTTATGTTCCGTGCTGCTTTTTTTTTTTTGGATGTAGAAATATGTTCATGGAAGTAGAGCTAAACTCAACATCTGCCTCCTGCAAGAAGGAAATGCAGTTTAAATAGACAGGATAATAAATTATATGCATGAAAGGATATATTCCCAATTTTGTTTTAAGTTCATTCACCAACTATTAAACCTGGCAGGTTTTTTCACTGCTTCTGTACTGTAAACCTGATAAAGCTGAGGTCATAGGCTTGAGCATATTACTTGTACACACATGAATAGGAGCATCACACATGTTAGATAAAGTAGACATTAGCTATCTATCAAACATCTATCTATATTAGATACTGTCAGATAAAGTAGAAATGTTAATTATAATAGTAATAAAAATAACTTTTTAAGATGAAAATGTACATTTGTATTTTACAGATGCTGGTTTCTGAGATTGAAATGAAGCAAAGCAAAATAGATGAATGCCAGAAGTATTCAGAACAATACTCAGCTGCTGTGAAGGTAACAATAACATTACACTTATAATCCTATTTTTTTAGTTCCAGTATCATGTTTAATGCCAATGATTTTGTGTATTTTCACTCTTACAGGACTATGAGTTGCAGACCATGACCTACAGAGCTATGGTTGACTCCCAACAAAAATCTCCAGTAAAGCGCCGAAGAATGCAAAGCTCGTCAGACTTCATTATTCAAGAGGTAAATGGGTTTCTTATGACAGGAAAATCTGAGTCTTTGCTTAAAACAGGATAAACACAAGAATTTAGGTTTGGATTTATTAATGATTAAATATGGTAATCTAAAAAAGATTTTTTTTTTCTCTAGATACATGATATATCTATCATGTATCTAGATACATACACATATCTAGAAACACAAATATTCTAGTGTTCATTATGCTGCATTTTGGTAACTAGACAGTATAACGCAGCTAATTAAAATAAGTAACCCAAATTATAAAAAGCTATTTGCGAATTGTGCCTCAGTAAAACTGCTTAGAACTACCTCTGGACTGGATCTGAATCGTAGTAAATAAGAAGTTCATCTTGACCGTAGTGAAACCTACCAGATCAGGACACTTTGATAGATTCTAAGGCAGATCAGCCTCATTTGGGTGAGAAAGATACATCTGTCTCCCTGATACCTGTTAGGGAGAGGAATCAGGACAAGCAGGCTTGCCCCTCTTAAAACCTTTTCTTATAGGGGAAAGAATCAAGCGACTGTGAAGTCAAAACATTGTCTTCTCTTTCTTCTCCTTATGGATCTCCTCATAGATCCTTAGGATATGTTTGTTCAAGTGCACCTCGATGACAGCATTGAACTTTGGAATCATAATTAGAACTTGATCATGGTTTTTTAATCAAAATCGAGATGGGTTCTAGAGCAGTGTCTATCACTTCTTTCAAGCTTAATGGGAGTGTTTACCTGTATGACACCTACCCCCCTTTTTGTTTCTCTACAGTTCATGGATCTACGGACTCGGTACACTGCTTTAGTGACCTTGATGACCCAGTACATTAAGTTTGCAGGTGATTCTTTGAAAAGACTGGAAGAGGAAGAGGTAGGTCATTCTCTGGCAGTCAACCAAGCAAAAAGAGCATCTAGGCAAACGAAGAGCAATACACCTATTGGAATAATTCACAAAGTTACCAGTAGATGTGGAAAACTAAAATTCCTTATGTAGTGCGCATTATGCAGAAATGTGGCAGTGTTAACACTGTTACGATTCAGATAAGCAAAATCCTGTACCATCCATCCATTTTAACAGTTCTTCCACCTAGAAAGAATCTATGATTTGTTAAATTCTGATTGAGATGTAGTTAAAATTTAAGTACTAATGCTTTCAATTTTAATACCCTGGAACTTGAGCTTTTGGATAAAAGCAGACATTAAGATGTGGGCAAACTCATCGTGTATACTCTATGTAGGCCTTTTAATATTCCATAGTATGCATTCTAGTCCACTTAACAACATACAAAGAAGTTCTTTTGACAGGGAGATGAGATGCCCTCTTAATTAATTTTTGAAGTTAGTTTGACCTGTTCATTTTTTTCCTTCTGCCTTTCTACTGTATTGATTCCTTGGGGTCAAACATCATTTTATTTATGCTTAGAATTGGGTCTTACTAGCAAAAGTAGGTTATTGAAATTAGGCAGACGAATTGCACAAAATACATGCTTTCTGCATAGCAAACCTTCCAAATAATTGAGAAAAAACAACCTTCTAAATTTTTCACTTTCTTTTGAAAACTGTCTCTCAGAAGGAGATTATATAGTCATTCTTTAAAGACTACATTGTTTTAGTATAAACTGCATACATTAGATAAAATTGGAGAACATTACCATATGGGTATAAATTTTAATGTCATTGTTACAGGAAAAAAATGTTCTTAAATGAATATTATATAATTCTGGGGCCGGTTTTGTCTTTATTGGCTTTTCTTGCTATTGAATACCTCTGAACCAACACTAACAACAGCATGTATCTTTGGGCATCATCAAGTGGTGGAGCAAACTGATGGAAATACATAATGTTGATAAGTACCTATTATAACTGAGGATGTAGTATGACTAATCATGCTAATGGCATCAAGGATAAAAAGTCAGTCAAAGAACAAGGATCAAGAAATCTGTGAATGTCAATAGACTTGATGTTCTTCAAGAACAAGTGGAATCAAATGTTTTGAGTTTCAGTCTGCTCTGGGTCTCCAGGATTGCTTTTTTTGAGATCAAGTACCCCACATCTTCCTTCCTCTTCTACCTCCTGTCAGCCTTCTAAATCTTTGGTAGCTTCTTTGAAGATAACCTAAGCAGGTTTCCAGTCTCAAAATAATATAATGGTTTTTTTTGTTTTTAATCAGGGTAGCAAATCAGAAAAAGAATAATCTTTTTCAAAAGAGGAATGAGTTTTTTTCTTCTGGGAAGAAAAATACTTCACTGACCGCTGAAATCTGTGGTTGTTCCAAGATTTTCTTGTATGCCAGTCTTTTTTCCTAACTCTCAGTAATAGCATTGAGAAAGCAGAGAATAAGGGAAAAATAAGATACTTTCCATCATATCTCAGTTTAATCCATGTGCTGTCATGCTCAGAGTTTACCAGAAGACAATCAGCTCCAGCAGCCTGTGAAGTCAGCTGAAGTCTTTCAACGTTTGGGATGTAATGAAGATCTTGAACTGAGAGAGGAAAAGAAACCTAATGAAAGCATGATGGATGTGGAATATTTGCAAAAACAGAACTCTTCCAGTAAACCTGAATACGCAGAAAATAAACTGGAAACTAACAGAGGAAAATTAAATGTAGACAGATGTGATAGAATTAAAACTGATAGAACATTAAAGCAACATCTAAATTTCAGTGGTCAAGAAAGTAGCATCAGTGGCAACAGAGACAGTAAGCTACATACAGAGCAGGAGAGTTTAATGGGTTTTGGTAATCAAAGTAAAGAAGAAAAAAATGGCAGAAAAGATTGTTTTGTTTCAACTGAGATCTGTATGAGTGTGAACAATGATCCTGGTGAAATGTTAAATGAGCAGATTGCTAATGGAGGGAGACAGAATACAGAAGGAATATCAAAGAAGTTCCCTGAAGTGGAAACGATACACAAAACCACAGGAAAAAAAAAATCAAGAAAGGCAGAGAGTGATGTTTCAAAAAGGGAAGAGTGTGAGATGCAATCAGAAACTGATTTTGAGGTAACAACAAAGCAAGCTGAAGTTAGTCCAAAAACTGGAAAACAAGCCCTGGGTATCAGCCCTTACAAACAGCAACATTTTCTGCAGAGAACTCATTTTGAATGTCAGCATAAAGAGCATTGCTCTACAGAAGGCAAAAGCCATAATACTTTAAAATCTGAAGACAGAGAGTTTCAAGTGTGTGGTGAAAAAGGTGATTCTCTTCCAGGTGCAGGGGGTGCAACATCTTTAGAGAAAGTTGCATCCTCTTTCAGAGAGCTGACAGTGCACAATGAAAGTGAAAAAACGAAATTAAATTTGCAATCTGTGAGCAATCCAGGTGTTTATTGTCATGTTGAAAGGGATACTGACAAACTGCAGAAAGCATCTCTGGATAAAGGTTACTTCCTAGCAGAAAATGAAATCCTAGAAAAATCAAATTTAAGTTCAAATGAAGCCAAGAATTCAGTGCAAGAAATGTTGGCTGTTTCTTCAGGAAGTGCTTCAGAAAGTCACTGTGCAGCAAGAGTCTCTGAATCTTATCCATTAGAATTTCATGTGTCACCTCTGCAGAATGATCCACATTTAGGTACAGAATTGTTAGGAAATGCTGGTGATTTAAATGCAGATTTAGGTCTCTCAGGAATTTTTTCTGGAGGAGAGCGTTATTTTCCATTACCCGAATATGAACTAGCAAAAAAGCTTTTGAGTCACAATGAGAAAGTAAGTGTGAAGAAAATACCACGGGGTAACATTTATGGTTTGCACCACATAAATAGAAGTGGGAAGAAGCAGAGTGGAGAAGACAGGCTAGAACAGGGTCAGAAATGTAAAGACTTATTGCTAGTTTCAGAAGTAGACAGTAGAGAGGAGGGTAATAGCACAAAGTTCCCTCAAAAAACCACTGGACTTGAGAAAACATTCAGTGAAAAAGTAGGCATGAAAGCCTCATTTGAAAAAAAAGAAGAGCAAAAAAAAAGAGACAAAGATAATGAAGAGAAAAGGAGCACAACTATTATTAAGGTACCAGAGTTTTTATGCAATGCAAATGAAAAAGTTAATCTACGAATGATTCTAAATCAATGCAAATCAACATTTGAATCGCAAGATACGCCAAGGTCAAGTGATTTAAGATTGATTGAACATGATTTGAACAATGAATATTCTAATTATGCATCAAATAGTGTGCATTTTGAGATGCTTAAATTTTTTAAGTTTTTAGAAATTAATTTTTATGTTTATTTTGTGTTAATATTTGCCATCCTTTTCTCCACCCAACTGATGCTCAGTGTGTTGATTAGAAAAATGAAATCTAAGAAGATACAGTTTGTGACTGTATCTACATTTTTAGGTCTTCTTTTTCAAGCACAATACATTAGATTTTGTGTTTATGTGAGTATAAGAGATCTGATAAATCAATTTAAATGTTTTGTTTCTCTTGGGGGCTGTTCAAAATTATACAGGAAAATACAGAGAGGAACTGAAGAAGCTGCCTTTGCATTAGCCTTTTAGGAAATGTCTCAGATATCATATGAAAAATCAAGTAAATCTGGTAAATTTTAAGTAACCCAACAGTTTGCTTGTTTGAAAACATTGCTGTCGTTACTCTTTGTGCCCTGTTTGTATGATCATAGGAATGAATATAGGTGTGTTCTTACTTCATGTTAGCTCACATTTGGTAGCTTAGCACCACGACAGTGCTAATGAAGACAAGGTATGTATGGTTTCACCCATATTGTTACTGGTGGTTACACATCTTCCTTAAAAGACTTGCTCTGGATCTGCCAATACATGGAGACTACTAGCCAGCCGGTTTTCCTTAGGATTTTCTCAGTTACCATGTTTACACTTCTGTGTCTACTCTGCAGAACAGCTGTGCTCTTACTTGTCCCCCAGCTGAGCCAGTGGAGGCATTGGGACTGGGGAGCACACTATGGAGCACAGCTGTACTGGGATTTGGATGCTTCTCTTTCTGGAGCTGCTGCATCTGGGCTCTAACTCTAGATACTGTTTCTTTCCTTGGAGGGAATTTCCAAACTTTTCTTGTGTCATTTGTGCTTGCAAGCTTAAACCCTTCTTCCAGCACCTGCTGAACTGATTGAGAAATGGTAGGCCACTTTCTCCTTGGGAATTCTTGCACACTGTGTTTGGGTCATTGTTTGCTCTACCTATTTGTTTGGAGAGAAAGCCTGTGCGAGCTGTTTGGTGTTGCTCTCTGCTAAGAGGCATCTGACTGAAGTGAGAGGCTTCAGGACTTCTTCGCTTTATGGATGTCTTTGTCAAGGGTTTCATTTTTGGCTAATGGTAACTTCCTGAAGCCTTCAGGAGAAGGTGATGGTGGTGGGAACTGCTCATCCTGCTTTCTGGACATACCATACATGCATGAGTAAGTATTTTCCCTTCTGCTTTTCTACGAGCCTAATATGTTCCATACGCTGTATTACAAAAAGTGCATTCCAACTTACCTTTTTCTTTTACAGATTTTAAAGAATAAGGAAGCATCCACACGTCAGGCATATTCAGATCTAATGGCACAGCAAAATAGCACAGTTGCTGAGAATAAAAAACTCATGGGAAAGGTAAAAACACTTGAGGAGACATTGGAGAATCTGAAGAAACAAAAAATGCAAGTGGAACAAGAGCTCCCCAGAATGAGAGAAGCTGCAGAAAAAGAGCGGAAGAAGCAGCAAAAGGACATGGAGGAGATCTGTCTTCAGAAGACCAAGGCTGAGCAAGAGGCAAAGCAGTGTCGTATAGACCTAGAAAGCATTGAGAAAGAGAAAGCAGATGCAGAAAAAGAGTTGGAGTGTGTAAGGCAGTTCATTTCTCAGGCAGAGACTCAAAGAAGTGTACTAGAAGAAAACCTCCGTGCTTTTCAGAATCAAATAGAAGAAAGCACCTGTACCAGAAGAAACCTAGAAGAGCTTTTAAGAAGAAAAGATACTAATCTTCATGATTTAGAGAAACAAAAAAAAACCTTGATGCAGGAACTGAAGAAAAAAACAGATGGAGAAGAGAAACTTATGAAGCTCATCAAGCAAATGGAAAGAGATCTTGACTTTAAAGGGAATCTATTAGAAGTAAAGCTGCAAGAAAGAGAGAGAACTGAATCCAGAAGGAAGACTGTCGAAGGCACATACTCTGTGACTAGAGAAACTTCCCTGCCAACTTTCACAGCTAGGCAAGGCAGCCAGTGTAGGATTGATTCTGAAATTATGAGTTTCCAGAAGAAACTAGAAGCCAAAAAAGTAGAAGAGCTTAAACAAAAGATAGATGAGCTGACCCTTGCTAACAAAAAAGCTGATAAAACTGTTAAAGACCTGAAATATGAACTGAATGAAATTGAGCTTCAAAAATCATCAACAGAAGAAAAGTCTCGTTTATTAAAAGAAAAACTAGATAAAGTCAACAATGAACTTAAATGCGTAAAAATTAAGTTGGAGGAAAAAGACCAAGTAGAGCAGAGATATTTGCAACAGTTGAAAGAACTGGAAAGGCAGCTACAGAGAACCACAGGAAAAGCTGAAGAGGTGATGCAAGAAAATATGGATCTTAAGAAAATTAAGATGAACTATCAGGAGGAGCTGAAATCTGTTCAGCAAGAAAAGACACAGCTAAAAAGAGAAGTAGAGGAATTAACCAGATCACAGACAAAAACTGAAATCACTATAAAACATTTAAATTCACAAATCAGTTCTCTTCAAAAGGAGAAGCTGGCAGCTGAACACAGAACACAGTCATGCAAAGGAGAAGCAAATAATCTTCAAGACCAATATAAGAAAGTTAAAGAACAGTTGCTTGAAAAAACAAAAGTAGAGAAAGAAAACCAGCATGAAATTCAGATGCTGAAGAATGAGTTAACCAAAAGCAATCATGTGTCCACAACATTGAAACAACAGATAGAAGACCTTAATAAATGGAATACTGAAACAAAACTACTGATGAAGCAAATTCAATCCGAATCAGAGAAGATGGCTTTGGAAAAACAAAATATTCAGAGGAAAAACGATGCATTAAAAACCCTAGCAGATGGTTTCAAAGAACAATTGCGTACAACAAATGAACAATTGCACAAACAAACAATAATTGAACAAGAATTCATATGTAAAATCAAAAGCCTAGAAGTTGATCTTGCAAAAACAAAAGACTTAGCTAGTGACTACAAACAAAAATGTGATAAACAAAATGCTTCCACCCTTAGCATTGACCGGGAGGTTAAAAATTTAAATGCTCAGCTGCATGCTCTAACTGTGGAAAAGAGAATGAGTGAGCAGAAGATGGCACTTCAACAAGCTCATATACAAGAACTAAGTAGCAAATTAAAAAAATTGCAGGATGAACTCCACCAGAAAACTCTGGATGAACAGATGGCACGCAAGAAGATGATTCTGTTTCAGGAAGAATCCATTAAGTTTAAACATTCTGCAGAGGAATTTAGGAAAAAAGTGGAAAAATTATTGGAATCCCATAGCATTACAGAAAAGGACATTTCTGGTATAAAACTAGAATGTGTTGCTCTTCACCAAGAAAAGCATATGGCTCAGGAGAACATCATGCTGTACAAGAGGCAAATGGAAGATCTGCAAGAAAGGCTTAAAAAATGTCATGAACAACTACAGCAAGGGAAGCAGGCTGAAATGGACTATCACCAGAAGTGCAGGAAACTTGAGGAAGAATTGGAAGTGCAGAAGCGCATGGTTGAGAGCTTGAAACAGAAGATGGATCTGCAGGTCAGGGAGAGTGAACACAGGTTTCTTTCATTTCAGAATGAATTTCAGCAAAATAATAAACTCCAAGATTCTGGATTTAAATTGAGCTGTGAGAGAAGAGGGAATGATTTCAATTACCTGAGTGAGACTGCAGCTAAAGAATTTGAGCAGCCTCTACCACATACAAAACCAAGCTCACCTTTGTTAAGGCAGAAACAGGAGAGATCAGGTTTTAAATCTGATCAAATAGAAGAAAATACGTTGTATGTGAGTGCCGATGATACAATACCAAGAGAGGTACAGTTTCAGATGTCAAGCATAAACCAATCATTAGAAGATTCTTGTTCCCAGTCTTTTACAGAGTTTGTTTCGCAGATGAGTACGCAGTTCCAGATAACTTTTGATAAAGCAAGCCAAATCTCTGGAACATCTGAAAGGGACACATTGAGAAACAGGAACCTGCACAGTTCCAGACAAACCATTAGACATGGAGAAGACACAAAACATGAATTAGGAGTGGTAAAACTGCATCCCTTGGAGGTACACACTACATTTTGTGAGGATTTGCCTTCCTAACGCTGCTTTTCACTAGTCAATTTGGTTGGTTGGTTGGTTGGTTTTAGTTATGCTTTATTACTATTCTGTTTAATATTTCCTATGTTCCTACCTTGGTGAAGGGAACCCCTTCTGTCTTACGGTACACAAAAAGCTTACTGTTATGTTAACAGTACTGTTACTGTTACTACCAGGTTTGTTAATGTCTAAGAAAGACTATTTTAAACATTCGTGTTGGAAATAGGAATTCACATACACTGTTGTATCATTATTAGTCAAAGTAAGCTTTGATTAACAGCAGTAAGCTCATATAGTAACAAACAACAGTTACTGATACTTAGTCTAGTCATATTTCTGTTATTGAATAAATATTTGAAATGGCAAATACACTTCAGAACTCAAGCTCTATATATCTCTGCTCGCCAATTCTAGTAGCAGTTCTCCTTTCTGACTTGCATTCAAGTTCTCCCTTTGGTTTCTCTGGTGGTGGATTTAGGAGTGAATTATGTACAGCATAGTCTGCAGTTTTATTTCTCACTGTGTCAAAAACTTCCTGTTTACAGATAGTGAAGAACAAGCACTATGACATGCATGTTGAAGTCACAACATTAAACCAAGAAAATGACAAGACTTTTGGTAATGAAGAGAGAATGTTTCAGGGATACAAAACTTCCGAAGGGTTTAGGAAAGAAGACTTTGCAAAGATGAGCTCTTTCTTAGGAGAAGAGGTTTTGAGAACTGTTGATGATGCTCCTCAGCTGGAATATTTTACAGAGGAATATGATACTATTAAATTTCAAGGTCTCCGACATGACGTAACTGCCAGACAGTTGACTGAAGTTAAACTTTTAGACAGGCTCACTGTTGAGCAGCTCATTTCAGGGCAGAAAACTATTGATGAGGTTCAGAAAAGCCTTGAAAAATTTTTAACTAAACCTACTGCTGTAGCTGGGCTGTACCTTGAATCCAGCAAAGAGATAGTCTCTTTTGCTTTAGCAGCAAAGAGAAAAATCATAGGAAAAGCATTGGCATTAGCATTTTTAGAAGCCCAAGCAGCTACTGGTTTTATTATTGATCCCACAACAGGTCAGAAATTCTCTATTGATGATTCAGTTGTTAGAGGGCTTGCAGACAGTGAATTCAAGAGTAGACTGCTTGAGGCAGAGAAAGCTGTTTTGGGTTATTGCTATTCTGGGAAAGTGCTGTCTGTGTTTCAGGCTGTGGAAGCTCAACTTCTAGAAAGACAAAAAGGTAAAAATATCCTTGAGGCTCAAATTGCTAGTGGGGGTGTTATTGATCCTGTGAGAAGTGTTCGTGTACCTCCAGAGGCTGCCGTGCAGCTTGGCTTGCTTAATAACACCATTTTAAAATTTTTGCATGAACCTTCAAGTAATGCAAGATGTTTCCACAATCCAAATAACAGGAAAGCTATGTACTACTGTGATTTGCTGAAAATGTGTTTGTTCAGCGTAAGCAGTAAATGCTTTCTGCTTCCAGTTGGTGAAAGGAAAATAAGCAGTCCATCAGCAGAGAAAAGTCATAAAACTTCTGTAGTAAATATTGACACAGGAACTGAAATGACTTCATATGAGGCTTATCAAAAAAATTATATTGATAAAGCTACATATCTTGAGCTTTCAAAACAGGAATTTGATTGGAAGGAGTCCACGTGTTTTGACTCTGATGGTAATTCTTTTCTTTTGCTTACAGATCTTAAAACGGGTGTGCAGTTTAATATTGAGGAGACCTTAAATCAGGGTAGAATTGACAGAGCATTAGTCAACAAATATAAGGAGGGCTTCATCACAGTTAATGAATTTGGTGATATTTTAGTTAGCAGTTCACAGCCAAATAAGGATTTAAACAGTCCTATTGCAGGGTTCTGGCTTTCTGAAACCAATGAAAGAATTCCAGTCTTGAAAGCCTCACGCAAAAATTTGGTAGATAGAGTTACTGCCCTCCGTTGTCTTGAAGCTCAGGTTAGTACAGGAGGTATCATTGATCCATTTACAGGGAAAAGGTACAGCGTTTCAGAAGCTTTGCAAAGGGAGTTAATTGATGATGGTTGTGCTAAGCAAATCCAGCAGTGTGAGCTGATCTTTACTGGGATCATTCATCCTGTAAGGAACACTATCATGTCAGCTGTTGAAGCTGTGCATTTAAGTGCCATAGACAAGGAAATGGGCATGCGCTGCCTGGAGTATCAGTACTTGACTGGTGGCTTGATAGATCCAAAATCTCATTCCAGATTGACAATGGAAGACGCAATTAAGAATGGTATTATTGATGCTATCACAGCTACAAAGATGAAGGATGAAAAATTGCACAATAAAGTTTTAACGTGCCCCAAAACTAAGAAGAAGATAACCTACAAAGAAGCTTTAGATAGTGCTGTTTTTGATTGCCACACTGGGCTGCGGTTGTTAGAAGCAGCTCAACCCATGAAAACAGGAATTTCCAGTCTTTACTATAACTCATAGTAGACAAAAGATATTAGTACTCATTTTAGACTCTGCTTTAAAACCTGTTGAGAAGAAGATCTGTGATGGCCTTAATGGAAAATCATAAATGGTGTTTTCTAGCATTAATTAGTAGCTGTAAAACTATTATGAGCAACTAATTAGCATAAATCACTGAAACTGAAATTAGATATTACTTACTGCAAAACTGAAATTTATAGATAGGCAGATTCATAATTTCAAAAAATGCAATCTATGTGTTGAGTCTTTGCTGGCAGACCTTGTCTGTCATTACCTTATGTGTAGGTAGTATGAATGAGAAATTATACTGAGGTTGGTGAAGCTAATTTTTGTGCAAAGTGGGTAGATTTAGGTGAGACAAGAATCATATTCTTACATTAAATATTGAAAGGGATTGCCGATTTTGTGAGTGAACACAGTGTAGTATTTCATGTGACCTGCTACTTTAAATTACAAATCAGTTTGCAGATACTATTTTTTTTTACAAGAGTGGCAATAAAATATACAAGGATTAAATCTGCAGTGCAGTAAGCACACATGCATCAGTACTTTTTCTCACACTGAGGTATTTCATTGATTTTAATGGGTTGTTTACACCAAAAAGTGTTGTGTCCTGTCCTGAGTTTTTCTCTCCTTTCAGGTTATTTTTTTTAGACTTGTTTTCTGCTCTAATAGGCAAATGAATTACAATTACACATCAATTTTTAAAAAAAATCCATTGAAATAAAATGTTTTCGTTTCTGCTTGTGATACATGGAAGGGCTTAAGCATGTGTTCGCAGTATTGATAAATGTCCACCTAACAGGTTGTATTTATATGAAAAGGAGTATGTTTTCCTATGCAGAAAAAAATTAAATGTCTCAATATTTTACTTTTATTTTTCTTGTTTCTGTAGACATAAAAGCAATGTATTCTTCCAAATTGTAATTTGGTAATCCATGTACATAATTTGCGAAATACTGTTGTGCTATGGTGATTGTACATATCCTTGCCTGAGGGTAATGCAAAGGCAGCAATTCAAAGACAGTTTGTATGCAAATGTTTTTTAGATTTTATCTGCTGAGTAATGGCTGGGAAGCTATGCTTTTTCTTGCTATCAATCATCTTATAATGATTGTATGTGTGTATGAATAAGCACCTTTATCATAATTACAAATCACTTGAGGTATTATTTTGTTAATGTCTATAATTATGTGGCATTTTGTTCCTACATCAAAGTATCATAGTAATGCATGTGGTGTTAAATAAAGGGAAATTATTTTATGTTTATCTGGTGATAATAATGCCATTGTGGTAGAATTGTGTTTCCACAGACATTAATGTTACATATTTCAACAATTTACATTTACATGTTTTTTTACAATTCATGGCCCTCATCAGAAATCAATGGAAGAGGAAAAGAAGGAACATGTTGAGAAAGCTGGAGATTTACTGAAATGGGTGTCAAACCTCAGCAAGACACTCAGCAAAGAAGAAGGAGAGAAGGCTGAAAAGACAGATTTACCTAAGCAGCAGGTAGACAGATGTCTTTGATAAAGCACCACTTCCTCTTTTTAGATTTTTGCATGGATTAAAATGCCAAAATAATCCATAAACACTTTTTTTCCCCCCTACAAATCACCATCCACGTTTTCCTCAGGACATAATTTCACGTTTGATTTTGAGTAGAGAGCTGAGTAAATGAACATCAGTGTTTAGGGACACAAGCATATCACTCAAGAATAAGCTCCCACTGCTTTTTACAGACCTGGCATGTGACATATTCTGACATACTGCGAAGTATCAATTTAGAGAAACTGGACCCTGCACACCATTTCTCAGCCTTGGTAGAGGGAGAGTGCATCCTGTCAGGATGGCATTTTGGGCACTGGGAGGGAGAAAGTTGGTAGGAGGGGCCTGAGGGCTGGGTTTCTATTTATTTGCTTTTGAAAAGTTAATCTGAGGGGTCCTCTTAAGGGATAGTCAAAACTGCTGTGCTAGGAGGTACAGCATCTGTTGACTGAGGCCTCTTTGTTATCACAGTAGTCCACAGGCTATTGGAATGGCCCATCTTGATGGCTTTGTATTAGGACATTGTCAATGTGTACAGTTGTAGCTCTGACCATGAATTTCCATCTGTGAAGTCTCCTGTCATTTCTAGGACCTCCTCTGCTAGACTTGCCCCATGAAATAGCTTAGTTACTCCTGAAAAGGTTTCAGTAGGTGAACGTCAACCTGTACACTGAGCAGCAGAAGGACAGAGCAGACAGCATCTTGTCCACATCCCTCAGTAGAGGGCTGGATGTGTCATCATGCAAACATGATTTTGGCCATCTTGGCAGCCTGCTCCTGTGTTTTTATTTTGGTGATGCATTCTGGTGCCAGAGTGACTGGAGCAGCATGTGCATAAATCCAGCTCGAGGTTGGGAAGGTTGGCAGTCCTGATGACCACTGTTCAGCTCGTAGCTTGTTCAGGGCAGACCAGTGCTAGCTCTGAGTTTGTCCCTGTATCTACAGGAGGAAATAAGCTTGTATTGATTTGAACATATTGATTGGTAAATTACTGGTAGTTAGGGTCAGGATTTGCAAAAGCATTCAGTGCTGGTCCTCTTCTGCCCTTGTTAATGACAGCACTGCAAACCTTTATCAGGGTTGGGCCAGCACTCAAGTCCTTAGGACATCTTAGCTTACCACGGCAACTGTGGGTGTCATCTCCTCTGTCCAGCCTGAGCCTCCAGTGAGTAATCTGTGAGTTGGCTGTCTTGTCTTCCTATGGGAGATGGGTGTTTGCTGAGGGTCTTTGTTACCCTTGTGAAGTGGCCCGATGAGGTTGCTTCACCTTTCAGAGGTGCCTGGGTTTGTGTCTCCACTGACTAGGTGCCTTGATAAGTAGTGTAGAAACATGTAGAAACTGGTGATTTGATAGCTGATGTCAGCTGAAATACATTTGACACAGGATTGAGGTGGCTGTGGGGTGTAGTCAGGTACTGGGAAGAGAAGCTGATGGCAGTAGTGACAGGGTGCACACAGCAGCCACAGCAACACTGGTTCCCTGAGTAAAATGCATCTCATGACTCCACCTGGTACTTCAGCCTGCTCACATCATCTTGCGTGGTGCATGCAATGGTTCTCTTGGTTCCTGTGCAAGCAGTACAAGTGGTGAAGTAGTGGCTTGCTGGTGGTGATTGGCAAGAGAGATTGTTCGGGCTCTTTGATACAATGCATACAAGGACAGAATTGGTTGTGTCCAAACCCAAGTGAATGCAGGGCCCAAGCAGCTTGCTTGAGATCTAGCACCTATGCTGAAAATATCTCCAGCTTGCAGAACTCCCTTTTGATAATTTGCATTTATTTATCCAAAACAGATAAATAAATGCTTTTCTTTGAAGAGACTGCAGAGAGTTTCTTAGGAAAGGTAGGAGATTAAATTCCTACAAGTTCCTCTACCGGAACAAGTCCTTTAGTAGGGATGACACAGAACTGATAGTGTGGAGAATATTAATTAATAATTCATTTTTTCCAAGTGTCTCATGTTGCATTTGTCTCTGTTATTGAATTTCATGAAGGCATGTGGTCTTCTGATATGTTTTTTCAAAAAATTTTATCTCTTATTTTGGTGAGCAACTTCTTGAACATGACCATCATACACAACCTTTATAAAGCTGCTATAAACTGTGCCAATTATAATAAGTGATTTTAAATGATTGGTCAATTTCCCATCAAATAACATTTTGAAATATTCTATTTGTTTTGCCCAATAGTTTTCTAAAAACAGCTTACTTAATCAAAAGTGTACCACAATGACTTACCCATAGGTAAATGATACAATTCCGATAAATAACATTGCTCAAAGGATAGCCAGTATTTTTAAAAAATCAAGCTTTTATATTATTGAGATTAGCTCCAGGTAAAAATACAGTTTTGTTTGTTTGTTTGTTTTTATTTACATACATAATTAAGTCTTGAACACTGGTTATTTATTTTTCAGATTTCCCTTCATGAAATGTCAACCAAGAAGGAACAAATAGCTGAAGCTCTGCAGACTACTCAGTCATTTTTAGCTAAGCACAGTGACAAGTATGCCGTGTTTTATTTTTCAAATAATGTAAATTAGTTGAATCAATACATACTGTTTGCTTAAACAGAAATCATATCCACATGTTATAGTTCTAATTTGATTTAATGTACAGTCTGGGGTTTTTTTTGTCCTCCCATTTGGTGAAGCTTGATGCAATTTTGTTTGTTTTAAGAATTTGTCTTGGTTTATATACCTCTGGTCAGCTTAAAAATATTAGGTATTTAAATTTTCATTAAAGGCCAAAATAATTAACAAATTTGTAGTAAATGAGTACTTGAATTACATGTCTCAAGATTGATCTGTGAAATCATCTGAAATGAAACCATCTGAAAATGGGTAGTTTAAGATACTAAATTGCTGAGATATCTCATGACTCCTTGCTGGTTATGTTACCTGTCTTGACTGATAATCAGTAGACAAAGGCCCATGCAAAGTTTAAATGCTTCTTTTCCTGAGCAACTGCAATCAGATTGTAGTTTTCTTGAACATCTTTGTAATTAGGCTGCATTTTTTCCAGACTACTTGTACTAATTTCTGCTCCCCATTTTTAAGTAAAGGTAGGCACCTCACTCCCAACAAGTTAAAATTTACCCAGAGATCTCCTTCTTCTGTTTTTTCTTTTCATAACAGAATGACAGATGAAGAGAGACATGAAATGGAAAAGCAAGTTAGATCCCTCCAGGAGAGCTACAGCTTATTATCCAACGAAGCTTTAAAGCAGCTACAGGAAGCACATCAGGGTGATGAAAAGATGGAAGAAAAGGTAACAAGATTGAAACTTAGATTTCAGCCTCTCTTGAGATTTACTGCATGGTTTTCAAACCACACATGATCAGCAGAAGAGGAAGCTGCAATTAACAGTGTGTGGAAGGAACTTGATATTTAATTGACTGAAGGTGTTGTGTATTTGCTATGAAATACTGTATGTGACCTTACCTGTGCACATGAGCATTCTATTCATCAGACTTCTTTTGTGAAGAGTCTTAATAATGTGTGCCTTGCATGAAGAAAGATAAGCAAATCATTCATCTCTTAACTCTTCTCTTAAAAGCCATTCTTTGACTGCTAGATAAGTCTGTGTTTCTGCTGCAAAAATGACATCATAAAATACCATGTTAATCTCTCCCATATATCACTCAGAAATGTCCTGGAAGAGATCTACTTTCCGTTTTTCTTAAAATTTTTCTGGGTATGAAAACGGGAGGATATAATACAATTTGTTACTGGATATTAGTCTTAAATACGGAGTTCTCAAAAATTATTTTTCAAGCGAGTGTTCTCATACACATATAGAGGCAGAGTCTGTGTAATGAGTTCAGATAATGTTGCCAAACTGACTTCATGCTTTCCATGCAAACTAAGTGCAATATTTGGTGCTAGAGTATCTGATTCCATATTGTTGAGTGTATATACAGAAATGCTGTATGCTGTAAACATGAATAGCATGGTTGTGTTGAATCACATACTGTTTCCAAATATTCTAACCTTTCACAGACATTTATAGCATGAAAATGTGCCTTTCAGGTATATGTTCTATTTGCTCTCTCTGCAATCATTTCTTCTATTGTCTTTCACTAACCCTATTTATGTATGCAAAGCATAGGTTTTCAATTCACAGATGCATGTTGGTTTTAAATCTTTTGTCACATCGTGTGCTGTTGAATGACTGACATAGATCACTTGCGCATTTGAGCTGCTAACATTCACAACATTCCTCCAGGCCTGGTAAGTACATGTTCTTATGCTTATTATGCATTCAAAATCAAAAGAAGATTTAAAATATCCAGTTGAAAAATACCGATAACTTTTCTTTTATATTCCCTTTTAGGTGAATAAAGTCATTGCTGGTGTCATTGACCAAACAACTGGAGAAGTCCTTTCAGTCTTTCAGTCTATTTTAAGAGGTTTTCTTGACTATGACACCGGATTTAGATTGCTCGAGAATCAGCTGATTCTTTCTGGAATAATTTCTCCAGAATTAGGAGTGTGTTATGATTTGGAAGAAGCTAAAGCTCATGCCTTAATTGACGAGCAGATTCTGTTGCAGCTGCAAGAATTAAGTAATGCAAAGAAGCTTTTGTCAGAATCATCATTAGCAAATATTCCAGTTGTTTCGGCTTTAGAACAGGGTCTAATTTCAGAACCTCTGGCTGTTAAAATTCTTGAGAATCAGCTTTCAAGTGGGCATTTGATTTTGGCATCTACTGGAGAAAAGCTGTCTTTGCAGAATGCTTTCCAGAAAAACCTGATTTCTCCAACGTTATATGCAAAACTTCTGGAAAGACGAGACACATGTAAAGATCTCATAGACCCCAATTGTGCTGAGAAAATTTCCCTTGAACAGATGGTTCATAGAAGCATAATACATGAAGCAACAGGGTTAAGACTCCTACCTGTGAAACCACAAGAAAAAGGGAGAATTGTGTTCAAATGTGGAAGGAGGGTAACTATTTTGAGGGCAGCCCATGAAGGGCTCATTGACAGGGAAACAATGTTCAGGCTGCTGGGTGCTCAGTTAATGTCTGGAGGAATCATTGACCCTGACTCAGGGAAACGAATGACTGTGGAAGAGGCCATGAGACAAGGGATGATAGATCAGGACACTGCTTGTGGGATCCTCACACATCAGGTTCAGACTGGTGGAATCCTTTGTCAAAATTCGGGACAACGCCTGACTGTTGATGAAGCTGTACAGTGCAACTTAATATCATCTACCAGTGCTCTGTTGGTATTAGAAGCACAGAGAGGCTTTGTGGGGCTAATTTGGCCTCACACTGGTGAAATATTCCCTATATCAACTTCTTTGCACCAAGATATGATTACAAATGAGCTGGCATTCAAAATACTGAATGATAGAAAGAAAATAGCTGCACTTTACATTCCAGAAACTTGTGAAATAATCAGTCTTGACAAGGCTGCAGAATCAGGGATAATAGACAGTAATACTGTGTCTGTTTTGACCAATGTGACTTTACCAGATAAAATGCCCAATGTAGAAGAATTAAAGTCCCATTGTAAAAATGTGGCGAAATGGTTATCGACTTATGAATTTCTGCCATCTGTATTTCATGACTGTGAGGAGGAACGTGAAGATTCTGGCCCAGAAGACCCTGTATGTCGTAATCTAGATCAAGCTAAGAAACTATTCATGTCTTACCTGATGGTGAATAGTTATATGGATGCAAACACTGGAGGGAGACTTTTGTTATATGATGGACAACTGCAAGAAGCCATCAATACGTTGCTGGAAGGTGATAGTGCTGGGTACAATGCTGGCATGTCAGAAATGGAGCTTAGTAACAAATATATAAGCTCAAAAGGAATTAACCTAAAGTCAGCAGATAGTGTTCAGGGTGATCTTTTGGGTGATGAGAATTCTTGTAATAGCAGGAAAGTAAATCAATTTGATGATTTTAGGAATCATGTATCTTCACAAGAGGATCTCCGTATGTGCAGGCCAGATGTTTGCAATGCTCTTGGAACTGAGCAATCAGAATACACACAGGAGATTTTGTTAACTATCCCTGCAGAACTCAGAAATGTAGTAAGCAGCACTCAAAATTCCATGAACGGAAATGAACTCATAGGTTTTTTGGAGGTTTCCGAGTGGACAGAACTCTGTAAGCATAACAATCAGCAGACAAATTCAGGAAATATTGAACGATACCTTCCAAATGACTCAAATACAAGTCTTATTTCAGAAACAGCAAAAGAAGAGGTGTGTGTGGGAGACAGTCTGGATAATGAAAAAAGGAATGATAAAACGTTACAGAATTCCTTGAGTGTGAATGACTTGTCAGATAAAACATGGAGGGAGCTGGAAAGGTGCCCAGAATTTGGGCCTCACGTATTTCAAGCTGACAGTAGCAGAATGGTACTGGATAGCAGTAAGAAAGATAATTTTCAGAGAAGTCTTGGTTCATCCATCAGTGCAGACACAGATTATAGACTTCCAGAAGAATTGGTTAGTCAGTGTGGTGTCACACTAAAATTTGAAGACAATGGATATGGTGAGCAACCTCTACAGGATTTTGGGGGTCCATCCCTAGAGGACTGTCTTTGTATACATGGGAGGCCATCCCTGGAGGATTGTACTGATTTTCGGAATAAACTGTGTCTAGAAGACAGCGTAGACATGCACCATAAGCCTTCATTGGGTGCTGATACTGTCATACACGATGGACCACCTCTGGGGGACAGCAACAGCACAGCACAAAGACTGACAGTAGAAGAAAGTGATCTTATATTCCATGAGTTAGTGCCGTGTGACAGTAGTTCTGACTCATCAATAGATGGGGATGATGGCATCCCACAGCTTGAGAGTAACTGCTTGCAGCATGAATTTGGTGAGGAGGCCTCTGAAGAGGACAGCTCTCAGCTGGATGATGGTGATGATGATGCCTATGAAACACCTCAGGGTGATGATGATGATGACAGCGATGTCTATGATACTCCACAAATTGATGATGATGATGATGATTCCTCTGACGCTTCTCAAGGCGATGAGGGGTTTGATACCTTGCAGTTGGGGGATGATGATACATCAGAGCCAAAACTGGCTAGAAGATCAGTTCCATTAGGTTTTCTGGAGGAGAGAGGTGGACGAATAACCATAAGAAAAGACACCAGCTCTTTTCAAGAACTTGCAGCTAATGCTGGAGAGAATGTTCATGCAAATGTGAGAGAGCAACCTGAGGGCGTAACTATAGCTTCTGCAAATGCCAAAACTATGGAAAAAATCCCCGAGGAAAGGGAAAGAATGGGAAGTTTTGGAGAGACAGAGCAGGAGTTACCAGTTACTGTTGAGAGTGAAGGAAGAAAGGAAGGAGCCATAAGCTATTTACGGAATATGTGTGAAGCGGATGTACAAGACAGGAATGATGGAGTTGAAATGAAAGCAGAAGGTGACCCGTGTGAGGAGGAATCTGAAGGTACACAGGAGGGGGAAGATTATGAGGAGGATTATGATAGCTATGATGACTCTGACACTGATTCTGATAGTGAAGAAGAAATGGATATTTTTTGTTCACGTCATCAGTGTATAAGTAAAGGTGACCAGCTGTTAATTTCTGTAGAAGATTTAGAAAGGAGCAATGAAAATAATCAGAATATTAATGACTGCTGCTATTCTTTAGGCCACAAGACAGGATATACTTTGCAATTCCAGTCTGACCATGAAAATGGGAAGCTATCCTCAGTAAAATGTGAATCAATGTCAAATGTTTCTGAAGAAAGATGTACAAGTGAAGAAGACAGACAGCAAAAAGCAGAAGATGAATATGGGACTTGTGTCGAAAGTGAACCCATGTCACAAGATACTACTGGGCCTATTCAGTCTGAAAACACCTTTGACACTAAATGGATGTCCACTAAGAGTGAAGAGAATAATGAAACACAGTTTAGGGTTCCAGGTTCTCAGCTGCCTGATGGTACTGTGAAATCTGACATGAGTGTGACAGCCTACCTACAGCAAGCAACTGATGATGACGAAAGTACTTGGACAAATGTACTTCTCTCCGAATGCTTTACTGAGAGTGTGAATAAAGACAATAATACCATGCCAATGTTACATTCAAATCGTGGGCAAAGACAGAGAGAGGCACTATTTGCAGAGGAAAAGGTATTAAATTATGTGGAACAACTAAAGGAAAGTTCGTCCCAAATGGACAATAAAATCCTTAGAGATATCCCTAATGTGAGTGATAATAGTTCACTTAATGACCTAGTACATCCAGTCACCAGTTGGAAGCATGGTCAAATAGAGAGAGGTTTTGAAATTCTTACAGAAAATAAAAATAGAGTAAATGTTATGGAGGAATGTGATGTCATGGGGCTAAGTAATAGTCCCATTCAGATGGAAAACCTTGGGGCAATATTTGATGCAGCAGTAATTAAAGCTGTTAGAGAAACTCCTGTTGCAAGTAAAGAAAAAGTAAATGTTGATCAAGCTTTTCTTGACATTCAAGGTGCAAGATCAGATGAATTTAAGAGAGATGTTGACATTTCTGCTTCTTTAGAACAACATATAACTTGCATAAAAGAAGGTTGTCATTCAGAACTCAACAAAACTGAATTCTGTTTTGAGGACATGGAAAGAGGGGAAAAGGGTATACAGAATGGAAAGGATTTTTTGCTAAATACGGAAGAAATGCGTTCAGGTGAATTTAACACTTACTCTTTCCCCCCACCTCATACAGTGAAACCAAAGGAGATTAGCATAACTAAAGAAACAGGGAGACTTAACTCTCAAAATGCTGACAGTGTTGTTAAAGACATTCCAGAAAACAAAAGCGTCAATGTTAGTGAAATCTCCCCCATAAAACCAGATGCTTTAGGAAGTATTGAGGATGCCAGAGAATTAGGGGGTGGAAGTGACTTGCTACCTACTGGGAGACATACCCATACCACTGATGTTTCTTCTACAATTCTGAGTAGCATAGGGGATAACTTGAATTATGGTGCCCAGAACAAAAATGAGGTGCTGAAAAACACAAAGGGAGAAAATGTCATGGTCAGTGAGATTTCCTCTCTTGGAAATGGTTTCAAAAAACAAATGTCCATGGAGTCATTGCAAAAAGAAGTGGGACCTTGCAAAGATTTTCAAGTAAAGGCAGGTATTTCACGATCAGCAGATGTGTGTGACTCACTAATGGAAGACTTACAGAGTATATTACAAAGGAAATTGAAAATGGGACATGTTTTCTGCAAGCACGAAGGTGAACCCCAAAGTTACTCTGATACCAGAACTTTAATGCAAAATTTACTTAAAATGGTTAGAAGCACCCAGCTTGCAAGTGAAATGTCTAGTGAGTCAAATCTGAAGCAAATAAGCAATGCTGTTAGAACTGCACTGATGGTTAACACGCTGTGTACAGAGCCCAAGGACAGTGATGCTCCTGCAGTGCTTTGGCCTGATTGCAGAAGTCCTGATCTTCTTTATGATATTCTGAAGCAGGAATCCTGCAAGCAAAAGACAGCTAATCCAGATGAAAGGAGGAGTGAAACAGACGTGAAAGGTCCTGTTCCCAAGCTTGCTACTGCTGAACTTCTGGAAATTTTTCAGATCCCACCTGGAGATGAAAGTATAAGCAAGTTAGACGAGCTGATAAATGGTTTGCTTATGAGCTCACAGGTTGCTGGTACCACCACAGAACATGAGGATAAAGGCAAAGGAGATGGGCTTTATTCTTTTTCCTCAACAGACCAATCAGAACTTGGATCAGAAATTGATGAAGGGAAAACACTGGCAGATAAGGCAACCCCTACTTGGAAAAGTGATCAGGAGCTTGGGAAGACAGACAGCCTGTCCAAAGGCTTTACTGAGCCTGTTTTCAAAACTAAAGAAGCAGTCGTGGGAGACACCCCCACTAGCATGGTAAGTCACAACAGTGATATGTGCTCAGTGTCCTGTGTTAAAGGAATTGCATGGATCTTTCCAGGTGCTGGAGAGAATAATTAAACTGGAAGAATGGCTGAAAACTTAGATTATAAATTTAAAATAAATCATAATAAACCCAAGGACTTTTATTGCTTGTTTTCAAGTCAGTTTGGAAAATCTTTTTTTAATTTTTAAAACTTATTTTCAGTTTGACGGAGTACAGCAGTGTTTAAAGTTAACAGAGAAAATGCGAGAACATTTGGCAGTGCTTCAAGGTATGGAAAACCACCTGGATAAACAGCAGCCTATTAGTAGCAGCCTGGAAATACTGAAAGCTGAACTGGAACAGCTAGAGGTAAGTAAAGTGTTCTTTATGTTTGTGCATCAGTGATGGGTTCTAGGAATAACCCTTAGATTTAAAAAAAATATTTAAAATGTAGTTAAAGCAATTCAGATTTAAATGTCTTTCTTAGTAACTTAACACATTTTATATATATTCTCTTTGTAGTCATTTGAATCAGGACTGGCTACCTTTGTGATTATCCTAAAAAACGACATGAACTTGGCAGAAGAATTCCTGAAGTCTTGTAACAGGGATATTCCGGAAGAGAAACTTAAAGAGCTAAAGATAAGCTATGACTCTTTGCAGGAAGCATTTTTGATGGTCTGTGATAGATCTTCAAAACGAGCAAAACAAATAGTCAGCGCTTTTGACTTGGAAATGGTATGTTTTTACCTTGATTTTCTTCGAGCTAATAGGGCTAAAATAAAGGAATTTTGCTTTTCTGTATTTTATTTTAGTATAAAGATGTATCATTCACTGTAATATGGTAGAAAATGTAACTAGACTCCAGGAGCATAAATAAATATACAACCTCCCTTTCTAGTCTAAGCTTGCAGGATTACACCAGCAACTTTTAAACCAACTGCAGAGATTTTCAGACTGGATCACAGAGAACAGTAAAATCATGAATGGCTTCACAATGAGTACTAATGATATAGAAGAGATGAAGAAAAGTTTACAGCTATTTAAAGTAAGTGCTGTTTATGGCAAGTGTTGATGCTTCTGGCAAATGTTGCTCCTTATTATTAATTATTAGCTAGATTTCTTATTCCTTCTCAATCATCTCTATTGCTTAAAGAGATGACTAGAAGTAAGTACTTAAGAAGACAGCTACTTGATAATCCAGTAGTAAAATCTTGTTGATTTGCTTTTTCACTTGCAAAAAAAGTTTGATAAAGTTAGTATTACTGAGAAAGCTATTGGTTCTACTTACATTTGTTGCAATAAAACTGTGTCTTTTAGAAATCTAATTTATAATACAAATATTTCAGTGATTAAAATTGGATCTTTATGCATTGGGTTCAGAATCTTTACTGAAGTTTAATTGCCTTCTAAATCAATTATATGTGAGAACACAAGATGGGAAAAGATAAAAAGTCTCTTCATTACACGCTCCATGAAATGAATAATGGAAAACAAAGCAGATCAAATTTTTAGTAAAGTTCATATACTTCCATATGTATGAATAATAAAAATTATTTTAGTTGTTTTAATGTGTTAAAGTAGAATTCCAAAGACATGGTATGGTCATAGGGGCTCCACAGCATGTAGCTATTGGCAGAACTTGCCACATTGCTAGAAATGGTGACATTCTTGCTGTAGAGTTAAGAATAAGAATGATTTCAAGTAAATATTTTAACATTTCTGTATCTTCAGACCTAGGACCTAGAAATGTTTCACCTAACCTGCCATAAATCTTTTAGAGTTGAAGGTCAGTCAGTTTTCAGACATCCATGAGAGAGCAAAGAAATAGAGATGTGTGTTTTTTATTACTTGGATATGAGCTGTCCTGAGGCAAACCATGCACAAGTTCTAATGTCATACCTTAATGTGTCAGAATGATTCTGAGTTTTTATTTTCCACTGCTAAACTGTCTACCAAAAGCGTTTTGGAATAGGGGCTAAGAAGAGATGGTAGAGATAGTTGTGGTTTATTGGTACTCAGTTTTTCTTTGTTGCTAGTAATTCCCTTCGCTTCATTTACAGAACAGTGCTGCAGAGCTCAGCTGTAAGAAAGTGCAACTGGAGTCCACTGCATTTGATGTTCAGTTCTTCATTTCTGAACATGCTGAAGATCTTTCTCCTAACCAGAGCAAACAGCTCCTGAGGCTCTTAAATACCACCCAGAAATCTTTTCAGGAAGCGCAGGAAGCAATAACTTCTCAAGTGGAAAATTTAGAGACTCAGTTACAGGCAATGCAAGAGCTGGGTGATCAGAAGGTTTGCCTTTCTGTGTAATGTGTGATGAATGTTTCTGTCTATGGATGAGGAATTTTAGTACCAGCATGCAATATTGAGCGTATTTCTATATTTTCCCTTTTTACTACAGATACATTCATAGCTCTACAAAGATGATATTGATCAAATTTGTTGAATTTTTGTCTTTCCTTGGTAGGAAGCCAAGGAAACTCGCAGAAACAGCATATTAAATTCTGAACAGACAGAGGTCTGCTCTTTCTAGCAATGAGAGAAATTGACTTGAGGTTTCTCACAAGTGTTGTTTCTTCATCAGCTATATCAATAATTGATCTGAGCTATATTGATCACTGATTTTGCTATTGCTCCATTGAGTAACACTTTGGTCTTGCTGAAGATTTTCTTTTCCTTTAATTTGCCACGTCATCTGCTTATGTGGCCTTTTTTCTAGATCTTTATTGTCCAAGAACTGGATTTGTTAAAATACGCGTACCATGGATTGTTTTGACGGAGATGGGTTAGAGGGACAAACATATGAGTCCATCAGCCAAGACAGTTGCAGTTCTAGGTGTGGACACTGGGAAAACTGTGAGTCAAGTTGGGCCAGTTAGTTTTTCAGCTGGCACGGCTGCAGCTGGCAAGCGTAAGCAGCCTTTGTAGAGTCAAAAGAGGCTGATAAGAGCTGCAGCATTACAGCACCTCCTCTTCTCTCAAAGCAACACTGTTAAGACTCAGGATCGCCACCTCAGTCCCCAGTTTATGTGTAATTAAAAATTAAAAGTGCCTTAGTATTCTGAAGACTTTGTATTATTTTGCCATTCCAAGAGCATTGTTTTCTACTAGACTTTGTGAACGAAGTGTAAAATTGAATATAGGAAAGGCACAGAAAAGTTTTCTAGGACTTTGTAACAATAATGAGCTTGCATGTTTTGCTCTTTTCTACTGCTTAAAAAGACCACAGTTTCTATTCAGGTAACATATTGTGCATACCAAAAAGAGCTAACTCACATTCACAACTAACCTCTGTTTTGATGTCCTTTTTTTCAGAATTAATAGTGTTTATCACAGGGTTCAAGCGGTTAAGAGACTGGATTTTCACTCCTGTTGTTTGGAGATTTCATCCTTCACATATGTGCATGGCCAGACTTCTATTGGGCAATTCCATCAAACATGGTCTCTTTTACTTACAACATATTTGAGGTTTATCCATAACTTCTGTATGTTCATCTTGCTCTTTGTACCACTGCTATCATGTTTACAGCATACTTTTAAAATTATTGCTTTGCAATATTGATGTTCAAAGATTTCTGATGTCTGTTAGAGTGTTGGTTCTTGAAGTGAGGACGTTTTGTCTTACTGTTGAATTGTACTTGGCTCTGATATAGGATGTGGCTGAACGGCAGCAGGAATGCAAAGAGAAACTGCAGGAAATCTGTGATTTGCTTACACAGACTGAAAATCGACTCATCGGACAGCAAGAGTCTCTTGTTATTGGAGACAGCAAGGCTGAGCTGGAACAATACCAGACCAAACAGGAGGTATGCACAATTCTAGTCAGAGGAGTTAAAAGAAGACTGAGTGCAGAGGAGAGTGACTAGACTCTTTTGTTGAGTAACAAGGCTTGTCATGTGAGAGGAGAGTAAAATAGATTTGTTTGAGCTACCAAAAGTAAAGGCTTAGTGGCATGCATTTAAACTGCTGCCTGTGTATACACTCCAGTATGTGCCAGTGGGAGAAGAGAAACTTCCAAATGAGGAGACCCTAGAATAGGGATTATGTGCTACACATTTCAAGAAGCACTCTTGAAGCAGGCGTGAATTTTGTTTATATATGTTTAAGATTGTTCCTGTTAAATGTGATAAATTCATGCATGTTTATTATGCTAAAATAATTTAGTCAGCTTTTTAACTGGTATCAGAAGGTGTTTATTCCTGTTCACAGTACTTTGAAAAATTTTGCTGCAAGGTTTTCTCTTGCCTGAGGCTTTCCATTGCCTCTTGTTTAGTTTTGAATTCTATTTCTTATTAGTGTTTCTTGCAATCTCTTTGGTGTCCTCATGTAGCAAACCCCTTTCTGTTTGTTTGCTTTCCTTGCTCTCAGCTGTATCCAGTCATCTACAAACTTTTACTCTGTCCTGACTGATATTATGATTGTTAAAGGACTAAGGGACTTGGTACTCTTCTTCTTCCTCTTTCTCCTATTACTAGTTTGCTATACTGTAGAGCTCCAAGTCAGGTTTAGTAACCTGTAAAAGGAGAAATTCCGTTATTTGTCTTGCCTTGCTTTACTTGTCTTTGAAGTAATACATCTAGTTCATCAAAATTGTTCTTAGAGTCAGTCAGTCATGCAGACACCCCTGGGATGTCCTTAAGACGTCCCTGTCTTGAGGATTTATGGCCTAAATGGAGTATTCATGGGGAGTGAAGAACTGATACAGCATATGCCTCTTTTTTTTCCCCCCTCAGCTGTTTGTGACTGCCTAGCAGACTAGTTGTTATTTTCTGACTGTTTTCTTGGAATCGCCATTGAAAAAGTGTCTTAGGAGGGAATGGGGGTTAAAAATGGTCTTTTATAGATCAAGTCAGAGCTTTCATCCTCAGTGTGCTGTTTGAAAGGGAGCACAGAGGGGTCAGATACAGGGTCTTTTTCTTTATACTGGGTCCCCAGGAGAATCTTTCTAATGTACTTGCTGAAGTGTTAAAATGAGCTGCGGTTTTAGCTGATGTATTCTATAATTGCTGCAAAATCTTTAGTCTAGAATGGGAATCAAATGTTCTGTCTTGCAGCTCCAAGATTGTTACACTGCATAAAAAGGTGAAAAATGTCATTGTTTCAGTAACTGGGTGAACATACTCAGCAGTGTAATCATTGAATTAAAACTCCTCTCAGATAATTGGGAGGCAAACTGGGAAAACCGCTTTGGGTAAATGAAAACTAAATATCAGTCCTTTATGAAATTCAATGGATGTAAACATTCTTGAGAGACTGAAATGTGATGATTGATTACAACTAAAGAAAAAAAAAATTGTATGCCATTTCTGGCCTGAACAAACCCAAGAAATATGGGAAAACTTGCACCTGGGAAAGATGATTACAATTTTCTGACTTCTATTCAGTTGCTTTATTTTCAGCAGCTTTCTGTTAGGATAGAAATGGACCAGAATTTGTCAGGAGACTCAGTTTACTAATTGCAGTATAGCAGATTTGCTTAACTCTTGATTTCTAAAAAATTAGATGTATGTTCTTCTGCATACATGGAAATGCAATATTTGAACTGTTAAACAAAGGGAAAAAAGTGGCCTCAGTCTGAATATGACTGTAAGCAAACAGATTTGCAGTTAAAATAAAAATTTAAAAAACAATTAGGCTGCAACAACATTGTCAGATGTTGATGTCTTCGATTTTAATAATTGTCTACCATTTAGTAATGTATCATGTGCAGCTGGAAAGGACCAGTGTGGTGCTTACCCCTAGAAGAGAGATAGGTCCAATAAAGTTAATTGGACAGATGTCGTGAATAATTTACTTGTTTCTGTTTGCTTTCTTTTTTCTCAAAAGGAGATACAAAAAGACATGAGAACAAGTGCCCAGACACTGGCAGAGATTGTGAAAAATACTGAAACCTTCTTGAAAGAGAATGGAGAAAAGTTGTCGCAAGAAGACAAGACTATTCTGGAACAGAAACTGAATGAAGCTAAGACAAAGTGTTTGCTCCTTAGCCAGAAGGCAGAAGAGTCCAAGAAAGAACTGGATAAAGCTATGACAACAGCAATTAAGCAGGAAACAGAAAAGGTTTTTAGGCAACCATTTCATACCTTTTTTCAAATTTTTATCATGTCTTCTGGTATTAGTGGGGCAACTTACAGTTGTGTGGTGGGTTGACCTTGTTTGGGTGCCAAAAAGCTGTTCCATCACTTCCTCATCAGGACAGGGGAGAGAAAATTTAATGAAAGCTTGTGAGTTGAGATAAGGGCAGGGAGACATCACTCACAGCTGCTGTCACAAGCAAGACAGGCTGGACTTGGGGATATTAATTTATTACCAATCAAATCAGAATAGGATAATGAGAAATAAAAACTAAATTGATACCTTCCCTTCACCCATCCCTTGTTCCTGAACTCAGCTCTGGAGTTCTCTCCCTCATTCCCACCGCTAGTGCAGAGGGGGATGGGGAATGTGGGTTGCGGTCAGTTTGTCACACATTGTCTCTGCCGCTCCTTCCTCTTCAAGGGGAGGACTGCTCACGCTCTTCCTGTGCTCCAGTGTGGGGTCCCTCACACAGGAGACAGTCCTCCATGAACTTCTCCAGTGTGAGTCCTTCCCATGGGCTCCATGCTCTAACTGTGATCCCTTCCACGGGGTGCATTCCTTCAGGCACACTGTTTCAGTATGTGGAATGACCCCATGGGCACAAGTTGTGCCATGAGCCTGCTTGAGTGTGGGCTTCCCACAGGGTCATCCACATGCTCTGGAGTGGGGTCCTCTTGGGGCTGTAAGTGGATGTCTGCAACCCTGTGGGCCTCCATGGGCTTCAGGGGCACAGCTGCCTCACCATGGGCTGCACCATGGGCTGCAGGGGAATCCCAGCTCTGGCACCTGGAGCACCTCTTGCCCCTCCTTCTGCACTGACCTTGGTTTCTGTAGATCTTGGTGTCTGTTCCCATCACATTTTCTCACCCCTCTCTCCAGGCTGCTGTTTTTCATGCATTTTTTTTTACCCTTTTACTATATGGTCCCAGAGTTGCTACCACCATTACTGATGGGTGGGCCCGTGGTGGAGCTGGTTGAGATGGGTCTCTCAGACGTGAAGGAAGCTTCTGGCAGCTTCTCAGAGAAGCCACCCCTGCAGCCCCCCCAGTTCCAAAACCTGTCCAAGCAAACTCAATATATATTGATAGACTGTGGAGAGATTAATATCGTATTTCGTTTGGGTAACTAATAAACTGTTGGTTTATTCTCACGTAAAATAAGCAGCCTCTATATTAATCAAAATTTTTATTTGATATTATTGTATTTAAATGGTTTATTTGTATATTTATGTGGTATTTTGTGATCCTTAAAGAAGATTTCTAAATTCAAACTGTGAAATTTCAATGTAGGTTGCAGCCATAGAACAGCTGGAAGAAAGTAAAAATACAATAGAAAATCTTTTGGACTGGTTATCAAATGTGGATAAAGAAGCAGAGCATGGCCGGAAATTTAAGCACGTGATAGAACAGAATGGAACACACTTTGAAGAGGGAGATGTGAAAGTTTTGGAAGGAGAGGAGGATGATGTCAATGGTAATCTGCTGGAAATGCAGCAAGACATTGAAACTCAGGTGGACGGACTAGTAAAAAGCACAGACGATAATCTGAACCAGCAGTATCAGAAAGTCAAGGTATTGCTACTGGGTTTATTCAACATTTAGGTGCTAAGTGTATCACTCCTTATTCAACATAGGTGAACTCAATGTCCTCCTTTCTGTCATAGGGTTTGGAACAGGCACTAGGAAGGCAGTAATACACAGTGGTAGGAATTTCAGTAGTTAGAATGTATTGCACATTTGTCACTTTTTTGCTGTTACTATGGTTGTTTCATGCAAAATAAGAGAAAAGACACATTCTACAAAGTAAATGTAGAATCTTTGTGGTGAGTCTGTTATTTTTTGTAGTGAGGAATTGGTGGAGGCAAATAAAATGCAAAACATGGCAATAAAAATTCATACCCTTTATGTGACCTTTTCAAAAATGTTTGTGATACCCAAATGATTCATCCTCGTTTAATCCCCTGTGAATACTGATTGCAAATTGCTGCAAATAATAGTTTACTGAAATTATAGTTTTCATTCCCTACAACTTTAATACATGGGATAAGCAGTGTTTGAATGCTTCAGAAAGGTGAGTTACATAAAATTACGGTGCAGCATTTTAAAAATAGATTTTCCTGGTGAGATAATTGGAAGTATTTAAAGAAATAAGACCTCAGTTTTATGGTGTTTGCTGACTTACAGCTGAGAAACCAAGAACCTTTAGGTGTGAGTTGATGGACATGTTAAAGAAAAGTATTATGCCAGTATCTGATAATATTTTGGATTTCCTTTTTTATTAAAAAATCCCAAAAGCCAAAACCCCAAAAGCAACTTAAGAAAATAAGATTATTGGGTTTTGCGTAGGTGATATTTCGACTTCTACTGTTCTGACAGTTCATTTCTTCACCTAGTGCCTACAGAATAATTGGCCACTGTACTCATGGAAGAAAAATATACTGTTTATTTTGCATAGCCATTTTTCATGGGAGTAGGAGATCTTCAAGAATAAAGAATTTCTTGAAAGAATATATTTGAAATATGTTTTTCATTTGGAATACAGTACTAGTTCCTGGACTTAAATTTTTTTAAACCGGGACATATGGGATTGAAAAATTTACGTGCACAGATTGTGTCTTGATTTTTCATGTCAACTGGACATGTTTTATGACTAATTATATTTGATAAGAACCATGGCTCTTAATTCTGAAAAATTAAAATAAAAAACCCAAGTAATAATTTTTGTTCACTGAGTGTAAGAAGAAAGTATCTGTTCTATCTACAAAGAAGTATTGCTGTACTTTGATGCTTTCACTCCTTTAGGTCTGCTTGTCCGTAATGGTAGCTACAATGTAAGTAATGGGACATGGAGAGTTTTGAATTGGAAAGTTGCCTACCTTTGAAAGTTTTATTTGTTAAATCCCATTTTGAGACAGATAATTAGGAAAATTAGTGTACACTAATTACATTTAGTAATTAGTACAATTAGTGTACACTAATTTATGGTAAGCACACTACCACAAATACTAAGTAATAAGCAAATTAATTTTATTAGGAAAAAAGTTAAAGAGAATGATTGTGTCTAGTTTTGATCTACAGAGTTGTCCTTTGGAAGGACAGGGGAAAATGCTTGTGTGATATATACATCCAGGTACTGCTGAAGTTGCAATGATATTTGAACTTTTCAAAATGGTCCTGGTCTGTACATCTGGCAAAAATTACCACTGAATGTTTTGTAAAACTTTTTAACTGCACAGAACTATGATGACCAAGAGTCACACTTTCACTTAAATTACTGAGAAAATATGGGGTTTTAAAATAAACGTTATGAAAATTAGAAAAGTCTTTTATCGTTTTGATTGCTTTACATGTCCTTTTCTAAGGAACCATGTGAGAAGGTGCTGGTTGTAATTTATTCTTCTTTTATTTGTAGGCTCAACATGAGAAAATTATTTCACAGCAGCAGGCTATCATAGTAGCAACTCAGTCTGCTCAGGCACTGCTTGAGAAACAAGGGCACTACCTCACCCCTGAAGAAAAAGACAAGATGCAAAGGAACATGAAAGAACTGAAGGCTCAGTATGAGACTGCTTTGGCCGAATCAGAACGAAAAATGAAACTGACCCGTTCTTTAAGAGAAGAGCTGGAGAAATTCGATGCAGACTATAGTGAATTTGAAACCTGGCTGCAGCAGGCAGAACAAGAACTTGACAATTTGGAGGCAGGGGCTTCTGACTTCAGTGGTATTATGTTCAAACTGAAAAGGCAGAAGAGTTTTTCGGAAGATGTTATATCTCACAAAGGTGATTTACGCTATATTACAATTTCTGGGCAAAGAGTTTTGGATGCTGCGAGGTCGTGTAGCAAAAGAGATGGTGTGAAGGTTGACAAAGATGGTATCGATACTTCGGCTACATATGCTGAAGTGCAAAATAAACTGGACAGAGCTTCAGATCGCTTCAAATCTCTCTATACTAAGGTAAGTTTTATTTATACTGAATAGGAATGACTATTGTAATTGATTAAGCAATTGGTGTAGACAGGAGCTAGCTGATGAAACAAACACTGTGGAAAAGTTGTAAATTCTTTGTTTCTTGAAGTTAGATAACAGAACAAGATGGTTTTCTATAGAAGATCTACTTTAGTCAAGTGTCAGACTATTAAAGGTTTGAATGGATGATACCTTCTACTTTGTGTTATAAGGAAGAAATGAGGCCAGAGTTCTTCATTGTTCTTTCCAGCCTTAAACAGCCTCTGAGATTGCGGCAGCTCAGAATGTCTTGGGTAATGTTTTGGGGCGGAAAGAAATTATGATACTTTCTGACGTATAATGTTTCTTTATGTTACCTGCATTATTTCCCACAACTGCTTATTTATGTGGCTCCCTACTAATAAAATGAGTGTAAAAAGAGAGAGACTATGCCAAAAATACAGGTAAAGTTTTAATTTTAATTTGTATCCTGAAATAGTTTGTCCCAACGTGACCTTTGTTGTCAGCAATAGCCATGAAAGAATTGAGGACAGCAATTCTTTTCCACTGCTCTACCAAGTAAACATTTTATCCTTAGCAATCTCAGATTAGTGTCTAACTAATGAGTAATTAGCAGTGCAAAATCCTCACTGTACCTTAGAGAGGGAAGATAATCTTGCTCTCTGTGCCAGGTTCACGTATGGAATCTGTCTGATGGGGCTAGACAAACATCACCAACTAGTCTCACATGCCGAATTTCCAGCTGTTTTCAAAAAACCAACAGTGTTGTTCAATACTGATAATATTCCGGAACTGTAAACTTCTGAGATAATTATTAATTGAACCATCGCAGAGAACGTTGCTTTGCAAAGGCTCAGCAGCCTTTGAATGTGCTATTTCATAATTTTCTAAGGTCATAGGTTCAAACTCCTTGGTAGACCTGTTATGTACAGTGTTGGTCTGCAACAGTGGCCATCTTTGTCTGGAAATTTTTATCTCTTTAAGATTTTCATGCTCAGAAATGTGAATTCTATAGAGACACTTATTTGATTGCATGATTAAAAAAACAGTGCAAAACTTTTTCTCTCAGTTTTTCAAGGCAGCTCTTCATTTACAGAAGCACATTTTACTTTTCCCACTTGACTGGTATGAACAGGGAAGCTAAACTGACAATTGTATTGACATGTTAGATTTCCTCCAGTTGGTTTATTGAATTAGTTTGAGTGTGAATGTAAAGATTTCATAACAGAATTTTCAGACAGCTTATTTTTATGCACATAAAAATCCCATGACAGCAGCTTGATTTGTCAATTTTCCAAATTCTATCCTTTCTATATATACATTTAGCAGAGTTGTAATAGACATGGTTTAAATATTTGACAATAAATATGCAGAACAAAGTAGACCTTTTGAGTCTTTAAGGACAGAATTCTAAAAAGTGAGATTGTCCAAAATTGGTGAGATCTTCTGAGTTGTGAATGAATTTGTATTGATCCTTTTTGCCTTTTGTAAAAGCTTCTTGCTTTTAATGAATACATAGATTGCTTTTACTTTTATGTATATGTATTTCGCATGTGTGAGACATGATTTCATAGGCTTTTATGTTAAAGGAATCTTAAAGTCAGTTCTTGGTTAATTCATTATATAAATAAGAATGTTCTATATCTGCCCACCAGATGGAGACCAAGTACCATACAGTGTCTGGAAGGTTCAGCATATAAATATTTAATGTAACTATTTATAAATATTATGACTTGATACAATCAGATTTTGCTTGTGAAACCATCTCCAGAAAGTCTGAAAGAGTTTCACTGACTTTTTTATGTGGCAATTCGCTGTAAACATTTTGGGGCATCCTAACATATAGGACTAATAGCATCTTGTTCAGATGACATTTTTGAGTGAATAAAACAAAGCATGTGTACAATACCCAACCATACCAGTTTGGATTCACTGTGCAGGTAAGGTAGCTATGAAAACACTACTCCACTGTCTGTATTTTAATGAACATATACATCTCTTCTGATTTTTTTAAAAAAATTCTATCTTCCACTGGCTTTCTACATTTCTACTTTCCATTAGCTTTCTACATTTTTGGTGCCAGTGTTCTGATAAAGAATCTTTATATTGGTGAATCAAAAATTATTCTTGAAGCTTTTGCTATTCTAGTACATCAAGTATGATTCCAGTTTTCCGCCTGCATCGGTTATTTGATCCTAAATCATCATTTAGGAGCACAAGCTGGTAAGACCTGCATAGCCTGTCCAGCTGTCATGTCTTAGTTCAGAAGTCATTTTGACAGTGAAATGATGGCAGGAAAAAATGATGCAGTATTACAGGAAGGAATGTATGACTTTGAGATTGGTATGAAATGCAGCACACAGTTTAATGCCTGCATATTTTCTTGTTTCTTTTCTACTCTTTTAGTGTAGCATCCTTGGAAATAACCTTAAAGATCTGGTGGATAAATACCAGCATTATGAAGATGCCTCATCTGGACTTTTATCAAGTCTCCAGGCCTCTGAAAAAGCTGTGAACAAACAACTATCAGAGCCAATTGCAGTGGATCCCAAAAATCTCCAAAGACAACTCGAAGAAACCAAGGTGAAAAGCTTTAAAATGCGACAGTACTTTTGTACTAAAAGGAACTGCTTTTTGTCTGAAAAAGAGGATGATCTAATATAATCCAAGTGGCTTTGGGCCAAATTCTTGCCTTATATGTGGGCATACAGCTTCTATGGTCCTGAAATTTGGCTGTCCAGAGCAATATCCGAAAAGCACTGGGTGGAAAAAAAATGGGATACCAAGATGCCATTAGCAGTGGTGAAAGCAAGATGTGTTTTCTGTCACTTAGCAAATGATAGGGTGAAATCTGGAAAGGTGTTGAACTAAGAAAGG
Source organism: Oreocharis arfaki (assembly GCA_013398015.1). Taxonomy (NCBI): domain Eukaryota; kingdom Metazoa; phylum Chordata; class Aves; order Passeriformes; family Paramythiidae; genus Oreocharis; species Oreocharis arfaki. Next base: position 974,740 of record VZRR01007993.1, on the reverse strand, counting down.
ATTTAGTGTTTATGGTTTGCTATCAGAATAAGGCTTGGATAAGGTTCTGGATAGAGAAGTCCATTTGGTTGTTGTCTGTGACTCTTGATTTTTTTTCTGTTCACATTTGCGTGTTACTTCATTGTGAAAGGGATCATAGCAGGTGAACAGTGTGATGTGAGTAGTTTTTTTGCCTGTTTCAGTTGCACCCAGTGCTACCTGCCCAGCAGAAAGTGAATTTAACGTAATTTGTGCTGCACAAAAAAATGGTATTTTTTATTTTTCCCCACTGAGGATGTAACTCATGACTTTATGTAAATCCAAGTATCAGCAAGACAAGTTAGTGATAGATCTTGTGAAGATAAAACTCTGGCTACCTGTATAAAGTGTAAATTTGGAGAAGGCTTTAGAAGTATAAGGTGAGTTAAATAAAATTTCATACAGTCTGTCATCTTTGAACTGACTGTTATATTTTCATAAACACATTAAATCACCTATACTATAAATGAAATGCAAGATTATTTGTTTTTCAGTGAGCAAGACTGTTGGTCAGGCACTTCCTCACTCTTTTGTCTGTGCTCGGTGAAGTATCAGTGCAGGTCAGACACATTTACTATTGAAAAATGATGGTCAATAGCTTTTGGGAAGTACAGCTTTAACCATTTCCCTTACATCAGCCTGAGCAGTAGTTGCCCTTACCTATGGTATCTTTCAAATTGGCTGATGGAGATGCCCAACACTTTGGTGCATGACAGCAAAAGGAGTCAAATCAGAGCTGTGTTTAAGAGAACAAAATTTAAAGTGTAAATTGTGAACTCCTAACAATTGAATGTTTTAGGTACATTTGTGCTTCCAAGCACAAGAAAAGTAGGAATAAAACTAATTACGATTTGAAGCTTCATTTAAACTTTTTGTTCCTTATGCCAAAATGAATTATATTCTCTATAATGCAAATTTTCATGGAAGTAACACAAAAGGAGTGAGAACTAGGGTTCTTTTTATGAAATGTCTACATGGATTACTTGCCACACAAAAGAGCACTCAATGGCTATGAGTTGGGAAGAAGGGAGAGGGTACAAAATGTCAAAAGATTCAAAGGAAGAGAAAAAACAGGGGGCTGAAGAAAGAAAGCCAATTAATGAAAGCAAAACAAAGAGTATTTTGAGGAAGTCAGGTGTTGCAAGTTAAAGCTGTCCCTTGTAGCCAACACATGCAGCTGATAATCCAGCTAGACACAGACCTTGGCAGCATGGTGAGGTCTAATCTTTTTATGGGGATTAACTGTTCTTCAGAATATTCTTCACTGCCTCTGGCATCAGCTTGCTTGCTTTCTGTTGGCATACAAGCTTTTCTGGTACATCTTTTTTTTTCTTTCTTTTTTTTTTTTTTTTTTTTTTTTTTTTTTTTTTTTTTTTTTTTTTTTTTGTTGTTTCTTTTTTATTCTTTTTCTTTCTGCACAAGTACTAGCCTAAGCCTCTTCAGGTCTCTCTGAGACTGTGTCAAATGGGTCAGCAAGATGATGTACTGTGCTCTGGCACACTCTTATGCTCTGGGTACCAGCGCTGAATGCACTGACATGACTTCTTTGTGCTGGCAGGGCACATAGGATTACCTTTTGATTCATATATTCATTAGGTATCAATGAATAAAAAAAAAAAAAAGGGACATCCCTTCACTTTGGACTTGTATAAAGTTCAAGTGAATCAAAACAAACACTAGCACAGAGACCTGAAATAATTTAAAGATTATTTACCCTGAAGTACTCTTACCCACTAGAGAGACAAAGCCCCTAGGAGTTGATTCAGCCTTATTGTCTTTGTTGTCTCTGGAGCAAATCATTGCGGGGCTAGTCTCTGAACATGTGTTCCTTGGTTAGATGGACAAACCTAGGCAAAATTCAGCCACACTGCTTCAGGGGCTCCTGACTGTGAAGACAATAATCTTGTTTCAAGCTATTCTTGTTTATGATACAATATCAGCCTGATCCTTTGTTGATACCACTGGTGGTGAATGTGTAACTGCTGCTGTTTGTATGCTTTTCCCTCTGAATTGTTCTTAGATGCTGAGTTGAAAAATATGTTTATAATGTAGTCTGTACAAGGGGTCTTTAGAAACAATTAAACAAAGGAGACATTTGAAGTTACATGCAAGAAATAAGTTGTCAGACAAGTATTCTAAATCATAAGGTAAAAAAAATGGTGAATGAACTAAAACAAAGGCCAGAAGGTTAACAGCAGCCACAACCACTGGTCAGGATTTTTCTTAAGGAGAGGTGACAAATTGAGTTAGTTTATTCCCAGCACTAAGTTTAGGTTCTGCGATGTATCTCAAGCCTTGCTCATGTAAATATCAACTGTACTGAAAAGCATAACTGATAAATGTGGAATTTTACAGGTTCTTCAGGGACAAGTGTCTAACCACCAAATTGCTGTAGAAAAACTGAAAAAAGCTGCTGAAGTGTTATTGGACACACGGGGAGAGTTGACACCAGACAAAGATGAGATTCAGAAAACACTGGGTAAAATATTTGCTTTTTTTAATACCTCTTTTTATCACTTGTGTCTGCATGCAGGTTCTGGAAGAGAAAAATTATAGAGCTTCCACATTCTTGTGTCACTGTTCAAGTCCATGTTTTGTTGAGTCATAAGTCATTAAAACACAGTAACTTTATTGTTGGTCTCTCTCAGTACATTGATCCATATGCTTTTCACTGTCATTTCATTTTTTTGTTTTTACAGAAATAGGGATTGCCGAGCAGAGGTAGTGATTTGCTGAGGATCGTAGATTCTCTAGAGAAACATGACTCCAAGGGACATGTTTACAAGCAATTATTTGAAGTTTGCTTAGCTTAGGAATTCTTTTTTTCTGACTTTAAGAAACTGTCTGTGAAGGGGTTGAATTTGGCTGGCGGCCAGATGCCTGCCCACCCACCCACCTTCTCTCTCATTCCCCTTGCTCAAGTGGGTGAAAATTAATATGGAAAAGCCCATGGGCTGAGATAAAGACAGGGAGATCACTTACCTTTTACTGGGCATGGAAAAAATAGACTTGACTTGGCAAAAATTAACTTTATTTAATTGCCAAATAAAACAGATTTGGGAAATGAGAAACGAAGACAAATCACAGCAACAGTATCCTCCATCCCACTCTTTTTTCCAGGCTTACCATCACTCCTTCCTTCCTTCCCAACTACTCCCACTTCCTCCCTGCCAAACAGTGCCGTGGATGGCAAATGGATGATTGTGGTCGGTCTGTAATTTCTCTGCTACTGCTTCCTCCTCACATGTTTCCCCTGCTCCAGTGAGGGACCTCTTTTCAGGCTGAAATCTTTTGCGCTAATATTGTTCCAGTGTGGAAATAGGCTTCATTTCCTTCAGGAAATATCCACCTCCTCTAGCGTGGGGTCCTCTACATGCTGCAGTGTGGTTGTCTGCTCCCCCGTTATCCACAGGCTTCAGGGGAATCTCTGCTCCAGCACCTGGAGCATTTCTTCTCCCTGTTTCTTCTCTGACCTTCATGTCTGCAGGGCTGTTTTCATACTTTGTTTTCCCTCGTTTCTCAGTCCCATGCAGTGTTTTACCTTTTCTTGAATACATTTTTAGCAGCACCACCAGTTTGGCTGAGGAGCTCAGCTGTGCCCTGTGATGGGTCAGCTGGAGCTGGCTGGAACCATCCGTGTCTTCCATGGGGCAGCCCTTGACCTCCTCTCACATGAGCCAAAAAAACTTGTCCCTAATGAATCCTTACCAGCTACATTTAATGCTCTTTCCTATCAGTTGTGAGAAGTAGCACAGCATGACATTCACCACTGTCTGAAGTTTGAAGGCGCTCTCTGTGTATCACTCAACTGTCTCTTCATGGAATCCCATAATTAACTTGCAGAACAACATAATAAAACAATGGTAGCTTGACTCTTTGGAGTTGGTGATAAAACTCTGTAGGAGGTACATGGAGCTTGTAACTCTAAGAGAGTTATCTCGGAAGTGTTGGATGTCTAATGAGGAACCATCTGGAAGAACCTCTCAGGTCTCACAATAACATAAGAGGCAATTGTAGAAGAGCTGTCTTAATACTCTGTTGTTTTGTTTCTTGGGAACAGTCAATAGCTGTCTTGAGCTAGAGCTACATGGAAACCAGCTTCTAATGCTGGGCAGCTACAGCTGTATGCTACTCCCTCATTTCCCTTGTCTGGTGTGTTTCTTGGCTCTGAAATTTTTGGTCATTGCTTCCATGTTTTTACTGACTAAAGCTGACATTTTCTTTCTTCATTCTAACGTAGCAATTTTTGACTCAACTGGCGAGAACTGGTGAAGTGAGCTAAAAGCTTAGTTTGGCTAGAGGAAAAACATTGAAATACATTTTCTTTTTATCAGATGATATCGTGGAAAGATATGACAATTTATCCAAATCTGTGAATGAAAGGAATGAGAAGCTTCAAGTAACTCTGACACGATCCCTAAGTGTACAGGATGGTTTGGATGAAATGCTGGATTGGATGGAAGGAGTTGAAAAGAGCCTTAAAGAACAAGATCAAGTGCCTTTGAATTCTGCTGCTATTCAAGATATTATTAGTAAAAGCATTGTAAGTAGCATTCTTTGAAAGAAGAAACATTTGTTTGATAATGCAGATTTCAAGAAAGAATTAAAATCTTAGGTTGGCACCTTTAATGAATTCAAAATACTTACTAAAGAGGACTGTTGTGTGAAGTGAAACTGCACATAAGGATTTTTGTAGCTGAAATAGATTACACTGATGGTCTAGCTGTACTGATTTGTTGCTTTATGTGGTAGACGAATTTCACTTCTTAAAATGTAGTTGCAAGTAATACAAGGTAGTTGGTGTATCTTTCAGATGCTAGAACAAGACATTGCGGGTCGCCAAAGCAGTATAAACACTATGAATGAAAAAGTGAAGAAGTTCGTGGAAACAGCAGATCCATCCACTGCATCCACACTGCAGGCTAAAATGAGTGAACTCACAGGTCGGTTTTCTGAAGCGAGTAACAAGCATAGAGAGAAGCTTATGAAAATGGAGGAATTGAAGACTGAAGTGGAGTTATTTGAAGGCCTGTCAGAAAAACTTCAATCATTTCTAGATGAGAAAAACCAGGCGCTCAGTGAGACGGAGGCACCAAGAAAGGATGTTAGTGAAGTGTCTCAATACATGCAGGTACTGTAGCATTCACTTTGTATCTGTTATGCATTCTTAGTCTAACTCATCTATGTGATTGAATAAGAAACAAGGCATGTTTTTTCCCCAGCTTTAGCTGGTTAGCTAAAATAAAGGGTTTAATTTTGAACAAGTGATTGTAAAGTCTAATATGAAGGATGTAATCCTATTTTGCAGGAAGCTAGTGTAGAACTGGCACAACACAAGAAGGATCTGGAAGTTTTGAAGCAGCTCCTTGAAGAACTTTCATTCCATGCTCTTCCCGGAGATAAAGCACTGGTTTTAGAAAAAGTAAATGCTTTGTCAAAGAAATTCAAAGAGGTAGAGGAGACAATAAAGGAAAAGTAAGTTGAATAATCAAAGTGTTTCTGCTTTGGTTAATAACACAGTGTGAATGTTGTGATTACTGCTATCCTTTTGTATACAATCTCAAGATATTGCAGTTGACTAGAGTGAGTGAGGGGTTTTTTACTGAAACAAAAAGATTCTGTTTGAAAATGCCTCTGTAGTTAGTCTGTCTGGCTCAAGAGCTCTGAAAAGGGCCATAAAGATATGTAATTTTTCAAGTTTTATGCCATTATGTGATTCTTGGCAATTTCAAGAAAACTCTCTTCTCCCCTTCTTGTGATAGAAAATAAATTGCTGCTTGTGCATATTGCTTTAGAGTACCATTTGGCATCAGGCTGCAAGTGAAAACTGGAGAAATTGTAGAGATTCCATAGAAGTTACCTTTACAGTAAGACTAGTATTTGCACATTCTGCTTATATCCATAAAATTAGCTTTTCGACGCCGTGAATTTAGGAATAGTAATATCAGATTGTTAGTATTTGTTGGTTTAATTATTAGAAAAAATACTGTCATTCCTTTGTCTTTAATTGTCTAGAGAAGAGGATGTATCATCCTGTCAGAAAGAAATGGATACTTTTGAGCTCCTTGTAGATTCATTAAAGAAATGGATAAAAGAGACAACAGAACGAATTCCAGCAGCACAGCCCTCTCTGAATACCGAGGAGTTAAAGAAACCTTTGGAGGATACGTTGGTAAGCCATTGTAGGAGAAGTGAAATCTGGATGAAGGAAATAAGGCATCTATTACTAATACTGAAAAACAGACCTAAGGTGTAAGCAGTTACAGCGATTGGGACTAGGGGGCTTGCAGTCTGCATTAACATTCCCATTTGCTTTGTATGTTTTGCGGCAGATTCCCAAGTAGCAAATTTGTTCCTTTCTGTACACTAAGTCTCTTAAGTCTGAAGTCAGTTTTGCAGTGAACAAATGACCATCTTTCTTAACCAGAATTTAAAAGATGAATGGACATTAAAGGCACCTGAACTGCAGAAAATGAATAGCAGAGGAGCTTTGCTGTGTAACCTAATTACTGCTGTGACTTCTCCTGCCAAACTGAGAGCAGTTGCCAAATCAGGTATGCTTTTGTATAATCAGGTAAGCCTAACACTTCAGGAATTTTTAAAACCTTTAAGACAAAAATTAGAATTATTTCACCCTTGGGTTAGCATTCTGAATCTTATGGCTTGTGAGAAAACATTTAGCCATGTCTCTTCTGACCGTTGTTTGCTGTGATCCTCATTTAAACTGTGTAGCTGCTGTAGTAATTCAGCACACATTCTCATTGTTTTACTCTGCCAAAATAATGTAAAAGTGCACTGATGTAAATTATTAACATGTCCTAGAGCTGTTATGTAATTCCCAGATAGTGAATAAAATGACAGTATCACAGTTGCCTTCACCTCATCCCAGAAAGCTTCTGATAATGAGAAATTGACTTATTCTGATCAGTGTTCGGTGCTTCGCATATCCATCAAGTCTTCTGCAAGCAGGAGAAATACAAACCTTGTTTTGCAAACATTTTTGATGTACCTGCACAGAGATGCCTATTTAATGGCCAAAAGGCTATGCTGGGGCGCCAAGCAAACACAGAATCGTTTGCAGAGTTGTGGAGTTTCTGTTAGAAGAGTAATGAGGAGATGGTTTATATAAAAAGTGAGCCTAGGTAAACCTACTCATCCTAATATGATGTCATAATTAGCATTAGTCAGTGTTTTAGTTGAAACAGCAGCACAGAAGGGAATCAACTTTGCGTGATTTTCCTGAGATGAAATGTGTTTTCTGTCCAGACATTCAGCTAAATTCTATTTTACTGGTAATCATAACTTAAAGATAGCATGTCTATTTCCATTATTATTTTTTACTCTAGTTTTAAAGATTGATTTGCTTTACAGAAACCAATAATTCTGCCAAGTATCATTCCAGACATAGTTCAAGGACATTGCGCGTTTTAATGGCCATAAGCACATTTTCAGTCAGTTCTTGAGCTGGCTAGGTCTGGAAATAAATTCAAGTGTGTTGGCTTACATTGGTCATCTGCAAATGACCGGGAGGTTGGGGACTGACAGAGAATACCTGTTGGGCAGAAGTAGAACACTTTCTTTCTTATATCTCGTCGTAATAGCTGCCTCTGGTTTCTTTTTTTTTTTTTTTTGAACTTTAAATAAAATTCTTTCAAAGAACATTTTGGAATCTTCTGTGATCTATTTGGACTCATTTCCCTGCCTCTTTTTCTACTCCTATGCATCCAGTTAGAAAAGTAGTTAAATAGCTATCACGTAAGAGCAGCTATAATCCTCCAGACCAGAACATTTGCCCTCCTTGAAAAGAGCTGTACTGTGCATCGTTTTATCACAGTTATAAATACCAGAGTCTGGCTAATAGAGCGTGAAGATCTATGAGACTCTGGCTGGAGCCTGTGACTTCTCTTATCTGGTTTGTTTTCTCTTGCCGTCCTCCAGCTGCCGCTAATGTGCTCCTCACTGTCCAGCTGGTACTGGGGGGTGGATGCATAGCCTTTTCCAAGGCAACCGTTAATCTTCCTCTGTTAATTGCTCATCTGGGAATACGTATGTGCAGGAGAGCGGGAAGTGATTCTTCTTGCACTTCTCTGCAGTGTGATCATGTGGCCCTGCTCTTTGGTCTGACTCCATTTTACAAAGCCCATTAGCTCTGGTTTCAGAGGCTCTGATATTATGTTTAACTAGTAGAGCTGCCTTGATGAGTGGCTGCCTCTGAGTGACAGTAAGGACTTCAGTGTAAGAGTAAGAGTGCCACATTGCCATTCCTATCATGGAGCGCATGCTCGAGTCTTGCTTATGACAAGGTAGAGAGGGATTAATCCAATTGGTATAGAGAGCTTTCTGTGCAGAGTTACAATGCTGATAAACCATAGAATCATTTTAAGTTAGAAAAGACCCTTAAGATCATGAGGTCCAGCACTGCCAAGTCCAGCACTAAACCATGTCCCCAAGCGGCACTTATACATGTTTTTTAAATACTTCCAGGAATGGTATCTCAACCACTTCCCTGGTGGGTAAAGGTGTCCTTAGAAAGCAGTACCTTTGGTTGTGGTGTCTGGAATGGCCACTCTAGGTCTCTTTGCTGTTTAATGTTTAGTGGTCTCCTCAGTTGCAGCATTTGCCAGCCTGTCCTCTCCCAGGCTATACCTGTCACGGCTGGACTGTGTTCTCAGTAGAGAACGGGGTCCTTTGGGGTAAAGGAAATGATGTTAGCGGTGTGGGTGTGAATAGGCCTCGTTGCCAGGGCATCAACTTTGGCCCATGTCAGTTATTTAGTACAGAACTCTGAGCAGTAGGACTGCCTATACATCCTACATATGTGCGCTCTTCTAAGTGCATGCATGTACCCACCCAACTGCTCTGCGTATGTGATGCCACTTATGGTACTGGCTGGCTGGAGCTTCATTCTTCATGTTGTAATGACAGCTATGGATCATGCTGTTATGAAGAGGAAATGCGGTGCTGGGGTTTTGGTGGGAAAAGGCCCAGATAAGCAAGAGGCTTCATCTCTTTTGATCCACAGGTGGCACAATATTAAATGGTGAAGGAGGAGCTCCAGGAACTCAGGATTTCTTGAAAAATAAAGGTCAGTAAAAATTTCAGCATGTGATAAAGAAATGTTGCTTGCCAATTGCTGTTAGATATGGAAGTATTTTTAAAATGTTGTACATGAATCTGCTTGTAGCAGTCATTATTAGACTGAAATTTCACATCACCATCACATAAGACAACTACATTGACTAGGGCATGATATTATAAGTAATTATAACAATACCTGTCTCATTATTTTCTTTGAAGACCAACCAAATGTGGCCTTGTTTTCTGAATCAATATATACTTTTATAAATGTATACAGGGATGGCTATTTTAATATAAGACATGACTTTTGAGAAATACTTTTCTATGGGGTTTGAAACTAACACCCGTCAGCATTCACAACATGTGTATACACAAATATATGTATACAAAGACACCCATTTTATATACATCTGTATCACTGTGACCAGCTCTTTTGTAGAAACCAAGGAACTTTTATATAAGGACTTTATAGTAGTTGAAATGTAGCTCAGTATATTCAACTTTTGGTCATGGAATTGTTACTTAATATACTAGAACAGCAATGGATAGAAAGATTGAAATGTGTTTGTGCACTTGTATGTATTGAAATAATGATTTTTGTGAAATAAGAAGCTCTTACAAATAGGAGCTTATATTAGCTCATTCAGAGGTAGTGTTGCCACATTTAGAGTGGATTGGAAATAACTCTAACATATTCAGTGACTTCTTATTTGGGGGACTATTAGCTGGTGTAACACCGTTTAGAATCCATGCAGTCTTGTTTCAAGGGCTTGTAACTTCTAACAGTCTTTGTGCACCTGTCTTTACAGAACTGACAACTGTTCAACAAGCTATGTCCAATGTAAATCACAGCTATGAAGATTTGGGAGTTTTGTTGAATGAAAAGATTTCAGAACTAGAAAGTATGCTTTCAAAAATGCAAAATATTCAGGAAGAATCAGCCTCAATGATGCACTGGCTGCAAAAAATGGACAAAACTGCGTCAGACTGGGAAGCTGCTCCAACTGATAGTGAAGCAGTTAAAGCCCAAGTTGAGCAACATAAGGTACTTTGTTCCTTCAAAGAAATACTTTTTCTTCTAGTTATTAGGCAGATGCTATGAAATAACTGATATCTCAGCCTAGCTTTATGTTGCAGAGAGTATTTAAATGATCCTACTAAGTATATTAGTCAGGCTTAGAGCAAATCTGGCAAACTGTGTCAGTGGAGTGAAGGAGCACTGTGTCAGAGAGAATGAGTTTTGCAGGTCAGAAAATAATAATTTCTGGGGACAGTTTGAAAAGGTGAGGCTATACTGATTATGCAATAAACTTTTTTGATCTTAGTGCTTTAGAGTTATATAATAGATTACTTGGAATAGCTGAAAGGCTGTATCTGTCCAAAAGCTGTTTCTGCAGCTGCTGGTTCACTGACGCTCCACAGACCTCCCGGTCTCTGCAGCTGCAGCGGCTTATGTCTCTTCCAAGGCAGTGTTTCTCTTCAGCAGCCCTGTCATGCTTGTTAAGTTATATAGCTCCACAACAGTCTCCTTCACCCTTTATAATTGATATGAGAAAACCACTGAATCAGCAGTAAGCTTCTGTCCTGTTTCAGTATTGGAGACATATGCCTCCCTAGCAATGAAGGACAATATTTACACATGTAAGGTTCATCTGTAAAGGGAGGTGTAATGGATAGGGAAAATTCTTTCTTGCTTGTGATTGTGTGTAAACAAAGACAGAATTTGATTTAACTGAGTTTCTTTTATATTTGGCGGGTCACCCTTAAAAATTAACCTGACCAGCTACCAACTTCCTCAGAGTTGGACAACATTCAATCCTAAAATTCAGACCAAGTGTAAAAGAAAACAAGCTCTTTATTTCTTAACAGAGAATGTACAAAGCTAACATGATCATCTAACCTGCAGTGTAGTAATAGAAAAGTGCTCACAAATAATTGGAAAACTGAGTGAGTGCTCAGGCAACAGTCATCTGATGCAGTTGGACCTTTTACTAGAAGTTCTAAATCAAGTACAGTTTGTTCAGTGTTTATTTTTGTGGGTTCTGGATGATTAAAAAGCTGCTCCGTGAGGCAAGCTTTGTTACTTAAGAACATTCATATAGGAGCCCTTTGCCAGGCATGTAAGAAATGTTCACTTCTGCAAGAGCAGCATTAATTAGGATTTGCTGGAGTATCTTAGTCTTCTGTTAGGTATACACTTAAAACTCTGAATCTCTTTAAACTATGTCCTTGGGGGATCTACATGAAATAGTTTGTCTGTGATAGCAGGACTTCTACGGAGGTAGATGAGGCCACACCACACTCCTCTTTGTCGGTGCTGGCTGGGTTATTTCTTCTGTGAACTGTACTTTGCATTAGTTTGCCTTCTGTACACAAATAGATTCCAAGTATATGAGAATATGATGGGACCTAGTAAATCTTATTTATCTGAATTCTTCTAGTTCTGTTACTTGTTCAAATTAAGCAATAATTATTAGTATAGTTTATATCTCTCAGGTTCTCTCTTCCACAAAAATTTGGCTAGCAACTTATGTCATTACGTGTTTTGAGATTCTTAGCAGAAAAGTAGTATATACAGGCTAGATATTTATTTTTTATCTTCACGTTTGGCACCTTAGTATTATGGACTGCAAACTTTCCCATTCTTCTTTAGTCTCTTATTTATTTATTTTATCACCTAAATTTTCAGCTTTTTGAAACTGAATTAAAGCAAAGTGCAAATAAAGTGCAGGAACTAAAGGACAAAATTACAGAGCTATTGGAGAAGAACCCTGACTCTCCTGAGGCACCTAAGTGGAGACAAACACTGGATAAAATAGGTACTTCGATAAAGCTCTATTATAGTCCAGACTAATCTGGAAGTTGTTTTATTGTGAGTTTTAAAATTTACTAGTAGTAACTAATATTTGTAATACCTTGTTTCCTCTTATCTCTTAAATTCTGTGGAAATAACTCCCTTTGCAAGAGTGTAGATCTGCAGTAATTCCAGTCATGTCCATGGCCTTTGAATTTGTATTAGCACAGAGGCTTGACTCCCTGTTTGAGAGGCTTTATCTTTTTCAAACAGTGAGTAGCTAAAACTTGACTGGCCAGTTACTGCTCCATATATATATATTTTGTTCTTTTTACAAAATATAGCAAATTAAGCTGATTCTAATTTTGTGTAAAGAATGGTTTGAGTTGCTGGTAGTGCTCTTCTGCATGCTTTTTTTTCCCTATGAACTAGTGGCTTTTGTCATTTTGTGGATTTGGTGGCTTTTTGCTGTTTTCTAAAAGTGATTGTATAAATTTTGCCAAAAAAAAAAAAAGGCTAATGAAATAAAAGAAAATGACCATGTTTGGTCAATAGATTTTGAGACATTGCAGTGCCTAATTGTCATGAGCTTTTAGAAGTTTTTTATGTTAGTCATGTTTTAAATAAAATATAGGCCAATAGCATTGTATGTCAATCTTGTTTCATAGTGATAGGCACTTTGATCACTGCACCAACAGTAATTTTGAATGTGACAGTTTTTCCAGTCTGTCTTGCTTGTAAGTGAAACTCTGAAAACTTCAAGTAGTAGGCAAGGTCTCCAACAGACCTTTAGTAGTGTTGAAAGGGGGTTAATACAAAATTTGCAGAGGACTGTGAAGCAGCAAAAGGCACTGTAAAAAACAGGGATGAAAATCAAGGCCAGGGAGAGTTAGCAAAATACCGGAGCTGGCTGAGCAAGCACTGACAGTATCACAGAGGGGAAGGGGGAAGTTACAAGACTGAATCTCAAAGGCTGCTCTGAAAGCCGCTTGCCATAGTGGAAAAGACCACAGACTGGCATGGGTGGGAACCTAAGCTCACACAGTGCTTTAGAAATATCTACGTGCAGAAGTATTCTCATTGCCCATTCTTAGGTACCTGGTTTAGATGTTTTAGATGAATGGTTTTAGATGAATGATACAGACATTTGAAAGAGTTAGGCTTTTTCAGCGGGCTGTTCAGAGCTGAAGCCTAATTTTTGGCTTCTGGTCACTCTTGAAAACGTATGGGGCTTTTTTACTGAATAAGCAGGGAGATTTGTCTATCTAAATCAGGCACCTGAGTTACAACAGAATAGAACCCTTTGCCATCTATGTCATTTGAGACCAAAGCCTATATTTGAGGGTATTTAATTTAGTAATATTCTAATCCAATTTTATTAGCTGTTGTATATTCATTGCTCTAAAAATTCCACAAGTGGCTGACTGTCATCCAAGTGTGTGTGGGTCTGACTTTTAAAAGATGTTATTTGCAGAGTCACTGCAATAAGGCATCTGGAGTTAATCAGCAAGAAGCCTTATGAGAGAGCCCTGTTTATGTTTCATATATAGTCTGCTGTCTCACAATCTATCTGCTAGAACATGCATGCAATATGTTAACATTATCATTGTTAGATTCCAAATGGAAAGAGCTCAATCAAGTTACATCTGAGAGACAACAAAAACTGGAGGAGTCTTCAAATTACCTGACCCAGTTCCAGACAGCAGAAGCTCAGCTAAAGCACTGGCTTGTAGAAAAGGAGCTAATGGTCAGTGTGCTGGGACCATTATCAATTGATCCTAATATGCTGAATACCCAAAAGCAGCAGGTTCAGGTGAGTAGTGCCAACACACGTTATTGATTTAAGTTTCTTCTACCTTTTTGCTATTAGCAAAGTACTTTTTTTGCATCTAGAGTAGAGCATGGTTAATATAAGCCATTAGATTTGTTTATCTTTAGGTATCAGCTTATGTCATAGTTGACTACAGTAATTAAAATAAAAAATTATCGTAAGAGTGAAAAGAGATCAGACCAGGTAAAGAAAAATGTTGAGGAGACATTGATCCTCTGATACATCTTTTTGTTTTGACCATACTGTGGTTTCTCTGTAGTGGAATGAAAATGTCCCTTTGAATTTTATTAATTTGACATTTTACTGTCATTCCTCATATAGAGTCTGTGGTTAGAACTAGCTTTTTGAGATTTTATTCCCTAGATTGTGCCAGTAGCTAACAAAAGTATGAAGGCAAGTGAAATGCAGTATTGTGGATAGCTATGGGGCCAAGAGTGTCAAAGACAGAAGAAAATGTATAATGAAAAAGTGGAGTAATTTACTGACAGCAACACAGCAAACTGCAGACAAAAGAAACTAAATGTGAAATCATATGAGGTTGCAGAAGGTAGAAAATTTGATTTCAAACATTTCTATCACTGCCAGTTATTCTAAACTGATGGGAAATTATTTGTTTTTGAGAAAAAAGTGTTATTAAAGCTTTAATATCAGTATTGTTTAAAATGAAATGTTTAAAACATGAACTATGTTTCAATACTATGTGAAATACTATGACTCAATATTGGTTTGTAAGTGCTTCAGAAGTCTAGACAGATGGCATAAGACTATCATGTATCACTTAACAGTCCTTAAAAGTTCAGGCTAATTGACTTAAAAATAAAGGGTTTGGAATGTTCTGTAAAGTAAAACCATTATATTTGTCCGTTCTTTTGCAAGCAGTGCAACTTACTGTCAAAAAAAAAAAAATACTGAGAACCAGTGATGTAAACTTTGAAGGTCTTGCACTATACATTCAGTCATTTTGTGAATTAGCCAAATAGTCTCTGTTCTATAATAATACATTGCAATATTATGTCAGAATACACCTTCTTTGAAGCTCTATCTTAAGACAAATATCAAAACTGTCTAGGAAAAAAGGCACTACTTGAAACTGAACAGCACTTATTTTGCTTGGTGTGGTTACTTAATTACTGTAGTATTAACAGAATTTATTGTTTACTTGTATCTCCTGGTTGAATTTCCATTAGATGATGTGTAAATTCACCTCATTTTTTTTCTGTTTCTTTGATGTAAATACTTGGAAAAAACCACAGGTTATGTAGAAGGCACATTTATTTCACCAGCTTTTAAACTTGGATGCACTCAATAAGAGACGTTAGCTACAGCAAATTCTACATTATTTTTTGTCAGAAGCACTTTTTTTTTTCATGAAGGAACTTCTTTTTAAAATTCTCTTTTTTTCCTAGATTCTGCTCAAAGAGTTCGACACCAGAAAGCCACAGTATGAGCAGTTAACTGTGGCTGGGGAAGGGATTCTGGAGAGACCTGGTGAACATCCACCCTCACATGAAATTGTAAAAGAGCAGCTGGCAGCTGTGGCACAAAAGTGGGACAGTCTAACCAGCCAGCTGAAGAAGAGATGTGACCGAATTGACCAAGCCATTGTGAAAAGCACAGAGTATCAAAGTTTACTCAGAAGTCTGTCTGATAAGCTAAGTGCCTTGGATAGTAAACTAAGCAGCAGCCTGGCTGTGAGTACACAACCTGATGCTGTGAAACAACAGCTGGAAATTGCTAAAGAAATGAAGAAGGAAATAGAACAGGAAATGAAGAATATAAATGCAGCACAAGCTCTTTGTGAAGAGCTGTCAGCACTGGTTGGGGAAGAGTATTTGAAAGCAGAACTTACAAGACAGTTAGATGGCATCTTAAAATCATTTAAGGATATTGAGCAAAAATCAGGTTAGTATTTGTTTAAAGAAAAATAGTAACTAAGGCATAAATTAAGACAAAACTTTGTGATAGAGGCGTTGAGTGACCTGAGCCTGGTGCCAGCTCTCTATCCTGTCCAACCCCCAAGCAGTTGTCCTTAGAATTTAGAAGAATCCCCATACCTTGAAAAGGTAAGAACAATGCTTGGGATCTCTAGTGAATAAATAGTTTGGGAGAGAATTTGGAGAAAAATAGCAAGGCTACTTTTGTCATGTCTTCCTTCAGGTGCACCTTCACTGAATTAGAATACCAAAAGAGGATGCTGTTCATTCAGCTACTCAACATCATAGGGGGCAGAGTATAAGCCAAAATGATAATTTCTAGGCAAACACCAGTTAATGGCTTAGTGAAACACGGTGGTAATTGTATAAAACTGCCTGTGACAGAAGGGGGCTGGTAGCCTGCAGCCTTTCCTTGCCTTGTGAACAACAGAACTGAGCAAGTAATACATTGCAAGTGATATCATACTTTGTTCTCCCTAGCAGCCTCTGTTTTAGGTTTTTAATTTCCTCTGGTCACGAGGAACTTCAAAGAATCTCCCTAGGAGCATGTACTGCCTGTAGGCCATGATTTAGACTCTACAAGGTTATACCACTTAATATTACCTGTGCTTACACTTCATAGTACCATGAAGCACACTTGTGTGTTTTTTACTGCCAAAATCTGCCCGAATGGGATCCGTGTAGACATAGACTGGATAAGCTCATCTCATTTGACTCATGTCCTACTGCCTTCAGTGCTCTGCTGTATTACAGGAATGAGTCTGCCCCTTGCAAGAAACTTGGTTGTCTGCCAGTCAAACACCACATACTAAGGACTGTCTTTCTTTAGATTAATGATCATGCATAATAGAATCAATAATAGTTATTATTTTTTTCACTGAGTACTAGCAGGCTCTGATAGCGAACCTCTGTGCTGCCTTCTCTTTTGTAGATAACCATGTTCAGCAGCTTCAGTCAGCATACGCCACTTCTCATCAGTTCCAGCAAATGTCTAAGGACTTTCAGGCCTGGCTAAGCAGAAAGAAAGAAGAGCTGAACCAGGCTCGTCCTGTGTCAGCCAAACTTGATGCCTTGCAATCACTAATTGAAGAACAGAAAGATTTTAAGAAGACGATGACCGATCAGATTAGTTCATATGAAAGAATTGTTGCAGAAGGAGAAAGTATCTTACAGAAGACTCAAGGAGCTGACAAAGCGGAGTTACAATCCCAAATTGCCATACTCAAAAATAGCTGGGATGAAATGAATAAACAGGTAAAAGAAAGGGAAGATAAATTAGCAGATTGTCTGGAGAAAGCACTCAAATACAAGCAACATGTAGAAAATCTGCAGCCGTGGATAGAGAAGTGCCAAAGCAACCTGTGTGAATTAAAAGTTGGCATAAACCCGGTTGAAATAGAGGATTCTATTGTTCAGGTGAGGGCATGGCAGAAGGACCTGGATAAACACCATGGGATGGTGGAACTATTAAATAATTCTGCTGAATGTTTGCTCAATGCGAGTCAAACAGATAAAGAAATTGTTCAAGAAGAAACTAAGGTGCTGAATCAGAATGTGAAAGTGGTTACAGAACAGTTACATAAGAAGAGAGAGTGCTTGGAAAATATGGCACAAAGACTGAAAGAGTTTCAGGAATCATCCAGGGAAACTGAAAGACAGCTTAAAAGTGCCAAAGAGAATCTGGAAGCTCATGACTCGCTTGGACCTCAGTCGTTCAGTAACAAACACTTGACAATGATGCAGGCCCAGCAGAAAGCCTTGCAAGCTTTAAAACCTCATGTTGATTTAGCAAAAAAGCTTGCCCAAGACCTGGTGGTAGAAGCTTCTGATTCAGCAGGTGTTTCTGACCTTTTGCTTCAAGCCGAATCTTTGGAGCAAGAGTACACAGCAGTTAAGCAGCAAGTTGAGGATAGGTGCTCATTCCTAGAGACCAAACTTCAGGGAATTGGCCATTTCCAAAACAGCATCCGAGAGATGTTCTCTCAGTTTGCAGAGTTTGATGATGAACTTGATAGCATGGCTCCAGTGGGGAGAGATCTCAAGGTACTGCAGTCACAGAGAGAGGACATAAAACATTTCATGAAAAAATTGGAGGATCTTATAATGAATAATGAAAATGCTAATAAAAACTGTAAAATTATGCTAGCCACAGAAGCTGAAGCTTCTCCTGATCTTGTTGGTATAAAGAGAGACTTGGAAGCTCTAAATAAACAGTGCAACAAGCTACTAGACAGAGCAAAAGCCAGGGAAGATCAAGTGGATGGTACTATTTGCCGTGTTGAGGAGTTCTACAGTAAGCTAAAAGAATTTTCCACTCTGCTTGGGAGAGCTGAAGAACATGAAGAGTCACAAGGTCCTGTTGGAATGGAAACAGAGGCTATTAATCAGCAGCTGATTACATTCAAGGTAGGAAGATTGCTTTCTTACTATTCTAAAGTATTTTACCACAATACCATTTTATTAAACGTAGTGAAAGGGACTGGTTTAGTGCAGACCTTAGAGGAGTCTGGTTTCACAGCAGTCTGTTCTGCCGGTATTCTTTTTATCTGTTTTAAATGGGAATCTTATGCTCCTGAGAAGCTTTCATTTGCTACAGCTTGGCAGACCTTGGGAATTTTGCATCTCAGCTCCCAGTTCCTGCACCCCAATTCCCTCTTCACCTCTCTTCACTCTCTTGTTACCTTCCGTAATCCATCTGCCTTTCTGTTTTTGAGAAACTGCATATTGTTTCTATTTGATGTCCATGTATTACACAACTTTCTTCTTCACAGCGGTGTGAATTTTAGATTCCATTGTTCACATACCAGCCCACATTCACTTTGCTCATCTGAATGGTTTGGTTTTTTTCACCTGGGTATAGGCTTCAGCATATTTAGGTTTAAGATGTTACCTTTTGCCGTTTTCTGTTCTGGTACACTGGCCAGTTTTACCTCACTGAATTCCACCCTTACCTAGAAACATCCTAATAAAAAGAAAACGGGCAAAATAATCCTCCTGTTGTATTGTAAGTTTGCTGCAGCATCCTTATCCAAAATGCACTCCAGAGCTTCTGTGTGTAGCTTTTTTTGATATGTCAGCTAGCAATCCATGTCCAGCTCAAAAAAATGCATTGCAGTGATAGTGAGTGTTAATTGAGCTTTGCTGCTGAAATAAATGCAGATACTTGCTTGGTTTAGGTTACAATAAATGAATTCCTGTTACTCACCAGAAAGATTTATAGTTGTAAGTAGTGTTTGAAAAAGATGATGAATCTCCTAGTGGCTATATAGTAGCACTTAATATTCTGCGCTGCTGTGGTTTCATTCCAATGTAATATTGATTCAAGTGTTTGTATTTTACAAACTTGTACATTAATTGACACTTAATGATAAAGCCAAACCTTCACAGCAGGATTTGATAAGCCATGCTGTTAAAAATTTGATGACCTTGGAAAAGAGTCATTACATGGCTGGCCCAACAGAGGGTGCATTTTGCTTGTTTAAGCCATTTTAGAAAGGAAAATGAAACCAGAAAACTTTCATCTGGGAATTTCAAATGGAAGTTACTGTGAGTTTTGATGATCTTTGAGAATGCATAAATAGAGACAAAAATCTTGAACAAATAGTTACATTATGAGGAGATTCCATTGGACTGGGAGGATTAAAATTGTATGCCAGTCTATGCTAACAAGTCTATCTCAAATTATAAGAGAAACAAATGGCTTTTCTTTGTATATGGTTAGTAAAACACTTTGGATATTGGAAAATAGCAACAGCTCCTGCTGTGAATGCTCTTGCTTACACTGGTTGTAAAGGACTTCAGTTGTAGCCAGTTTGCGATTTCTGATTTCACCGCATTTCTTACATTTCCAAACATTAGGTACAGCTTCAGGTCTTTGTTAATACATATTTTTTACAAAGAATTCTATATATATAAATATGTATTTTATTATAAGAGAAAATGCTTCTGGAGTATTACAACCTGATGAGCAGATGGTAGGAGAATCCACTTCCCTGTGCATTGTCTCAGTGTTGTAGTTCATCAGGACATTGGACACAACACAGCTATTGAACAGTTTGGGAGAGAGACACCTGTGCAGACCTGTGGGGTGAGAGTGTCCCTGAAACACAAGAGCTTATGTGGTGAGAAGGCCAAAAAACCCTGGAGAGACTTAAAGGAGAACAGTGATAGCAGCATGTTTATATCCAGAAGTCTACACTGGGATTGTATTTATATTAGATATTTATAAGCTTAGAAATGTGTTTTGCTTGAAGCAACTATTTTAGGCCATGCTTTTGTTTATGATTAAAAACACAATGCCATTAAACAGGAGGTGAAGAACGATGAAAAAGTGAAGGGGTCGTGTAAGTAAGTGAAAAGTAAGTGCAGAAATAAAACAGCAGAGTGAGGAGCCTTTGAAGAAAGGAAGTAGGGAGACCAGAATGGGAAATTTTACTAAGTGAGAGTGTAGTTAGTGATACTGATAGCAGGAGGATAGGGATCAACTCTCCTAATAATTGGTTTCAGTGCTACTGGGGCATATCAAAATTACAGTAAGTAATCTATCTGTTTATACTCTTTGCCCTTCCAGAGAGCAGTTCTACCTGAGGCAGCAAGCTGTAGGGAGACTGGCTCCCACAGATCCTGCTCCACTCGTGGTGTGCTTGTGTTTGCTCACATGTTTGTGCACGTACGCAAACACACATGGCCTGAAAACGTGGCTGTGACCACAGAACCACTGTCTGGCTCCTTATGTCTTTAGCTCCTGTGGTCAACTACAGTCAACTTCAATTCCTCAAGAGTAAAGCGAAAGTGTTGCTCTTTGGTATAGATGTATTAACATGAAATCCTCATTCTCTTCAGGGAAGGAGCTCGTGTAATGGGCCAGAGGTGGTTTTTGTGGTTTAACCAATTTTTATGTACAAAGAGTTAGAGCTGTGTGCATCTTCTTGGCATGACATTAAATAACATAATGTTTTTTTAAAAATAAACTGGCTTTGAGTTGTAATATATAAATATATTTAAAATACATATGCATACTTGTTTTATTTATATTTCTTCTTTGTAATGTACTTATTCCAGTCAGTACATAGTGTTAAATTGAAAGTAGTTGCCATCAGTATTAAATGGTAAGTAGTTGCCGTCAGTGTTAAACTATATTTATTTACAATGCAGTTATAAAATTTGCTTTCTGTAAATGAAAATCTTCAGAGCAGTTCATTTCAAAGTAGAACCATGACTCTTACTTCACTTCAGGAAGAGTATAATCAAATGAAGAATTTAACTCAATGAATTAAAAACACACACAAAAAAATTACTAATTAATTTGGCTTTGTAAGACACTTACTACCCCAAAGACTGTATGCAATGTGTAGATTTGTCCTGAAAGAAAATTTCAGTAAATTAGGTTTGTTAAGGTATGGTGAGTCTGCCACCATTCTTCAAAAGCAAAACAAAAAAGAATTGTGGAATGGACTGAACTGAACACTCTGGGTTTGAGTCGTTGCACAATGCTAGAATGTTTGCAGTTGGAGAAGCATTTGCAGCTAGTTTCTCTCTGAAATAGAGGAAGAACCCAAAGTTTAATTATTTTACTTTTTGAAACTTTTTCACTAAAGTTTCTTTGTGCTGTCATTAAAAGTCATTCTTCTTAGTAAAACCAATATGGCACTGTTACAGCTTTCATGAGTACATGGTTCATTTGATTTTTGCTTTTATTTTTGGAATAAAAGTAGATAGAGTTGTTAGAGGTTGCCTTCTAATTGGACTTTATGGGAATTTTTTAGGTAGCCTGAGTATTCCTGCCAATGAGCTTGAACTAAGATTTTAATTGGCTTATGGTACAGAACCACAGAATTGTTTAGGTTGGAAAAGACCTTTAAGAACATCAAGTCCAATGTTAACTCAGCACTGCCAAGCCCACCGTTAACCATGTCCCTAGATGCCACATCTACGTGTCTTGTTAGTCATGTAGAGGGTGTCTGTCCTCTGATTTTTGCTTTAGAGGCAGATAATGTTGAAAGCATAATCAGAAGTTTCTCTCTAAGTTTCTCTTTGAGCTAAGTGTTGCGTATCCCATGTGCTGTTTACAAACCTTAGAATAAGATACTAAAATCTTCCATGGGATTTAATACAGTTAAGGTCTGTATTGAAAAGCAAAGGTAATATAAGCAACTATTAAATTTTTTTTAAGATTTACATTTTGAAAGTGATTTATCTGTCATACAAAAGTCTTCACCAGAAACAGTGAAAAATGGTAAACTATTTTTTAGCTGTTAAAATAATTTTGCTGTTGAACAAATACAGACCAATTTCAGTTATACACTTCCCCTATAAAATCATGCAGCAATTTCTGAATTCAGCAGGGATCTATCTGGTTTTGGTTGTTATGAGTGAAAATAACCATGGACGATAGGAGCTTTTTTCAAAAGCATCTAAAATTCTTTTCACATCTTTACCTTTATAGTATATTCTCTGCTAGAGAATCCAGAGGTGATTATCTGTTTGGCATAATTGTGGTGTTATATGGCTGCTCACCAGAGAGGAGGAAGAGACTTTTTCTTGCTTGACCTTACTGTTTTGATATGTAGCCGTCTGTTTATCAAGTAAATCAATAAACATGAGGTGTGGTGTGTTTGTATTTCTCGCATGCAGTGTATCGTGCTTGCTGCTTAATGCGGAAAGCTCAAGCTGACGGTAGTGAATGCACTGTGTTAAGTTTTAGCACTATGTGCCATATGCTGTCCTTAAACTGAGGTCTGAATTGTCCATATAACTGATGGCTGCTGTCACACAAGCAGCTCAGGTCATTAGGGGTATGGCTTCTACTGGAGTGGGGCTGCTTGGTCATGGCAGCTCCTCCTGTGCTGCTGGCAAGTTACCTTGAGTCTCCCAGCCCTTCACCTCCGTGATTATGAGCTAGAAGTGTAGGTGCAAAGTGTTGAACTGTATTTAAAAGATGTGAATGTCCCACGTCGGAATCTTTGTCCTGATAGGCTGGTTTTGGGCTGCAATAAATCTCATTGGAAAAAAAAAAAAAAAGGTCTTACAGATATAGTTAGGTTTTCCCAATATTTTAATGTTTCTTTCAGTGGGAGCTGGATTCTTCAGGAGTGGCTGCTGTGTTAGCCAGCACCACTCTAAGCTCTTGCCTCGGAGCCGGGGACCAGACTGAAAACAGTCAAAACTGGACTGAACGTCTCACTTTGCATGTCAGGTGGAGAAATGTGTGACTATTCCAACACGTAATCTAAACCCTAGGCGAGTTTGGGGGATTTCTTTTTTAAAATATTACACAGATAAATTTTCGGTGTAACTTTGGGAGGGAAGCGTCCATTGAAATGACGGCTTTATCAGCCAGGGCGATGGGGTGCGGGCGCGGTGAAATCGCTGCTGCCTTCCCAGAGTTTGTCCCGAGAAGGCAGCCGGCCGGAGCGGTGTCGGCCGCTCCCCCAGCGCTCAGGAGCGGGCTGGGGCGGGAGTGATGTCACCGCCGGGCGGGCGGCGATGCCTCCCCGCCGCCTGCCCTCGCCAGCCCCCTGCACGGCACCGAGCGAGAAGCGAAGACGCGGGCGGCTGAGGAGATAAGGAGGCGGCGGGGAGGGACGGAGGGAGGGGAGCCCCCGGGGGGAGCCCCCAGAGCGGCGCTCCGGGCGCGGGCGGGCCGGTAGCAGATGTTGCCTGAAGAGCGAAGCGGGGCGTTCCTGGCGGCTGGAGCGGGGCGAGCCGGGGCGCTGGGCGGCCGCGCCGGGCGGGACGCGCCGGCGCTCCACGGCGGGGGTTTCCTTCCCTCGGCTCCTCGGCAGCTGCGCCTCAGAAATGAGGAGGAGGCGAGGGCAGCCCGCTAGCTGCAGCTTGTAGCCGGGACCTGCCGAATGTAAACCTGCCGTGCCTTCGGGGAACGCGCCGCTCTTGCTCGGCTCTGCAGCTGCCTTAAAGAGCTCTCCGGGATGGCATCGGGAGAATCGGTCTGAAACATTCGTTTCCCGGCGGTCTGCTCAAAGGACTCATTGGCTTGGCTGCTAGAAAGTGATGTTTTCCTGTGGGACTTGTGGAGGCACCACGAACAAGCCTGTTGCAAGAGGAGGATAAGCTGCCTTTCAGATCAAGGTTATTTATAGCTACTGCCAAAAAAGTAAAGGGCTGGTTTATTATTCTTACTGTTCTGGATTTAACTTATTTCCCCCCACCCCCAGGATTTTCACCGTGCCTTGGTCAGGACCATACAAGCCACTGTGGATTCTGTCTTTTTAAGCTGCCACACCATGTTTTATTTATAAAGGAGATGGGACCCTGCAAACCAGCTAAATGGATTACAGTTAAGCAGTCATGTACAGAAGATAATGTACTGCCTTCTGTAACACTTCTAATTTGAAGGCTTATTTGGGAGATTTCAGATACAGATTCTGACCTGGAAAAATAAATGAAGCCTTCCACTGAATGTTTGAAATATTTGGCTACTGCTGGTTTCTGCTTTAATTTGTTTTTCTGTGACATTGGGACATTTCTGTTACTTTCTTACTGAAGCACTTTATATTTTGGGGGGTGGGATACCTCATATCCAGGTAAAGTAAAATTTAAATGGATGCACTGATTATGAATGACCTCAGCCACTTCATATCTTATGATTTGTATTTTTGTCTCTATGCATCTTATGCTAAGGGCAAGTTTACTATTTCTTCAGATTGCTAGTGTTTTTTAAGTGTTTGCCCTGAATCTGTGAAAACGGGGGTGTACTTGTGTGAATACTTTCGACATGGGGAAGCCACTTAGCAGGCCAGACTGTCTACGTCAGAATCCTCCATGTGTTGGCAAAGGGGAAGAAGATGAAGACCTAAATATTGAGGACTGCTATGTTCCCCAGAGGTCTATCTATGACACTGTGCGGCTGAA
Organism: Oreocharis arfaki; assembly: GCA_013398015.1. Classification (NCBI taxonomy): domain Eukaryota; kingdom Metazoa; phylum Chordata; class Aves; order Passeriformes; family Paramythiidae; genus Oreocharis; species Oreocharis arfaki. Next base: position 950,214 of record VZRR01007993.1, on the reverse strand, counting down.
TGAACAGATTGATTCAGGCTCCAAGGGCAGCCTCTCTTCGAGGCATTTCACAGACCGGACCTTACCCTACAGTCACAGAACACTGGACATCAGTACTTTGTGCTCCAATGGTGCCCTTACTTCTTCCAGTGTTTTTGAGCTCCGAAGCCGTGAAGCTAACAAGTTAGATGAAAAAATGATCTTTGATGCTCTTAAACTGAACAGCGATATAATTCGGACAGCTGGGTTACCCAAAGCGAAGTCTCACACCGAAAAGAAGGAGCATAGACGATCGTGGAGAATGCTTGTTCCACCTAACTTTCCAGATTACACTAATAGAAGTGAAAGCTCCTTTAATGAAACTGCTGATATGTCAGAGGCCGCTGGACTAGGCAAATGCAAATGGGGTACGAATTCTCTTACCTCGGAAGAGGATGATTCTGGTTTATGCAGCCCTCCAACCGAAAGGGAAGATAAACAAGATACAATGTTAGCAGGGGAGCAAACCCAAATGCGAAGTCTGTCTTCTGCAGAAGATATCCGTGCAGTAGGTCAGTTCAGGCCATACATCCCAGCAATTTGCAGAGAGCAGCAAACCCCACTGCTTGCAAGCATGAGCGTCCCTGTCAAAGAAAGCTGCAGACTGGCTTTGCATGATGTTTTACCCTCTGGAAAAGTAAAACAAAACAATGCCCAGACACGTGAGAGTGATCAGGAAGAGATGGAGGAGAAATACTCTCGCTTAGAAGGTTTCAAAGAGAAAATTCTGTCACATGAAGATCGTCTTCAAGGTGATGGAAGAAGTATTACCCCTGGCAAAAATGAAGTGGAAAATGCATATGAAGTTAATGAAAAAACTAAGATACGAGTCACAACAGTAGAGGAGGATTATGTGGATGATGTATCTCCTCGTGTAGATGTTTATTATGCTAATGCTGCTGTAAATACTAGTGACTTGGATTTTGCAAAATATGAAATTTTATCTGATACGGAGGAATGCAGTGTAGCATGTACAGGCTCAAATGAAATGGCATTTTCTGTTCAACAGCTTGAATTAGATAGTACTGTAAACTGCCCAAAAGTTTTCCCAGGGAGAAATAAAGGCAATATCTGGACTACTGGCATCCAAGACACCTTGGATACAGTCTGCAATGGCCTCTTGTCCAACAAGGTAATTTTAAAAAATGCATAGATTTGTGAAATAGTTGTAATATAACCTTAAAGATACTTGTTTGAAACTCTAAGCTTTGCCATTATTGCAAAAATGTAACTTTAAAAAAATTAATAATTAGACAGATGCAGTAATCAGTGTCATTTGCATAGTACACGTGGGGTGTTCAAGATAAGTTAAATGGTCAGTATGGGAAATGAACTGGGGACAAATTCTGAGGGGGTGATTACTCCAGCTGTTTTGAGCAGGGTAATTTGTTGCCCGGCTGGTGCCTGTTACTCCCGACATGGATGCCTCCTCCGTGCTCTGTGTTGGTGCTCGGTGTCTGTACTGAGTGCGGTCTCAGGCAATGCCATTCAAGGGCAACTACGGCCCATGTGTTCAGCCTGAGCAGCCTTGCTCATCAAGGTATAAGCAACAGTATCAGATGGTTGTGGTTTCCCATGCAGGCAGATTAAAGGCTCACCGCCTCTTCTGAAAGCTGCCTTTTGCATTTGCGTGCCAGAAAGCAGATCTGACGTTACGGTAGTATTTTACAAGCACAGGATCTTGCAGTGCTTTGTGAGTGGTGGATGAGGTAAGAGAGTAAGGGAAGCTTTGTAATGAGGAAAGGGTGTTTGTCGGGTCTGTAATTTTTTTCTTCCCACTCTGGTTGAAATCTGAGATACTTCAAGCTTTGTTGCTAAGTTGTTCTGGTAAACTTTGGCCTCAGCAATAATTGTAATTTATTTTAAACTTCTCTCCACAAAGAATGTGTGCGTTTTTAAAGGGCAGATTATGGAGATCAGTCCCCTCTGTGGTAGGACGTTGTTCTCAAAAGATGAGACTTTATGGCACATAAAAGAAGAATTTGTTATTGGTTCTGTGTTGAAATATTATTCTGCCTCCTCCCTACCCTACAGTCAAGAAAAACACAAGCATTCTCCTTCTTCTAGGAGCAGCCAACTCATTGCACGCTCTCAGTTTTCATGTAACCACAGTCTTAGAGTTTGTAGGGGTTTTTTTGTCTGTAGGAACAAGTCTCTTAGGGATGCTTAATTTATTTTCCCCCTCATGTTTAGTGTATTTGCTGTAGCTTCTAGATTGACTTGTCAAGCTGGTGGAAGTGTGCTCAGCCACCTGAGGTCTGCAGCTTTAAATGCAATCACTTGCCAGAGCGTGTTTGGTGCAGAAGGAGGGTTGCTGGTGCATTCAGAGTGATCCCTGCTTTTCAGGATGCTGAGAAAGGTTGCTTTGAATGCTCTAAGTGTACACCAAAACTGTTACTGAATGCTGCTATAGAAATCGAAGGATTTAGGGTCAAAAGTTGAGCATTCTTTAGCATTGTTTATTCATTGGTTATTTTTCACTGGCCTGTGTAATTAATTCAGGGGCTTCAGGCCATTTTCTGATCTCATTGACACTTGTGTCACCGCAGCTTAATGCTGTTGAATACAAATGGAGATTTACAGTGCTGTTGCTAGTGGTAATAATCTGGCTCTGAAAAAGCTTAAATACCTGCAAGAGTAAAATAAAGCAAACACAAAACTGCTCAAACTGCTGTTGGGCACGGTCAAAGCCCTGGCAATTTGCAAGAGTATCCTTTGAATGAAAGCCCATTTTCGTGCATGTCTGCTGGGATACTGTTTCAACAGCATCTGTAGTGTCTCGTCTTCAATTGTTACTATTAAAATCTCCTAAACCGATCTTAAAATATCTCTTCCTTCACTATTTCTTTGACTTAAAACTTTGGCTTTGGTCCTAATTTGGAAAAAATGCCCACTTGTATCTCTCGGTCTGTGCCATTTTTTGTTAGATTTTATAGAGAGATAATTAAACAGAGGAGTTTCTCCAGTATTTTTTTTTCCTCTACCGGAAGTTTTCTTTTTTCACCCCTCTCCAAACTTCCACTGCCTCTCTTTTTCTTGGTCCCTTTCCTTCCTATCTAAAACTGCTCATGGAAATTTATGCCATTTCCCCTTCTATGGTGTATTGAATTTACTCTGTTTAGATTGAGTCTGTTCTGTTTACATTTATTAATGCTTTTTTAGGAAGGTCCTGACAAGGAATGGCTTCCTTTCTTCTACCAGTTTTAAGCAATTTTTTTGTTGCATACTGTCGTGTAAACACCAGATGCATTTTATGTCAGAAGTTACCATGTTTCATGTCTGTCTTGGGTTTCAACTGCAGGTATTCCAGAAAGAAGAAATTGAACCCTTACAAGTAAAACAACAGGAAGTAAATTGGTTGGGTCAGGGACTTATTCAAAGTGCTGCTAAAAGTACCAACACAGAGAACCTTGAACATGACCTAGAAGATGTCAACACCCGATGGAAGACTCTTAATAAGAAGGTTATTATCTTGTATACCATTCTGCTTTTGTTGTGTTCTGCCTTTTTATTATTTGCTTGCTGATGTCTTTCAAAATACAGGAAATTAAATATTTACGAAGAATATGAATTATATTTATTTAACACAATCTCTTTATTTGTAGTTTTAAGGATAAGATTTATATCGCTAACAGCCAGAGGTGTTGCTGTCATTTATAAGGTTTTGCCAAACTTTCTCTAGGTCTGTCCTGGATTTTTACACAGGAAAGACACAGAATCATGAAATTGTTGGGGTTGGAAGGGGCCCCTGGAGATCCAGTCCCGCTTTCAGTCATTGTTTGCATGTTTTTTCACTTTGTTGTATTTGGTCATGTACACTGTTGTACCTGCACAGTGCACAGAGCAAAGATACAGCCCAGCTTTGTGTGACTGGTGGAATGTTTCCTTTACAGCACCTTAAGGACTGTATTGCTTGAGACATCAGAAAGTACCACTGCTTTGAAAAACTGGCTGTAGATGTTTTTCTGTACGTTCCAACAGTCTTCTTTCAGCAGTGGATGCTGTTGGAAAATGGAAAGGGTGGGAAGTAGAAGTGGTGCTCATCTTCTGCTCTCTTCCTGAAGGAGTGGTGCAGCAGAACCAGAGACACCTGCAGTTCACCTATTTGCCTTTTCCTTTTCTATTTTTATTTCTCATTGATGGCATTATTGGCGCTTATTAAGAGCTTCTACTTTGAATTTCTGCTCACTCTTTCTATAAGGAAAATAAAGACCATCTGAAATGCAAACATCCCATCAGTATATTTCATAATACTGTAGCTATATAAAGCAGGAGTATCTTGTAAGGAATTACTAGAGCAGGCTGATTTACTGGGAGTCAGTCTGTTCTTTTCATTGGATGTCTCCAGCCCCAAGTGACTAATGCTGAATTGTGACATAGTGCTGTTATGAATAGTAACAAAAATTAGAGTATTTATTAGTGATATTGGCAGATGTTCTACAGGTTTTGGCTAATTATTTCACAGAAATAAAATGAAAAGGTGAGATCCTCTACTGTTGTTTCAGGTTGCCCAGCGTGCTGCACAATTGCAGGAGGCCCTCCTCCACTGTGGGAGATTTCAGGATGCCCTTGAATCTCTGCTTAGCTGGCTCATTGATACAGAAGATCTTGTGGCTAATCAGAAACCACCATCTGCTGAATTTAAAGTTGTCAAGGCCCAAATACAAGAACAGAAGGTAAGTGAAATAGTTTCAGAATCTCTCTCCTTCCACTGGATCAATGAGAATAAATTCCCAGTCTTTGGCAAAGCATATCTGTTCAAGTGTATTATATTACACTGGAGTGTGCTGAGGTGTTTAAAGGAGCCGTCTGATCAAAACTCAGGACTTTGTCCAGGGTTGGGAGAAAGTGCTCATCCTCTGGGATATAAGACAGAGAGTGATACTGTGCAATCTGAGCTCTGGTTAGAATTATTAACATTATCTGGAAAGGATGTTAAAGATCCACTGGAAAAAGAGAAAGCGTAAAATCCAGTATTTGGCCATTTGAAAAACATACAGTATATGCAGTTGGACTGTGTGGCCCACTGCCACCCAAAGATTTAATATGGAGTTATGGCCAGTACAGGTTGTCATCTTGGGATTCCTGCAGTGGCAAAATGTTAATGTTACCAAATGTACCTAGGGAATGGAGGAAGGGAGGATTGTAGACAAAGGCTTCAGAGAAGTTAATGTCCTACACTAGTTTGGTGAATCCAATTGTATCTCATAGAAGTGATGAGTTGATTATGCAATAGTTTTAGTATCTATTTTCCCATCTCTCTATGTATCAGAATTACCTCTGTGATGCCAGATCTAGAAGGGCATGCAGTTTTCCCATAAGTGTTCCTGTAAAACATAACTTAATTCTAAATAGCTGGATTACGTCAAGGGTATTAGGTAGAACTTTCTCCTCTATATATTCACTTTTTGGGCTGCCACGCATTCTTAGCTCATAGAAACCAGCCATGTTTTTTGGGCTTCATGAAGCTCCAGTTTTCTTAGGAAAACAATGGAGAAACTAAAATGAGCCTGTGTTGGTCAGGAAAGGGGTTGATGTGTGTGGTATGTGCGTCTCTTTGATTAGCATTGTTCACACTTTTATCACAATATGTTCATTGTGGTTTAGTTTTTGGGGTTTTTTTTGTTTTAACGGCTTTTCAAGAAGTCTACTGTTGTTACATTTGCATTACTGCAATATTTCTTAATAACCTGCTGCTTGATTGCTTTCTCTATAGCTTCTCCAGAGGCTGCTGGATGACCGCAAGCCTACTGTTGAGGCAATCAAGCGCGAAGGGGAGAAAATTGCGGAGTCAGCAGAGCCTGCTGATAGAGTGAAAATCTTGAAACAGCTGAGTTTCCTGGATAGTCGATGGGATGCCTTGCTCAGTAAAGCTGAAACAAGGTATTTGAAATTCTTTCATGGATTTTAAAAATGTAGACATAGCATGTGATAGATGTTTAGAAGCAGCATGTGGAACTCTGTGGTGTGAAGTACTATCGTTCTTTTAATTGCATTATGTCTTAGTCTCTTGATGTTGATATAAGGGGTCCTCTGAAGGAAAAGTGAAGAAAAATGAAGAGACCAACAGCTCTTAGAAAAAAGTTGAGTCTAAGCTGTGACTATCTGCTGATATTAACTATATATGTATCTTCTGAATATTTTATCTCTGTCAGTTAATCAGAATGCAGGTGTTTTGATGCAAGAACCCGCTTTGCAATAGAATCAAGTGCAAATTTTACACCTAACAAATAATAGTGATGTTCCCTTGGAACTTCAAAATCCTGTCTTGCTGCTACAAAGAGGGGCACCCAATTTTTTCCTTTTTTTTTTTTTGATATCACTTACATGATTCATTTCTGCAGCTTAGAGGTCTTCATAATGTCAGTTGCAGATGTCTGCAAGGTGTTGAGCTCCCTTAGTTTTAAAGAAGAAAAAGGACCTTTAAAGTATGTAAATATATATTCCAGCAACAGAGAAAGCCCTGTCTCCTAAAAGACATTGCAGTTCAATTCACATTCCAATTAAAAAAACTCAAATCCATGCACATAGCATCTGTGTAAACACAGACTTACATTTATGAGTTGTAGTCAATGTATAAGATACCTTTGAAGTTATGAACTATAAAGTGTCTTTGAAGAAATCTGTGTTGGAATGGTTACTGAACATGTTTTCTGGGTGACGATTTGAGAAGGACAGTCTTTTTCAGAGTAGAGAGAAGAGTGCATGAGACATAGCCTGAAAAAAGGCATATAATTGAGTGTAAGAGTGGGCTTAAAAAGTTGAAGAAAACAAATTTGAAGTGCTCAGTGAAGAACTTGCCTCACCTCTGTTGTCTTCTGTTCCTTCCAGTAGCCTCTCTTTAGCTGAACCTATTTTGCTACCTCATACTAATAATAGGATTATTTAATTAGTCAACCACTAATAGACCATTATTTCCTTTTTTTTTTTTTTTTCTCTTTTATCGAAGGAATCTGACTCATTAACTGGGGTAAATGTTAATGTCATGTTTAATTTAATAATATCCTCCCAGTCTGGTGATATCAGACTAATTACAAATGAAATTGCAACTTTTTCCAAGCCATCCATTAGATGCAAGCTTGTCTCCGTTGTTCTTTGGCTGGTCTCTAGAAGTGAAGGAATTTGAGGATGATTTTGAAAACAGTATAGAGTACCCAACAGAGTGTTCCATGGCTAAGTATGTCAAGTCCGCCTTGTTTATAAGCCTTGGAAAGCACATATAAATGTAGCTTTTATCTGGAATGAGATCCTCATTTGAAAGATGATATTGTGATGTTTTCACGTAGAACAAATCTGTCCTAAAAGTCTGCATGAATGACATTTGTTCAGCACTGCTTGTAGAGAAGCCTTTGCTGTAATCAGGAGTCTTCTCTGACATGTAATAATCTGAATGAGAAATGGTTTAGATGCTGCTTTTCTGTTTTGGAGGTCAAGTTTCTGTGCTTTATTAACGTTGTCTTACTAACTTCATTGAGAGCTTTTATCCAGGACAAGATGCAAATGTAAAACCAAATAATTCTGTTCTCATCATTGAAAAAATGTTTAAAGATATTTTACAACTCTGAAGAAGCATGACAGGATGTTCTTGTTCAGTAAAGCCTTTGCCTAACCTTAAAACATAATACAGTCTTCCTGCTTTAAGACAGCTGGAAACTTGAGAACTATCTTAACTGGATATAAAACAATGTTTTGCTGAATTGAGTGATAGATTATTTTTAGCAAAAAGTATATTAATAAAGTAATACACAAATGCCTTGGAGGTGTTTGTTTGTTTTTAATTTTTATTTTTACTTTAACTTGCTTTTCTTTGAGTATCATGGATATATGTCTGTTTCGTTTGGTGCATGGCTCCTACAATGAGATTGAATTATTTCTGGGGTTTTTTTCAAAGGATTCAAGGGGCTTTTTTTCATTATTAAAACTGTTTCACACTTACTTTGTCACAAAAAAATAACCATTCCCTGGGTGCATTGATAGGAACCGTCAGCTGGAAGGCATCTCGGTGGTAGCGCAGCAGTTCCATGAAGCTCTGGAGCCACTGGTGGAGTGGCTGACAGCTACAGAGAAGAGACTTGCAAATGCAGAACCCATTGGAACTCAGGCCTCCAAACTGCAGCAGCAAATTTCTCTGCATAAAGTAAGATACAAACCACTCACTTGCTTTGGTCATTCTTTTTAGATGCTTCTGTAAAGTGCAACACAACTGGCAAAGCTGTTGCCCTGTACTCATTTTACCATACTGTTTCATTTTTTTTCGCTTGTAATTTAAGTTTTATGTATTTATGTTGGCAATACGTCCTTTTTTGTTCAATTTTTATTGAGTTCCGCTTACATTTATTTTATGCTTTTCTGATTTTCTTTTCCATTGTTCTTCATTATTTAAAATAAAATATAGGCCCTAGAAGATGATGTCCTAGCTCACAATAGGAGTTTACATCAGGCCATTAGCGCTGGTCAGTCTCTAAAGACTATGAGCTCCAGGGAAGATAAAGATATGGTGCAGGAAAAGCTAGATTCTGCTCAGGCACGATACATTGAAATTCAAGAGAAGAGCAACAGCAGGTCTGAACTTCTCCAGCAAGCTTACAGCAATGCTCAGATTTTTGGGGAGGACGAAGTTGAATTGATGAACTGGCTGAATGAAATCCATGATAAACTGAACAAATTGTCAGTCCAAGATTGCAACACAGAATTGCTTGAGAAACAGCACTCTGAACTACTGGTATTTTGATTTCTGTTCATTTCTTATTTTATTCATGTTTTTAATTTGATTTCTATCAGCATACTTCATTTATTTTCATTCATATATCTGGCTTAAAATGTCAGTATGATTATTCTAATTAAAGATAAAATATTTTGTTAGGTCTCTGCTAACATAAATGACCTTTATTCATAGGATCTTCAGGAAGAGATTCTTCTTAGAAAACAAAATGTTGATTTGGCTATACAAAATGGCTTAGAGCTTCTCAAGCAAACAACAGGTGAGAACTTACATAAAACTATAATTTGTCTTACTTTTTTTTCTTTTACTCATAGGTGCTTAAGAAAAAGTGAAACTTGTAAATATGGTTCATATTTGCTGGTTAAAGCAATCATAGTTGTTTATTTTAATAAAGGTTTGAGGTCAAGCTAGGTTGTGCTTTGGGGCCAATTTTACTTTTAATGTAAGTGAGCAAAAGCCATTTTTTTGCTGTGGAGAATTTAGCCCTTGAATCCTTTTATTATTTTTAGTGGAAAATTATTTTAGTGAACCTGCATTCCATTCCTAATAGCGAGTTATGGACATTACTCATAATGGAGGGCTGTTTGGCAGTGGACACAGTGAATTCCCTGCAGGCATCCGCAGATGAACAAGATATTAGACTACCTATTAGTGCAAGGGGAAAGCTTTGTCCATGGGAACTAATACTGTGGGAAAAGTTGCATTCCAGTCCTATACAATGTGTCTGTTCTGTAGATCAACATCTGTCCAGATTTTCCAGTACTTGTGAAGTTCTTGAACCCTTTGAGACATACACATGTTTGCGCAGGGTGGTATGCTTTTCTGTTCCAAACTTTGACATTACATGTATTCTATAAGGAAATCTGAATATTTCTTGTATTAATAAGGCTAATAAATTTCAATGCATTGTTTTTCTTTTAGCCTTTTGAGTTATGTTTCAAATGGGCAGCAATGAGGGTGAACTGATGTCAGAATCTACTGTAATTGAAAGTCTAGTTAGTAATAGGTAGATTTCTTTATTTTGTTCTTTACATTTTCAGTAACACTTTTATATCTTTTATTTGGCCTTTATAGGAAGTATTGTGAATTTAAGGGTGGACTTTTTAAAGAACATTTGTGTTCAATACTAGATTTAACTCCTTACTTTCTAATAGTTTAGTAAAGCAGAAAAAAGACAGAAGGACCGATCCTGAACTGAGGCAAACTTTGTAGCTCTGTGGGCTTTAGTGATGGTAGGACAATTTACAGAAGTTGAGGATTGGCCTTGGCACTTGTTTGGGTTATTTTATAAATTAAATACTGAGGTTTCTGTAGTATGTGGTGTTTGGGATTTTAATTTTTTGTTGTTGTTGTGGTTTTGTTTTGTCTTTTTCTTTTTAATATTTTTGGTCACAGGAAATAACATCCCTTTGATATTTTAGGTGATGAAGTTGTAATTGTTCAAGATAAACTAGAAGGCATTAAAGCGAGATACAAAGACATTACAAAATTAAGTTCTGATGTATCCAAGACCTTAGAGCAGGCTCTGCAGCTTGCAGGCCAACTGCACTCAACTCATGAGGAACTCTGCAAATGGCTTGATGAAGCAGAGATGGAGTTACTCTCATATGAAACTCAAATACCAAAGGGTGAAGAATTAAGCCAAGTACAAGAAAGACAAAAAGTAGGTTTTAGAACCTGTGAATTATTTACTGCTCCGTGATTGTGTGAGGTTTTATGGTAATTTATGCTTGACATGAAATAATTTTTTGCATAACTAATTTTGGCATCAGATCATTTGACTAAATGTAACAGTAGTTAAGAATCAAACTCCCTTTCCAGAGTCATCTGTTACAATCACTTATGAAATTGGGCTGAGGTTTATTTTTAGCACAGGAGAAGCACAACATTCTCGTTTTATTCAGGGAGCTACCTAAGACTGGGAAACCTCATAAGTTGTCAAACAAAGTTATTTTAGTTCTTTAGCTGTGACATGGATAAAATCCTGTAAAGTGTCAGCATTTTAAACATATATTACTAATTTTGTTTAACGAGATTTATTTCAAAAGAAAAAATGTATTATAAGCTGCATGATATGGAAAATGTTGAGGGGGGAAGATTAAAAAAAATTCTGTTAAATTTTTTTAATAGATGGAGAGTTCTGTACAGGTAAAATCTCATTCCCTTGTGTGAATATGTGCTTGAAATTCTCTCCAGTCATTGTTCATTGCAGAAATAATTTGAATTCATCGTATTTTGCTATATTGCATGCTGATTTTATTTGCTGATGACTTAGTTCCTTGTGGAGTTGCAGTTTGCAACCATCCATTAGTTTTACTTTCTTTGGATGATTCATGAAGTACTAACAATTCTTAGAAAATTTTCAGACAGTTGTACTGACTGGAGAAATATATTTATGTTAGATTCTGTGGAAAATTCTCTTAAGAGAATCAAAAAGCTAATACAGATTAGCTGAAAATAAGTATTCTGATTTAGCCGTTTGGTTTGTGTGGAAAACATTTCAGTTCTCGACCCATGGAGTAGGTGAAAGAAGGAAAAAAACTGCCAACTGTGTATGTTCCGTTCATATACTGCCACGTCTAAATGGTTTAATTGTTCTAAATGGCCTTTTACAGGAGCTGAAAAAAGAAGCAAAGAACAACAAAGGCTTACTGGACACTCTGAATGATGTTGGCAGTGCCTTCCTGGAGCTGGTGCCGTGGAGGGCCAGAGAGGGGCTTGACAAGATGATAACGGAGGACAATGAGCGTTACAGATTAGTGAGTGACACGATCTCTCAGAAGGTGGATGAGATTGATGCTGCCATCCTGAGATCCCAGCAGGTAGTGAAAACTGTTCTTTGGATAGTAACAGTCTCTGGCCATGTGTACTTGAACAAAAGCTGTCCTTTAATAATGTTGCTAAAGGTTTGTTATACTTGAGCAGCAAAAGGCCCATTTGAATGAAATGGGACTCCACTGTTGAGATGTGAATGCCAGAAATCTGTTAATATGTACACTGTTGTAGTTATCTCTCTTTTTCTTGATGCAAACGACAGTATTTTAGCTAAAATTGCTGTTACTATCCCGTGGCTCCTTAAGTTGGAGTTTGCTTAAGAACTGAATGGCCCACGTCTTTTGTACATCATGTTGTGTTGAGTGAAATATGGTCCAGATCCTGAGCCACCTTTTCTGGGTATGACACTGATACTGTTAGGTTGGGCCCAGCTTTTTAGCATCAGCTGATTGTCTCTCTCATCTACGCATTGCACAATTAACAGCTGGGTGACCTTGTTCCAGCTGTAGTGGAGGATTTAAATAACAATTGCTTCTATTAATGTCTACAGTGCTTTTCTTCTTGGGGCCCAAAACCTGAGTTATTTGATATATGGAGGTTTCTGTACATGCACAGAAATATATATGGATACACTTGGAGAACTGGGCTCTAATTTCATCACTAAATAGTCTCATATTTAAGCCTGCTTATGAATACATTGTGAAAACACAATCTTCCAGTATCTGCCTACAGTTCAGGCATAAAAATATTGGCGGAGATCTCTACTTTTGCTATATAGTTCCCATAAACAGTTGTAACAGGACAAGGAGAAGGCATGTGCCTTAATTTCAAAATTTGCTATAAACTGACTAAAAGAGACTATCAATAATTCAGATTTTCTTCTAAGTGAGCTGAAAAATAAGTACAGATTTCTTTTTAAGGGGTTTGCTAATTAATATTTTCTTGTCTCATTGACCTAATCCTCAAAAATGAAGGGTGATTTTTTTTTTAATGAGTGATAAGGTGATATAGATTATATTTTAGCTCTCCTTCAGATTTTCTGAATTCTATGAGTATGTTGCATCCTCTAGCATAAGTTGAGCAGTTTCAGGTCCGGACACATAAAGTGCAGAGCTGCTATTTCACTAGCTAGTGTTGCAAGGGCACATTGCACTCTCATCCTACGGACCCCTAACCTCCACTTCAGCCAACCCACATCACCACAATAAACTCCTACACACTATATCCTGTGATAAGTTTCAGGTGGCTTAATGTGCTTCCAGGAAAGGAAAAGCTACTTCCCATTTAGCTATGCAAAATAAAAAGCATTTTTTAAAAAGCTAGTGCTCTTTTAAGTCTGCCTGGAAGAAACTTCTTTAAGTGCCTATACTATTAAGAAGTTTTGGGTGGAGGACAAATCTGCTGAGAATACAAGGGTTTGGTGGGAGTAAGTGTGGGTTCCATGATAGATGTTCCTGGACCGAGGTGAGGAGTGCAGCAAGAAACACAGATGGTTAGGCATAATAGTTTCATGTTATGAATGGAAGCTGAAAGACTAATAGACAAATGCAATACAAATGCGAAATGGGTTTTTAACTACCTGGGCAAAATGGTCCCATACTGATAGATTATTCTTAGAGATAAATTCAGCTGCGTGGTTGTGTCTTCATTTCTGAAGACTGAAGGCATTGGTGAGGTCCTCTAGTGAAGGAGTCTTGTAAAGAAACTCAAGGTCATATTCTACTTTGGGCTTACTTGTTCTACACTCTAAAGCAGCCATGGAGAGTGCTTTAGAAAGCATTCATGGAGAAAATCACAGCATCATCATATTCAGAAGTCATTCCTGGTCAGAAGAAAAATACCACAATGAACTATGCTTGGTTAAACTGGATGGGGATTAAGTAGACGATTTTATAGTGACTGAATGTGTAGCTCAGGGCTCATAAGTAACTGCCATGTATAACGGGAAGAAAACATTTCAAATTTTGGATGCAGAGAGTACCAATTTTATGCTTTTTATTCCTTAATGTTGTTTTTAAGCATCACGAATTGGAAATCCTATACCTTTAGCAAATTGAATTTAGAGCTCTGTCCTTCCTTGATGCTATTTAACTTAGAAGTTTCACTGCCTTGCCTTGATTTTATTTTTTCCATTAAATGTTTCCTCAATAGTACTTACATACCCATGAATATTTGGTATCAGGAAGTCACACTGCAGTTAGTTTGTACATCTAACAGATTTGAAATCATCTTCTCCATTTCTATAGTAAATAGATGGGCTTCTGAAAAGCTTGATTGCGAACTGTAGTTTCTAAAGCCAGGATTTAACTACCACTGGTGCATGTGCTTCATGCTAATGTTTACAGTACTGATTATTTCAGAACATACCTTTCTAGTAGGATGTGTGCAATATTTAGGACAAGTCTTACTTTCTTTTACTTTACATGAGAAATGACATATAGTGAAAAAGAATGTTGTGCTCGTTCATGTCACAAATGGATTATAATTCTGAAAAAGATTGACTCATGAAGAAAAAAAATCTCAGAATTGCTTCTTTCATTTTATGGGACTCATGATTAACCACTAAGACAAGTCTGAGTTAGTGACTAAAGTGATTTCCAGTTATATTAAGGAGCAGGGCTGTTATAGACTACAGCCATAAAGGCATAGACCAGCATATTTTAAAGAAAAGTGGTACTAAGAGTGTTCAGAAAAAGGCTTCTGAGGAAAGTGTGGGCATCAACAGCACAAGTAGCAGGTTCTGACCCAAAACATCTTGACAGACTTTCACAATAACTCAGGGCTATATTAAAGTTCAGGTAATTTCTGGGAGGGGGCAGAGTTTTAACTAATTCAGTGGATAAATTCTTCGTAGTTTCTACAATGTGCATCTGATACATCCCATGTAATATTTCTCTATGGCTTAGGCTCAAAGCTGCCCTGGTTGAGTACTGCAACGTGTGTGCTAAGATGCATGTCTATAAACTTGGTCTGAAGAGAGAATGTATGATTTATTTTTTCTTGATTTGGTCTCACATTTCAGAAGACTTAGATCCCCACATGCTTCTTCTCATGCTTTTCTTTGCAAATTAGTAAGAAACAGGTCATTACATTAGTGCTTTTAGGTGGTTTCTGAAACACTTAAATGTTGACTAATTGTAGTCAGAAGTTAATCTTTTAGGAAAAAGACTGGCTGCATCCAAATGCTTTTAAAAAATTTGCATTTAATCTGAGGCCTTGATTTGGATGAAATCTTGTCTTCTCTAAATTTGGTGAGGTTTGTGCCCTAACTTCGTTGAACTGTGATTGTTTTGCCTTGATCATTTAATACCAAAGCAACTCTTCAGATTAATAGGGTAACATCAAACAACTGTGTCTCAGGATAATTGCAACACTAACAGTAATAATAAACACAGAGATGAAAAAGACATGTGAAAGTAGAATAAAATGAAAACAAGCACTCTAGTTAAAACTCTGAGATTATAACCTTATTTTATTTTCTTATGACTGTTAGAGAGCTGTAGGCTTTGGAAAAAAGTATTTGCTTCTGTTGCTTTGTCATGCTCATGAATTAAGCTGCTTGTATTTCAATCCTTCAGGATAATTTTGGGCATTGTATTTCATTTATATAAAAACCTCAAATGGAAAGTGAGCTGCTGTCTTTCTAAAAATCAAAAAAAATGCTATTTAAGCTTCTTTAAATTTTTTGAAACAGTTATTCTAATTTCATGTCTGTAGAACTGCTGAACTAATTCTTGTCTCCCTCGTTTAGTTTGACCAAGCAGCTGATGCTGAATTTGCCTGGATTGCAGAAACAGAAAAGAAACTGATGTCTCTGGGTGATATTAGGCTTGAGCAAGACCAGACCACTGCTCAGCTGCAAGTTCAAAAGGTAAAAGAAATGCATTTCCAGCTGTCATGTTAATTATTGGCCGGTACACTCTCCATCTAGAAAATGTACTGGCATGATTTAATTTTCAGTCCATCGTAATTAATGCACTTCAAAACCAGTTTGTGCTCCAAATACTTTTTTATTTTTTAATATTCTAACCAATTTTTATTGTGTTTCAAGGCTTTTACCATGGAGATTTTAAGACACAAAGATACTATAGATGAACTTGTTAAATCTGGGGATAAGCTTATGAAAACATGCACTGAAGAAGAGAAACAGATGATGAAGGTAAAGTTCCTTAAATTGCAGCTACAGTGGTAGATATGCAGACAGTATATAAGTAGAAGGATTCCTATAGTGTCTTTTTAAAAATAGTAATGTAAAAGCATTAATTACAGTCACTTCTAGTCTGAGGATTGTAATACTAGAGGAAATGCTGTTGCTTATTGCTCTCCTTCCTTCAGGATGTTAAAAGAACAAACACTGTGTACTTTGCTTCTTTGCCTGACACTAATTTGGAGCCCCATCTATCATCTTCATCCATAGTAAACAGTATTTTAGCCTATGGATGATTGAGTGAAGAGATATTAGTCATCTGGGTTGATGTGTGGAATCTGGCAGTTTATCTTCCGAGTTCTTTTGGGTCAGTGATGCTCTGGCCATGAGCATTTCTGTGTTGAATTCGAAGGCTGTGCACCTCTGTGTGAATCTTTACTTTCATTTCTGCAGATTTCCATGTAGGCCTTGCTTGCCAAGATTATTCCATCCTGTCACAGCCCATGAAAGGCATTCTTATGACTTTATTTATTGCACACAGACATGAAGAGCCCGGTGTCAGGGCTGCAAACATGTACAGATGGATTTTTCATGTTGGCATTTAGGAAGGATTAGTTGTGGGGTTGGGATTTTTTTGCTAAATTACAGCGACGCTGGATGTGTTGTGTAGATTTAGTCCTTCCAATCCGTGAAAAAACAGTGCTTCAGTAATTGTGTTCCGCTGCAGGATCTCTGAATAAATTTGATTTGCTCTTAAGTGAATTTAAAATAGATGAGATGTTCTGTTCTAAGGCAGAGCAGTTTTGTATAAGTCTCTACTAAATATTTTTATTTGTCAAAAACACTGTATATGTGTGTGTTAAGGTTATGTTCTGTCCTCTGGATAGCATCTCTTTACTTAATTTACATGCAAGACATAACAAATGAAAGGATAGCTTGTTCTGCCAAAAAAGAAAAAAGTTTCTACACATTCAATATCTTGCTTATATGTAGTTTTTCCAAGGTTAGGATTTATGTGCATTGTCACATATAATATTTAATAAATATGATAACATGGGCAGTCTTCCACAGAAAAAATGTATAGCTAGTAGATACTTTGTTTTATTATCACATGACCAAATATAGTGAATTTTTAATGTATAAAGCTTATAGTTCTCTCACTATTATCTATGTTATTAATGGTAATACATTCTCATTAAGTAATGTATGCTAATCTGGAAAATAATGTTTTGTGGTTTCTCCAAGTTTGTAAACGACAATCCTAACAGTATATCCTATTATCTTGCCAGAGTGAAAAAAAAAAAAAAACAACCAAAAAACCACCAAACCAAACTAAACATCCCAGCAGATTTTGTGTATTGTTCATCTTACTTTGATTCAGAAATGCTGTGGAAAACTTGGTTTCTGCCAAGTGTCACTGAAGATAAGTGTCTGCAGTAAAGAAGTCGGGCTAGGATCTGCAGTCAGATCATTTGCAGCTTGACTAGAAGCTCTATGAATAAAGTGTTATTTGTAAATATCAGTATTATTAAATGTATTCTAATTATTTTGCAAGTACTCTGCCAAATTCTGATGTCCCTCGTTGTTGATTACATCTGCCTTAAACAGTGATACTGTAGAAACATCAGAACTGAAATTTTATTCACTGTAAATTGGTGCTAGAATTGTCAAAGAATGTTTAGAAATCAAGGTAATAGACACATGGGAAAACATACTTTTTAAAAATTAATATTACTTTTACAGAAAAAAATTGAAAGCCTCTTACAGAAATATGATGCAGTCTGTCAAATGAACTCAGAAAGAAACCTCCAACTGGAGCGGGCTCAGTCCCTGGTTAACCAGTTCTGGGAGACTTATGAAGAGCTTTGGCCATGGTTAACTGAAACAGAAATGATCATCTCTCAGCTTCCTGCGCCAGCCCTTGAATATGAAACTTTAAAGCAACAACAAGAAGAACATAGGGTAAGCATTTTGCCAGTGTTGGAAAAGATAACAGTGTTAAAAACCAGGAACTCTTTTGCTTAGAACTGTGGAGTACTCTGAAAAATTCTTAAAACGCAAACAGATACTCTTTGGTTGGGGGAAAAAAAATTAAAATAATAATACAGAGTAAATACATTTTCAGTCATGTCTCTACTGTTTACCAAACTGAACATGCAAGCAAGAGTCTCTGAGGAAGGCAGAAAGTGATGTATAAGCATAAAAGAGGGCTAAATATTTGCCATTGTACTGAGAGAACTGAGCACATGAAAGTTGTTAGTTAAGAAGTATATTTTAAAGTACACATTAATGTCAGTATTGGAGCAAGCCAAACCCATAAACAGAACAGATACGGGATGTGGGAGCAAGAAACAGAAAGGGGGTACAGTCTGTATACAGATATAGACTTATGCTGATCTTAATGTATGTGTAAAAAATTTGGCTTTTGTTTTGTTGGTAGCATTGGTATCAAACTTTGCTGAGTCAGGAAGGTGGACAATTAGAGGGCCAAGAATTGATTGCTTGGGCACCATCCAATTCTGTAGTAATTTATCATGTCAAGCATGTTTGTTGTGCAATAATTAAAATAAATAATTGTTTACCGTAGCATCACAAAATAGAGACAACAGTGTAGTAGACTGGCCACTGTATGGGTTCTCTTATATGGGTATATAATAAGTTTGGATAAAAATTAAGGTGTTTCATAGGTGGCTGCTAGTATCACATGGAATCAGATCTATCCCACTGGGGTTAAAAACCTGCATGTTTTGGCAGATGCAAAACCTGTATGGCCACTCGAGATACCTATTTCTCCCTGCTAAGCATAGAGTAACTAGTGGGTTTTTTTATTTTAGCTGCCTCAATTAGGTGACTCAAGTTAGATAGGATGAACCCTGTCTTCAAAGTCTTGTTTACTTTGAGACCAGCTGATGAAATGTGCCACTCTGATGGACTGGTAAACATCAGGTTCACTCATTTGTCTTCCTATTATGTCCAGAATGAACAAACATGTTCTGTTAAGACCAGCTATATAACATAAGCTTTACAAACTACCTTGATTAGTCACCATGAACCATATCATGCTTGCTTTCCTTGCAGGATTGTTCCTCATGTACTTTAATCATGCTGCTTCTATGAGAAGCCTTTCAGATGAGCTTCTACTTTTGCTTTTTCCCCAGGCTGTGCCATTAGCTGAGATTTGTTTGTTAAATAGAACGTTAATGTCAGGGCCTTTTAACATGTCATCTGCTCTGAAGCACTTGTGTACTAGAATTGTTTACCCAATAGTATATCATGGGGAAGACAAAATCATTTATTGTTCTGTTAAAAAGAAGAAGAAGAAAAAAGTAGTTCTCAATGTGAATTGAGAACCTAATGTTTCTGTTCTGATGTATTTAGTGATGACTATGTTTGTTCCAAGTTGTGGAATTCATAGAGTTGATTCTGTGTGAGTATCATGCAGTTATTTTGGTTAGAAATTAGCTGTTGGCAGAGTATTAGCATGAGGTTTAGACCCAGAAATGTGCACTCTTGTGGCCTTGTGTCAAGTCATTTCTTTGTGCTTGAAAGTAAAACACACAAAACTATTTTCTAAAAATTTTCAAACTGTTCTTAGTTTCTCTTTTTCCTCCTCTCGGCTAATCAACATTATTTTTCTTGTGGCAAGCTGTTTAAATAGGGTTACATTCGAAGTAAGTAGTTAGAGTCAGAGGGGGTTATTTTCATTGCTGTTTTGTCATTGGGGGACTGAAGAGTTGTGGTCACTGTCTTTCCAGTCTCCTCAACATCTCCTCTTCTGGGGAGGAGCAAGGAAGAAAGCCAGCATCTGGATTCCTTTTTAAGGGAAGGACCGTAGTTGAAGAGAAGAGAACATATTTACGCTGGGACTGATATAGGTTTTTTTCTGGGTCTTCATTAATTTAGACAAATGCTCAACTGGGAGGAGCAGGGCATGTACCTCTCATGTTCCTGCACTGGAGCTATTGGATAGAAACACATGGAGTTCACAGCACTGAGAAGGACAGTGCCTCACAAGACTGGGCTTTTTCTGAAAAGGGAGGGGTGAGATGAGAAAATAAATAAAATGAGGGAAGGATGGGGCTACTTGCACAACAAAAAACCCTTACCCTTTTGCTCATTCTGTGTGTGCAAGCAAGAAAATCTGAAATCCTTAGACAACTTGGAAGACACCTTGTGACATTTTACTTCCACAAGCCTCTGCACAGTCTTTGGCACGGTTTTCACTTCTGGGCTGGATGATGGGAAGGAATAGACAGCTGAGATCAATTATAATTCACTTACTAATTACTTGTTAAACATTGTGTAAGTTGAATAATGGTGCTGTTATGAAGACAGAAGGGTCTTGTGGCCAGAGGGGGAGACTGATAAACAAGGTTGATAGATCTCTGCTGGGCACCCCTGCTTGTCCTTTTGTCCTTTTCACTGCTTTCTTTGACCCTCCCTTGTGCTGGTTTCCTCTTCTTGAATCAAGGATAATTTGAATTAATTTTCTTGTAATGCTGGTACCTCTTTCTGTGATGTTCTTCAATGAAAGGCTTTGCAGCAAGTGACCAGTATCAACATGAAAAGTATATATGTAGTGGTGTTACGCCCATGTCTGGAACATCACTGCCCATTTCTGTCATTATAGGTACTAAATATGATGGGCAGTGTATGTTGTTAGCATCATATGCATAATTAGCATCTTATATTTTGCCTGTAATCATATGTCCTACCAAAGTGTTGCACAGGCCTTTCCAGTGTGTCTCTAGCGTTGATGTTTTATGCCTGGATAGTTCTGTGTTGGAATGGGAATGATCACTGGCAAAGCGGTCATTAACTTTATTTCTGCTTTACATTAAGATGAAAGGTATTTGTTTGGAATTTCTTGCCAGCTGGATGTGTTGGAAGTGTGGACAGTCGTAATGTGGTGGTGCAAGCATAAGAAAGTGATAAGTTGTTTCATTTGTTACAGCAACTGCGTGAGCTGATTGCTGAGCACAAGCCTCATATAGATAAGATGAACAAAACTGGGCCTCAGTTGCTGGAGCTGAGCCCGGGAGAAGGCTTTTCTATCCAAGAGAAATATGTGGCAGCTGACACCCTTTACAGTAAAATTAAGGAAGATGTCAAAAAGCGAGCACTGGCACTGGATGAAGCCATTTCTCAGTGTACTCAGGTATCAATTTAAGTTTAAAGTGTAATTGGATTCATTCAATGGAAAAATACACATTGTCATCTTACATGCATATATCAAGACTAAACTGCCGTTTTATCTGGGTTTTTCAACCTAATGGTCTGTGAATACTCATATTACTGCTAATGGCGTTGATTTTTCTATGTCTTGAGGGGTTATAATTTTATGTATTGGTCAGTATTATGACTTTGCAGCTTCTGAAAAATTTTACAGCTGCCTAATTTTGAAGTAAAAAATCTAGTGGTCTAAAAATGCGGGATTTGATTTTCACTTTCGTTTTCTCTTACTGGTCTGTTACTAGCTTATGCTTAATTTATAAACAAATGTCGCTTTTGATCAGTTGACTGGGTATAGTTATTTGTAGGAATTGGCAGCTGTAGTTAACAGAGTTAGCAATGGAACTAGTGGGTAGTTAAGCAGTGGTAGTAGCATTGGCTTTTTGCTGCAGACTCCAAAGAACTTAATGTTACACATCACAAAATGTCATCAGCATAAAATTAAGGTCAAGTGCACAAAAAGTACCTGTTCTAGCTTCATCAGCCTATGAAATGAACTTCAGTAGAGTATTATCAAGTATCTTATTCTTGTCATTAGTATCTTATTAATTGTCATTAAATCCACGTAGAAATTCTTTTCCTCCACCTCAGATTCAGAAAAGAATTCAGTAAAACTTCATACATAAACCTGTACAAAAACCTGAATAAAAATACTTTGTTCTATATTGCTGTTTTTATAGGAAATCTCCCTTTTTTTCTCTGTTCACTGGAAATTAAGTGCTATATTCTGCTTAGGTCATAAATAATAAATAAAGAAATACACCTTGAAGACCTTACTAATTCTACATTCTAAGTAATTTTTGCCAGGTCATTGTAATTAATGTCATTATCCTAGCCCCTGCAGCTGAGTTTAAGAATGTGAGGCAAAACTAAATGACATCAGATGTCATCTTGCTTTTGAACTGCTTATAGACATTATGTATTATGTATTATATATATATATTTAGCGAATAGACTTTCAGTCATTCTAAACACCTTCCTTATTCACACCTCTGAAATATGCCTGATTATTTAGATCCTCTCTTTTTCTTTATCATAAATGCTTAATCCTCCCCATATGTGGAGCTGCCAATTTGAAAATCAAGATATTTGCTTAGTTTTAGAGTCCGTGTTTCGTATATGATAGACATCAACGTGTTGTACTGGCTAAGTACAGAAAGCAAGAATTAGAAATGCATTCTTTGCTAACACCTAGAGTATAATCAGATGTTGAGAAATTACTGAATTACTTATGCAATACTTTATGGTTCATTTTGTATACCTAAATGTATATGCAGATGGCAAAGCAAAGCATTTTAATGCCCACAGAATGTAATTTTATTATGACCTTTTTTATGAAGATGCGTGAATATATATTATCAGATCTCCCTAGTATGATGTCTATGTCAATGTTTGTCTAGACAGTCCTTGAAGAATAAATATTTAACTCTTCGGGTTTTAAATTATATTAAATTGCACTATGTATTAAAGGAAGGACATAATGTATGAAGCTAGAATGAGAGGTTATAATGACTTGCATTTTCTTTCTTCTAAGTTCTAGAACACTTTGTCTCATTCATTGAAGTTGAGTACAAGGAGGCTCACTGAATGCACTGACAACTTAAAAATGTAGTATATGTCCTAAAATTGGACCCAAGTATTGCCAATTTAATTGGACCCAAGTATTGCCAATTTAATTTCAGTTTTTATCACTATTATAAGGTTTTGTTGCCACAATCAGTTTCTCAGAACTCTTGAATGTGGGAAGGCTATTTTTCTTTAGTAACACATTTTGTTGGCTTCTGTGATATTCACACTTCTAACAAAAAGACTGAGGCCCATAACATTAGTCACAGAGTCTGATTTGAGGTGGGTTGTATAGTGGGAAGAAATAATTATATTTATGTTGCCTGTGTTCTTTTGAATGGAAAGGATGTAGCTGTTTGTTCACATTAGGTAATCTTGTTTTGCTATGTTCTTTCTAGCATCTTTTCCAGGTGTTGTCAGGAGTGCTTTTTGTAGGTCTTGGAGAGTCATTAA
Organism: Oreocharis arfaki; assembly: GCA_013398015.1. Classification (NCBI taxonomy): domain Eukaryota; kingdom Metazoa; phylum Chordata; class Aves; order Passeriformes; family Paramythiidae; genus Oreocharis; species Oreocharis arfaki. The sequence goes on along the minus strand of VZRR01007993.1, from coordinate 927,301 downwards.
ATGCACCCACTGTTTATTGATTTCTTTAATTTGAAAGGGGCATGGTGGTGCAAGATATTTAGGAATCTCTAATAATCCAAAAGCATGTAGTAAAGGCTAACTTTGGACCTATCTCAAAGCCTGAACCATGTTAACACAGCCGTAATTGAATTTCTGAGCACCTGCCTGGGCTCAGGCAAACACGGATGGATGTAGTATGTACACTGTTGTGTGCTTTTAGTTGCACAAAGTAACATACCTTTGCTGCACTAGCAAGCACCACCTGGCCACTGGCAAATGTCTTTTTGCACAACCTTACGTATGAAGTCTTAATCGGAGGTTGTGTATCAGTATGTTGGTCCCACCAGGAAAGTGCAGGTTTTTAATAGTAAGGTACGGATCTTTCTAAAGTGATGAAGTCAGATAGCCATGGCTGTCTAAAGCTACAAACTACTATGAATTTCACAAGACTAAGTGTAAGTGGGTTCTGCCATATAAATAGTACCCTCAGAGGGAGTGTCTCAGGACCAAACCCAAACTAAATAGTAAAATTCTTGAATTCAACGGAATGTACCATTTTGCAGGGTTATTTTTGTAATTTAGGTATTAGAAGAGCCTAGAGGGAGGTATTGCAAGCTGCAATAATATGTTGAATAGAGAAGTTAAACTACCTTTTTCCGAAAGAATTTCAGATGCCCTTTTTTAGTTTGCTGTTTTGGGTTTTTTGGGTTTTTTGGGTTTTTTTTCCTAATTTTTCCACCATTTCCTTGTGTCCTTTACCACTCTCCTAGTTTCATGACAAGATAGATCCAACTCTCGAGAGTCTGAAACGCATAGTTGAACGTCTGAGGCAGCCACCTTCCATCTCAGCAGAGGTTGAGAAGATTAAAGAGCAGATCAGCGAAAATAAGAACGTGTCCGTGGATCTGGAAAAACTTCAGCCAGTGTATGAGACACTTAAGCAGAGAGGGGAGGAAATGATTGCTCGCTCAGAAGGCGCTGATAAGGATATATCTGCTAAAGGTAGTAGGCTGAGGAAACTTTCTTGTAGTGGAAATGCAGTAAGCTGCAGCATATAAAATTCTTCGTTTCTGATGACCTCTAATCTGGGGGATGTTCTCCCGGAGAAGCTGCTAAAGATGTATAAAAACAAAGCGTTCATTTAAAGTAATTCATTGTGGATATGACCTTTATTTTATTTTTTAAGGCCGTCGTGTTTGTTTCCACTTAACATTATAAGGAGTCCTGCAAAGAAATATTTTAGACTCTAAATTTTAAAATGTACACATGTGTTTCTGCTGTAGAACTGTAGAGAGATTTATGACCAAGAATTGTTTGCCAAGGTAGTAATCTAGTTCCTTTGTTGTTTAGCTGTTCAAGATAAACTAGACCAAATGGTCCTTATTTGGGAAGATATCCAGACCTTGACTGAGGAAAGAGAGGCCAAACTGTTGGATGTAATGGAACTAGCTGAAAAGTTTTGGTGTGATCATATGGCTCTTGTAGCTACTATTAAAGATACTCAAGACTTCATTCGAGAACTGGAGGGACCTGGAGTTGACCCATCTGTAGTCAAGCAACAGCAAGAAGCTGCAGAGGTCAGTAGAAAGTATTTTCTTGACTTGAAGTACTTTATTTATGGTGTGCAGAGGAGAATATATTATTTTTTAAAGACCAAGAGGGATAATTGTGTAGAAATTTACGATAATGGTATCTGAAGAGTCTACAGTAAATAACACGTATCAGTGCTTAATTGCAATGAGCATGCAACATGTGCTTGTCATTTGTTTGTAAATATGTACTTAATAACCATCTCACTGAGTCTTTTATACATGCTTGAGATTCCTTGAATAATACGTAGCATCTAAATGAAAGGTGTACAAATGTATGATGCTCTATGTATTATCCTCTAAGCCTGTAATTATCTATACTGATAGTTAAATGTTTGAAGGCTGAATGATAACCTCTGACAAAGAAGACACTCTGATTAAAGAAATCTAATTTAAAACTTCCTGTTTATTTTTTCCATCAAATGCAAAATGATATCATAAACCATTGTTACAATTTAGACTGATGTCAGCTGATTTCATCTAACACTGCAAAGGGATGCTTATTTTTCAAAGCATCTAGTTGTAAGTCCGAGTGACTTGAAAGAAAACAAAGGTGGAATCCTGCTGTGTTCTATCTTAAAAGCAAGTTGTTCATAGATGATTAAATTTAGTATTAGCAGTGTTGGCTTTTTTTCTCTTTGTAGGCTGCTAAAGAAGAAATTGATGGACTACAAGAAGAACTAGAAGCAGTTGTGAGCCTTGGCTCTGAACTTAGAGCTGCTTGTGGAGAGCCTGACAAACCTATTGTCAACAAGAGTATAGATGAGGTATGGGAAATGCAGATGCTTAGGTCTGCTATGTGAGATGCTTGCTCAACTGAAATTGGTATGTTCTCCACAACCCCAACAAATTTTGAAAATAAAAATTTTGTGGTAAAAGTGAGACACCCCTGAAGCCTTTGTGGTAAAGTAAGGTGTGCCTTTTGGGTGAATGAATCTTAGATTAGAATGTGCACATGGTTTTAGTTCATTGATTTATGGTTTAGAATTTTTGTTGAAGATTTTTTTTTTAAATTCTCACTGGTTAATATGGTAGGTGGCTATTTCTTGCAAAAGTAATCCTAGAATAAATTTTAGATATATCTTGTTCATGCCAAGTGAGATATGTTAACTGAGACTATCTTGTTTGGATGACTATAAAGTACTTTTAATTTCTCAGTGTTCACCAATGTATGATTCTTTTAAGATATTTTTATTATAGTGATGTAACTCCAAATGATTTAGTAGCATTTCCTCTATTAACCGTAATGTCTCTGTTAATAAAAATATTCTGTCAGTATTGACGTTTACAGCTTTTATAATCCAGAACCTCTTCTGAATTCTGAAAGAAATTCATTTTGCGGTGATAGGGAGAACAAGAGTGTTAATATGGAATAAATGTGAGCTATTCATGCTTAGTTTGTTTGTATTATTGATCAGTGAAGAGTCAGTAAATGCACATTATATAGCAGTAAAATTCTTTTGTCTATTGGAGTAAATTGTGCTTACTTGCAGCTGAATTCTGCCTGGGATGCGTTAAACAAAACATGGAAAGAACGCGTGGATAAGCTTGGGGAAGCTATGCAGGCAGCTGTTCAATACCAAGATGGACTCCAGGTAAGCTGATGTGATAAACCTAACTCAGCCTTCAGTCAGTGAGATTTAATGTGGTTGTAGTAAAAAATGTCATGTGATTAGGTCGGTGGCAAGTAATGCACTCTGGTTGTAGTGACTGTTTTCTTCAGTAGGCAGGGTTTTTTTCTAAAGATTTGTTTGGGTTGGTTTGTTGGGTTTTTTTTGCATTAAAGAATACATATGTTGGGTTGTTTTCATGTCCATATATTGCACTGTGTTTAGATTCAAAATTAATGTCCTCTTGTTTGTTGATAAGAGCAGAGGTTTTTTGGCACCACACATTCATAGTAATCATGCTCACATTTTCTTGGGATAGTCAATGCTTCATATGGTAGGCAGGTTGAAGTTGAGACACATCTTTGTGGTCTGAAAGGAACAGAGTACAGGTCCATATGCCCACTTGCTGTGGCGCTGTACTCCCTCTTCCTGATCACTTCCTGCCCTCTCCATGAGGTCTCTCTCCTTCCCCTACCCCTAGTCCTGGCCACTCCTCGAGTTCTCCCTATTGGCTCCTGTATCCCAACACCGCCCATGTACCACCCCTGTGCCCTGAAACCATTTGCCCATGTGCTCTCCCCGCCCCCCTGGTACTCGGGTAAACTGAGGCTTCAGGCCATGTGACTCTCTCTCTCGCTCTCTGCTCCTGGGAGCAGCCTGCCACCAGCTCCTCTCCTCTGCCTTTGGGGGCCAGCCCGTGTGCTGGCCCCAGGCTTTGGGGAGGCAGCATGGAATAAAGACCTTTGCAGTGCCATGCGAGAGAGCCTTCTCCACCTCCTTTGCCATCACTGAAATTGCAGGCTAGCAGCTAGCTGGAGCAGCGGTGCGGGGAGTCCGAGATGGACTGCAGGAGGGCAGAGAATCCCTGCCTTGTTCCAAGAAACCCCTGCTGCGCTCCCAGGGAAAGCTGCAGCAGCTAAGCAACACCTAGCACTGCAACAACTTGCTGCTATTTTCTTTGCATGGAGGACAGTTAAAGCAATTGAATTTTATTCCACCTTCTTTATATGTAAAATGTTTGAGTATTTTAAGCAAAAATATTATTAACATAATGTTGCTAGGCCACTGTACTTATTCTTAGTATAATTTTTCCTATCACAATACTTTAGAAGATGATTACTTTTTAAAATTACAGGTAAATATACCAGCAGTTTTAAGATATCTTGTATATTGTGCTTCCTACAACTGATGAAGTTTAAAAAAAAAAGAGGGGTTGTACTATACATGGCCTTTAAAAGTCTCTTCCAACCCAAACTATCCTTTGAATCTATGATCTTTTCTCTTTATGTGCTGTTGGTTTTTTTTGTAGTTGTTGGTTTGGTTTGGTTTGGTTGTTTTTTTCCTGGTGGAATTACTGTTTTCCCTGGTTCATTTAATCTTCAAAATTGGAATTCCACATGACACTGAGGGCAATTACTTCTGTATTTGGTGCAGATCAAGCAGCAGAAGACTCCTTAATGATAATGCAACATGCCTGTTTCTGCAGTGCACCATCACTCTGGGTTCTCCTGTGTTCCTACTGTGCAGAGATTGACTAGGCAGCTAGAATCATCACCACTGGGTTTGAGTGCTTTCAGTTTGCTGTGGCTGTACGTGGTACATCCTACAAGCTTGGTACTTTGTGAAAGAACTGTATTTCAGTGCAGTGTTGCACTCATTTCAATAGACAATATGAAAAGTATTATGGACAGATTGTTTACTGCAGCTGCCGCACCCTCTTGGGCATGTTGGGCATAGTTCTCATTTTCTCGGGGAGCCATGTAGCAGTGGGCAGCTCCAACAAGCTGTCCTAAGCATTTCTCCGTGATGATATCTCCACAGATAACAGGCAGGTGGAAAAGGGCCTAGTGGAGGTGTTTTTTTCGCTTGTGCAATTACTCAGATTGATGCAGCTGTTCTTAATCAATGTAGAGTGTTCTTGAGGTTTTGCATTGTATTGAGAGCAAAAGAAATACCCACAAAGCATCAGAACTGGGGAGGCATAATTAATTTGTTTAAAGTCATGCTGCATTATCCTATAGAGATTCATTCTAGCTCAGTTATGGTCCTTCACTGCCTAGTATGTACTGAGTGGGTAGTTCCATGTTCCTTACACAAATAGCTTTCTTCAAAAGATGTTTGTTTGTAATCCTCATTTAAGGGATGTTATCTACCACCTTCCGTTTTCATTCCAAACAACTGTTGAACAGAGTTTGCCTTGTATTTACCTTTCAGGGCATTCATAAAAATTGCAGATTTTACACGAAGTAGAGTGCTGCTCAGCATGAGTAATTCTGGCAGAATGTTGCTGCTAGTAAAAGTTCAGTCTTGCAGAATGTACACTCCTGTAACTGGTACATGGATATTTGTTCTGTTATATTGCAAAGAAACCTAGGTTTTGCTGGGAAAGTTGTTTTCTTTGAAAGAGCACAGCAATACCTTCTCCGGAAAAAAGAAAAGTCCTGGTATTTTACTTAATACAACTTTCAAAAATAACAGCATTTCTCTGCTCTCACTTGAATATCATACTGTGATTTTCAGGCATTATTTGACTGGGTAGACATTGCTGGCAGCAAGTTAGCATCTATGTCCCCAGTTGGAACAGATCTGGAGACAGTGAAGCAGCAAACAGAGGAACTTAAGGTATGATCTAGCAATTTCTTTTCTTTATATTTCCACTTCCTTGTATTTTTCTGCGTTGTTTAGTATTTTTTGAGAGTCAAAAGCAATTTTCATTTTCAATTTTTGGTAAAACAGAATTTGCATGAAAATTTTAAAATATTTCATTGCAAACGTTTCATTTTAAAATGTGCTTAATTTTAAAATCTATTCCAGATTTTGGCAAGACTACATTTTATTTTTCCTGATTGCCTAGAAATATTTCTAGTATCATTCATTCTCTTTCAAAAGCTATGAAATCATTGTGTACAGGATTCTTTTGCTATGACCTTTATATTTCCTGATTTCTAACATGAACGGTTTTTTTGAGGCTCTGAGAGAAGGTCTCCAAAGCTCTGCTTCTGCCATTAGAGCCTTTATTTAAATGCTCACACAGATCATGACATTCCCAGTACATGAGTAAGGTGAAAATCAAAATTCCAGTCTAACTTAGAAACCTGTCTGTGTGGATCTGTACTTGTGCCTGAATATGCTCCTGACGTTGGTATGCTGTTATGCTGTGTTTAAAAAGCAGAGATGTGTGACGATCAGAGAAGGTTCTTGGTCTTGTTGCTCACTTGTAGATTTTGTTGTCTGTGGGCAGGTTGTTTTATATATTTGATGATGTAGCTTCGAATGAATCATGACCTTAGGTAATTCAGAACATACGTACACAAGTTCCATTCAGACCGATGGCACCAGTTGGCGTGTTCAAGAGGGAGTTCTACTAAAGAAAATTTGATTTCACTTCCTTTGAAGAATAATTCCATTTGAAGTTTAAAGCATTATCACCATCACAACCACAAGAGCTAGAACATAGAATGATTGTGATTCTACAATCATTGCTGGTGTTTCATTTATTTCTGCTCTCTTTCTATTTACCATAGCAATTTAAGACAGAAGCTTATCAGCAGCAGATAGAAATGGAAAGACTGAACCATCAGGCAGAACTATTGCTAAAGAAGGCAACACAAGAGAGTGACAAGCACACTGTTCAAGACCCTCTCTCGGAACTCAGACTATTGTGGGACAGCCTAGAAGACAAAATTATAAGTAGACAGGTAATTAAGCTTGGAGGTGGGGGCTTTATTAATGACTTAGATTTTTGTGAAAAACTCTTTGTAACATATAATGCTTATAATAATTTACACATTCCTTTTAGTTTGAAAACTAAAAAAAACTATATATAATAGGATTTGAATTGTACAATTAGTTGAGTTTTTTTAGTATTTTTAAAATTTCTTTTTAAATTCTCTGTCAGCAATGCTATGTTGAACGATAATTATTTCATTTTGGCCATTTGATGATGTCTTAAGTAGCAGTTAAAAACATGTTCACATGTGCAAAAGTAGTATTAGCTGCTGAACTGAGCAATTGGATAAAACCCCATTAACTTAATATTAAACTATTTCAGTGTTATTTCCTTAAATTATCAAGCTGCGAGATGTGAAAGAGAGTACTTTGAAGTGTATTTTTTTTTCTAAACTGAATCGTTTCATGACAAAGAAAAGGTTTTAAAAAGATCATGCACCAGATTGCATTTATATTGAAATTATGTTTTAAGTGATAAAAAGCTACTGATACATCTGACGAAAGAACCTTCAGACTTAACTCTGCTCTGGTTGCGTGGTTTCTTCCAAGGCCAGGAATTTAAGCCTGGAATGCAAGGCTTTATAAGGGAATTGCTAACTCAGCTGTAGTTATAAAGCATTGCTTGTACTGGGTAACTGTTTCCCCCTGGTTTTTATTCTGTCTTAATGTGTGGACTCTGCTCTGGATTATGGTAACTAATGGTAATGTAAGATAATTGAGTTGCATTGTGAAACTACTTTATTGTTAACTCTATTTTTACTGTAGCACAAGCTGGAAGGTGCCTTGTTAGCCTTGGGGCAGTTCCAGCATGCCCTGGATGAGTTACTGGCATGGCTGACACATACAGAAGACTTGCTGAATGAACAGAAACCCGTGGGTGGAGACCCCAAGGCTATTGAAATTGAACTTGCCAAACATCATGTATGTACTTATAATCAATATTAACTGAAATGTTCTTTTGATATTTATCTTACGAATGAGTCTTTTAGTAAAACTTCACATTCGAGAAATAATTCTCTACATATATTTTCAAGATGCAGATTATAGCTGAAATGAAGGCTTGCAATAAATAATCTTTCCTTTTACTCCTCCACTTTGCTTCCTTTCTTGCATATGCTGTGCAAGTGGCATAGGCTTTAGCCAAAAATAAACAGCTCACCCTAGTCTCCACCGCTAATCACCTTTCTTTGATTTAGGGAACTCAAAAGTTACTGAACCTGCTACTCTCCCTGAAGCAATAAACTCCTCAGTTAGTTCTGTTTAAGCCCGGTCTCACAAACTGCACAACTGTTGCATATCTTTGGTTCTTTCTTCCCTCTCAGAAAATAGTGATTTGTTCCGAATTCTGCAAAATTGTATGTCAGTTGGGTTCAGCTAAGATGGAGGATGCTTCTCCAAAAATCTGTGCAAACTCCCATCTTTTTCTCTGTGTTACTTACAATATGAGGTTAAGGGTTGTTTGTTTGTTTTAGTATTTTTACTGATCATTGTTACTTTGGAGCCCATGGAAGAATGCTTCTGCTGTGCCTTGACTTTTAGAATATCTCCTAGGAGTAAGAGATCTTCCCTCTGTGTGTGACTCTGTGCTCTTCATGATGATGTGTTCTTTCTAGGCTTGAAGATTTAAATCTAACCTTATAAATCCTCTACCTTTAAATCTGCCATTTAATTTTTGGCCTGCATATGATGTAAAAAGTACTCAGAGTCCATTTTGGATTTTGAGAGACTTGATTGAAATTGACAGTACATAGATAATTAAGGTATTTTCCTTGTCTGTAATAATGCAGGTATGCAGCTTCTGAAGGCTTTTGAGTGGTCAGTTGGAACTTGAACAGAATACAGTGTCTGCATACCCTAAGTGACTATTGTTATAAACAGACCCTTTTAAAAAAAAGTAAATAAAATGATGAAAACGGGTTCTGCTCCGTGAACCATTTATATTCTTATCAAACGGAAGTGTTTCACTAGTGGAGAAGCATTAAGACATCATTTATGTCTGTGCTGAAGGAGTTCAGCAAACACATGAATGAATCTACTTCCTTTTCATAATACAGAGTTTATAGGTTAGAAAGTTCACACAGTAGTGCATCCTGTGGTAGCCTGTAAAAACATCCACCTCTTGAATAACTTGGGAAAGAATAGGCCTTGTTCTTAGTGTGTCCCAGCAGGAAGGAAGGGATAAGATGCATCTGCTTCAGTGAATATCTTTTTTCACCCTGTTAGGGAAATTAAATAATGTGGTTCTTAGCTTAGAAGAATTAAAGTAAATGTGATGTGTATTTTGTATTCGAGGTCTGCTTGTGACTTGCTATTTCATATTGTGCTCCATATAGTTTATTTTTAAGTTCCTTTTTATTTAGCTTTGTGTTTTTTCGTTATGCTAGCATTTTGATGGAGGTGAGTTTGAGTCAGACCCCATGGAAGACAGCAGTCATAAACTTGAATATCTTAGGTGGGGTTTACCATTCTCTTCCCAACAATTTTTCTTGTTTCTTTTTCTCTGATGTATTAAAGCTTTTCTTGTCCCGCCCCCCATCCTTCTGAAGACAGCATTTTTTTCCCAAATGTACTACTTTTTGCCTTTTATGGTTTTTACTGTAGTTGGTGATAAGAGGTTTTCAAGCAGATGGAGGAGGTCTTTTGGTGTTAGTACTACAACCATCCCCCAGTTTTTAGCACAGGTCAAGTGTCCTGGTAGCCTGACATAATGTGAAAGGAGTTGTGGCCATGAAATGCACAAAAAGACATTGTGGCAGTTGGGTTGTTGTATAGCACAGCAGGCACATAGTATTCAGAGGAAAATCCTGTTAAAGAAAAGTATATAATAAATTAAAAAGTGAAGAAATAATTATTCCCTAGCACTACTGAAAAATTGTAATAATTTCAGAAATATATATTTGCAGGAGGAGTATATTATTTTTTCCAAGATACAAAAATAAATTTCAGTATTTTGTCAGAATGGTCTGTTACTGCTTTTGATGGAAGAAGTCTTAGTTATTAGCTTTAATTTTTACTATCTGTGCTGAAGTTAAACTGTTGTCTTGTCCTTGGACTACGACTAGCTCAGTCACCTGGAGTGCCTTCATTCAGTAACTTATCCATGTGGCCATACTGTGTTACAATTGTAGGTGCTACAAAATGATGTTTTAGCTCATCAGTCTACGGTGGAAGCTGTTAAAAAAGCAGGAAATGACCTGATTGAATCGAGTGCTGTTGAAGAAGCAAGTAATTTACGGAGCAAGTTGGAACTCCTGAATCAGCGCTGGCAAAACTTGTTGGAAAAAACAGAACAAAGGAAACAGCAGCTGGACAGTGCCTTGATCCAGGTGAACAGGAAATGATCAAATATAGAGATAACTCAGGAAAAATGTCTTTTTACATGAAATCTACAGATACATTAGAAGTTGGCCTAAGTCAAAACCATGATGCAGACGCTCCTGAATTTAGAGAAAGTTTGAATCCAGCTGTATCGTCCACAGCTGGCCACTGTCCCTTGTAGTGCTGATATAAGGCTTCAGCTTTTGGTCTACGTGTTAGTAAAGGGTGAAATTTCTGTATAGGTATATTATTCAGGGAAAACACTGGTCTCACAGTAGTTATTTAGACTGCTTTCAAGATTTCGATGGCTTTTGTTTTTATCCTTTAGATTGAATTGAGCCAGTTTATATTTGTTTGCTTTTTCCTTTTTTTCTTCTTCTTTCGTTTCCTTTGATTCTTACAAATACCTGATTAAACCTGTTGCTAGTGTGCTTATGTGTCTGAGCTGGTATTGGAATGGAGAACATTTAAGTTATCTCTAAAATGATATGGTATAATTTAGGCCCAAGGTTTCCATGGTGAAGTTGAGGATCTGCAGCAATGGCTGACAGACACTGAACGTCAGCTGTTGGCATCAAAACCTGTTGGAGGCTTACCAGAAACAGCAAGAGAGCAGCTTAATGCACATATGGTAAGTATCAGTATTAGAATGCTTCGCAAAATGCATTTCAGGACTAACTATCTTTTTAAGAGTGTTTTTGGTAAACACAGTATGTTCTATATATCACAATGTCTGTACAGTGTCTTAAAGAAATTTAATAGCCTACAACACCATTGTTTTCAGTGTAGTTTGGTAGCCTGTTGAGACATGCCCAAAGCTGAACCATCGTTACTGTCGAGACAAATAAAATAACTTTTGCATCTATACAAAAGTTGTTTGCAGATTTTTCAGTAATGCCTATTCTTCTCCCTTCTGACCCCATAACTAAATTTATGCTTTTTCTAAGATTCAAAGATGAACCTAGAAGTGACCCACATTCACTGAACCTTAAGAGACTTGATCCTTTATTCCTTATCTAATCAAAGCTGACATTTAAGTCATCATTAGCATAGGACTAAGAAGGGCTACTGGCTCAGAGAGGCTGTGCTTTAATTAGAAATGGCAAGCTGACCAGGATGCCTGAATTAGCCCCTTCCTTTCTCTTTAAGAAACATTCTGTGGATTTCCCTGCTCCCATAGAACCATAGAGCTTAGAAAAAGAAACTTAAACTTGATCTCTTACCTCTAAGGAAGGTGGTTCTTACTGCTCCATTTGTGTAAAATGATGATGTGCTATTAGGCCAGGATATAAGCCCAAACCTGGTGATCTGAACTTCTGAACTCCTGGCTCAGATGTAACAGTGATATTTACTGAACTGTCCTTGAACTTGAATATGCCTGACCCTTTCAGTTAGAATGCTGCATTGTCATAATGTTAAAAACCAGAATGATGCTAAAGATCATTGCTTACCAACATGGGGCATTTTCTTTTCCTCCTTTTTTGTCCTCAAAAATTTGCTGTTATCTATAATTGATAAGAAAACTAATTTACAGTTTTAAAATTAGCTAAGACAGGAAGCTAGATCCAAACACAAGTAATCACGTGGTTTTGAATCCCTATAATCCTTTTCTTTTTGTCATAAAGGAAAAACAAAAAAGGGAAAAAATGAGGTGGGGGGTGTCCCCCTGTGAGAGTGGAATATAATTGGGAAAGAATCATGATTCCCTGATAGTCAGTGGTGGTCTTTCCTTTTTTCATCCTGCACTTAGTCAAATCAAGACGCAAAAGTTTTCCATGGAAAGCTTCAGGATTTTCTTTAGTACATTCTTTGCTATGCAGATTTTCTATACTTACCATGTTTACAGATTGATGAGTTAAAGGACCTTTAAATTCAATGTTATAGTCAGAACAAGTCTGACTGTCCCCAGTAATGTGCACTCTAGATGCACAATCGCTCCCTAACTGTACACGTACACTTTAACAGGATGTTACTATCCCAGTGGCCATCTGCAGGCATTGACTTGCTATCGACCCTCGAAATATAGGAATTTATTTCCTTTTGGTTAAACCTTAGTGCACATGTGCAAATATGTTTTAATTCTCTCTCTGTTGGTCTGGGGGGTTTTTTTTTTTTTTTTTAAATGTTGAGGCCACTTGTCATGTTGTCCACTACATTCCAAATTCAAACTTGGCTCTAAGTGATGCAAACCATGTTAATAACTGATGTGAAACTGAAGGACAAAGTTTTGCACTCTATTTTGATTTGTTCCTCTTTGGAAATAATATTATGAACCATTCTTGAGTATAAGGCCTATTTCTACAGATATGACTAAAAGATCCCTCAACCATGATTGGTTCACAAATGGAGTTGAGACTGGGCTGCATATCCAGTTAAAGCAACTCCAGGAAAACAAAACATATGAAGAGATATTGCAGGATACTGGTATGAAAGGGGCTTAAAAAGAAGTGGTTTTAGCTGTCCTGGTGCTGCTCAGACCATCCCCCTCCTTTTCTTAAAACAATCATCGTTTTCAGTTTCTTCCTGAAGTAGTAGGAGGCAGCCTAGGTGACACCACTTTCCACAGTCCTCAGAATGTGCACAAAGAAACTTTCTGTTGTGTCAAAATCGTGAATAAGCTCATGAATGAACCTGCTTCTTGCTTTGCCCTCTTATGTGGTCAGGTGCAGCCCTGTATACAGTATCTCTTAAACCAAAGAAGATGTTTGGTTTGGGCTCTTGTCCTGAGAATCAGAGGAAAAAGTTCATTTCCTCTTATTTGTAAGCCACTTATTCCTCATCTTCTTGAAGCTGTTCCTCATTTGTGAGTCTGCAGCAACATTGTTGGTACATTCTGTTTTGTCTGTTACCAATACTAAACATGTTTTTTTGAGTCAGAGGGATGCATGGGAGCTCCCAGACTTTTGCCAGCTTACCTTTAACATGGTTAAAAAAATCATCATTAGTAGAATAGTTAACAGGTAAAACATGTTGTTACCATTATTATTCCAGTTTTCTTTAAATGTCTGAAATGTCTTCAGTGCTCATGCCTAGCAAGTGAAGGACGATGCAGACAATGTACAATAAACCAGCCCCACCAAGTTGTCCCACCCACTTTTGAAGGGTATTGGATAGGTCTGGCTTTCAGCATGCTGTGTAATGCTGACGCTTTTTGTGTTTTGGCTACAGATAGACTTTAAACCAACCAAGTTGTAGCACCTCTACTTCAATAAGTGCATTTTTATGGACTTACTTTGCCAAGCTTTGGATTTCAGAGAAGGCATTGACAGACAATACGAGTTTTCATTTCCTGAAGAACTGGGTCCTTCATGTGCTCATTTGGCTTTTTATGAATTACATGTGTTTCCTTTATTAGTTGTAATCATACCTGCTAAATGTTGGGGGAGGAATAAATATTATACTGGTACTTATTAAGAGTATTGAATTTCTACCTTATTTATTTTTGGTTCTTTCTTTGTTTAGGAACTCTGTGCTGCCTTTGAAGCCAAAGAAGAGACGTATAAGCGTCTAATGCAGAAAGGCCAGCAGATGCTTGCAAGATGCCCAGAGTCTGCTGAAACAAACGTTGAGCAGGACATAAATAACTTAAAAGAAAAATGGGAATCTGTGCAAACAAAACTCAGTGAAAGAAAAGTATGTGTTTTTGCATGAAAATAGAAGCGTAAATCATGTATTTAAGTGTGCTAATGATCAGTGCTTTTATGGATGCATATTTGCCTGATTTTTTATATTTAAAATCAGTTGTAGAGACTGGTGTAATTCAGTAATACGTTTAGAAAGTACTGGGGAAAATAAAATTCAAGAAGTTAATTATCTGTAACTGGGGAGGAGTATGGTGAGAATGGCACAAGTCTGTTACATAGAAATACTGTTAATGCTCATTTGGTAGGACTAGGGGTTTTCTGGGTTTTATTGCGGTAATCATAGACATGAGAGACTGAATGATCCTTCAAGTTTATCTCCTCCTCAGTACAGAACTTCTGTGTTAATTTTCCTAGCTTTTAGCCATTTTTTCTTAGAATTCCCGAACTCTTGGCCTTTTGCCATTTACTTCAAGTGAATACCTTCTGTTCTAACAGATCAATAGCATGATTTCACTGATATGCAACATACGTTTTCTTGTTATTAATTTCATTTTGCTTTCATTCCTTCACGAAATATAGTCCATTTGTTTTAACTCAATCAAACAAAAAGAATATCCATAATTGCAAACAGAGAAACTCTCTGTACAGCCCTGATAAATATAAAGCACAAATATTTAACTCACAACTTAGCTGTATTGTAAAGTAAGAATGCTGATGTCTTTTAAGGTAAGTTAAAGTAAAACGACAAACTAATTAATACCCAATACAAGCACCTTCTTGCTGGAAGCTGTAAGGTTGGAGTGCTCAGTGAGGTCAGCGATGTAAATGTTTGAAAATCTGTGACTGCTGTCTCATGACCAACAGAATTTGGTATCCCAAATCAGTTTCTTTTCAGGCAACCAAAATGACAATTGGGCTTTATTATAGAGAAGTGCTCTAGAAAAACTTATTTTTAATTTAGTGCAAGAGAATAAATTTGATGACCTACCTGAGGCTCTTCCAAGTGCACTATCACCTTGGATTTCTGAAATTCTACTGATTTTGTATGGAACTTGATAAATCCATATGACCTTTTTGGAGTAAGTAGTAGGAAATATGTTCTAATGTGGAAAATTTTATCTTGACACTAGGTTCTGTATTTTCTATTCATCTGTTATACATAATTTCCCTGTAACTCCTGTATCCATCTCCTTAAATATGCTCAAATATAGGCTGTTATTTTAAAACTCAGAAATTTTGAGTTGGAAGAGTGTTTTAAATGCTAAACTAAAATGGTTTACTCTAAAGTGCTGAACTAAAATGGTTTCCTTGGCTGAAGCCCCTGCACAATATCAGCTGCTAATAAAGTATGACCTGTCTTTACAGACCAAACTGGAAGAAGCCCTCAATTTAGCAATGGAGTTCCACAACTCACTTCAAGATTTCATCAATTGGCTTACACAGGCTGAGCAAACTCTAACTGCAGCTTCTCGGCCAAGTCTTATCTTGGACACTGTCTTATTTCAAATTGATGAACACAAGGTATGTAAAGAAACAGATGTGTAATGTTTTTCTCCCACTCTGTGGAGATACTGTAACAATGTCCAAATGAAGCCTGTAATGCTGGCACTCAGAGAAAACATTTCATTTGTTTTAAAATTGTATTTTATAGTCTTTCTCGCGACATCATTCTTTATCAGACTGGGTTTTTTCAGTGTTTACCCAATGCAGTATTCAGTAATTTTTACCCTTTTTTCCCAAGGTTTTTGCCACAGAAGTGAACTCTCATCGAGATCAGATCATAGAACTGGACAAAACTGGAACCCATTTGAAGTATTTCAGCCAGAAACAAGATGTTGTCCTTATTAAGAATCTGCTGATTAGTGTACAGAGTCGATGGGAAAAAGTAGTCCAACGCTTAGTTGAAAGGGGAAGAGCTTTGGATGATGCAAGGAAAAGAGCCAAACAGGTAATGGGACAACAGCTGTTATACAGCTCTTTGAACTTAGTTGTAATTGCATCCAGATTCTTGAAGAATATGATGCTTTAAAGCACTTACAAAGCAAGCCTGGTTTTAGTGTAACAGACAGTGTTGAGTTAGTGGAGTGATTTCTGTGATTCAATCCCAGAGCACTTCATTTGGGAAGTGAAAGCATCATTTTCAACCCAAGCAGTGACTTCTGTCTGCAGTACAGGATACTCTGAAAAAAGAAAGTTACAGTATTGGTTCCAGATGTGTATTAGTGCCATCTGTCCTCAAAAAGAAGTTTCACAATCAACCCTGTATATTTTAAAGAATGTGATGAACCCTTTTCACTAATGTGTGGGAGTATTCCTTAGTATTTTCTTCTTGGGTCTGTATTGTGTTCTGATTACACTCATCACTTATCACTCAATCTCTTATGTTGGTTACTAGACCAATATCTTCTGTGTGGCAAGATACCTCCCTGTATTTCCTTATAAACCTGGAAAAGTTGTTTGTTGCGGGGAGGGGCGAGCGTTTTCACAATTTTCTTTACTTGGGAGCATTCATGTTTTTTTGCTTAGATGCATGTTTCCCTCACTGAGGAACATGAATGATAAGATACAAAATGTGTGAGAGGAATGTAATCTGTTTAAGTGTCAATAGGAAGTTTTAGCTTCTTTCTGTTCAAAGGAACATGATCATCCAAGATTTGGTGATGTTCACAGCTAAGCCACGTTCCAATGTTCGCCACTACCACCACTCAGTTCATAGAGCAAGTTCTCTGGGCAATGAGTTAGCCCATAAGCCAGTCACGTTTCTTATTTTCCAGCAGTTTCTCTTGTGCCTTCACACACACAGCAGTTCTGCAATGAGATGGGTTTCATCTCAATATGCGTTTACAAAGCTAAATACAGTGTTATTAAGATGACAACTGTGTGTGTGGAGCGTGGAAGGAGTACTGAAGGCTACTGGTGTCAAGGCCTAATCAACAGCCCTGAACAGCAGTGACTTAGATGCCTTGAAAGGTTTCTGAACTAGTTTCTTTTGCCTCCATGTGTAGGCAGCCTAGGCAAGAAGAATTTTCAAGAGAGAGAGAAATGACCTTAGAGAGCTTAGAAAAATCAAAGCCCAAAGGGATGACACTTTGTGAAAGCTGGTTGAATCTTTACTTTTTCCCTGCCTCCTTCCCTGAAGTGCTCTATTTTTTGAAACAGGAAGGAAGATCAAAAATCTGTTCCTTGCTTGTCAAGATAGCATTTGATATAATGAGAGCTTTTGTGAGTGTTACAGGGAACGTCTTGGGCAGTCATCCAGACGGAAGTTTTTCCCAGTGATTTTCTGCTTTGGTCCCATATAAGCAATAGCTGAGCCCTGCTCTTTCTGTATTTACTATCCATTACTAAAATGGTAGGAATCTAAATGACCAGCACATCAACAGATGTCACCATTTTGTCTCTGGCAGATACATATGATGTATGTATATCATGTATATTAAAGGTTGTTAATTCACTTGGGGAAGGAAGGCTAAATACTGTGGTAGCGTGGTTGGACCAGTTCTGTTTAAGAGACAGGGGAGAAAAAACACATCAAAGTTTCTCAAAGTTTGCCGATCTTGGTTGGGGTTTAATGTTTTTTGACTGTTTCATGAACCAATGAATTTTAAAGTCCATACAAATCTCACTTTTCTTCAGTTCCATGAAGCCTGGCATAAACTTATGGAATGGCTGGAAGAGTCAGAGAAATCTCTGGACTCAGATCTTGAAATTGCAAATGACCCTGACAAAATAAAGATGCAGCTCGCACAGCATAAGGTGAGTCGTAACGTGTGAAATGCCCAGTGAAATGTGGGTGAGTCTTTCAGCCTTGTACTGTTCAATCAGCAAAGAAAGCAATTCGTGGCCTCACTGCAATGGGATGTTTATCCACATCAAGTTAAATGATGGTGTTTTAACAGGGTGTGAATGAAAAGAACTTTTCACAGTACTTGATATGTGGGGGAATGGTTAACAATGAAGAGGAAAGAATAATACAGCACCATGGAAACTTTAAAAAGCAAATAATTACCATTTCAGAATAGGGATCTCTGAAGAGGCTTTCAGTTATTTTAAGTTATTAAACCAAAGAAATTTACTGTCCACTTACTTGGGTTGAGATTTTTCTTCTAATACTGCGGGACAATTTCAAAAGTGAAAAATAATCTTAATCAAGTATTTTGATTGGCTGTTGCTTTTTATGTGAAATGGAAATATTAAAGAAATCCCCTAGAAAATACGGTGACAGTATTAGAGCAAATACTGCTCCCGTATTTCTCTTTATGGGATTCAAAATTCTGAAACCAGCTTTTCAGAAATTCAGCTGTGGATATTTAACAATCTCTCTTATTCACTTGGTTTTTCAAACTTGTAATGATAGTGTAAAAGCTCTGTAATTCCATCAGACACAGAGCAAAAGCAAAGGCAGAAGTCTTTACTTCATTTTTACTTCTGTAAAATGCCTAGAATAATATATTATTGAGGATCAAGTGGATGAGTGGTAAAATCTTCAGAGATACAATTATGCCTTAAGATTTCTCTTGGGGCAGTTTCATCAGACACTAGAATATTGAAAGGTCATTCCTTTTTCTACACTTTGGCATATACTTACTTTTAATATCAGTTTTATGTCAGTTTTATTGTTCTCTATTTACTCCTATTTTTTTCACATTTCACAATATCCTCAGGGGTTTGCACATCTAATTTTTTCTTTTCGCTGTAGCTTCTGGTGATTGCTTTTACCTCTGACAAATTTTGTCGTGTATTAATGACTTCGTCAGTCTGCTTTATTTTTTTTTAATCATCTCTCAGGTTGCATGTCTTGTTTATCAACCAGGAAAACATTCTCCTTTAATATAGAGAGAGCTGGCAGTTAGTCAAGCAGAAATAGTTTTACCTGTGTCTGCTATTAAAACTTTTAGATAAAACCTACGTTAACATTCTGTTATGCCAACTCTGCAATTTCAGTTTGTTTCGGGATTGCTGTTGTTGCCAGAATTTTAAGTCAGTGGTCTGAACTGGCGGGGGGGATCTTGCTGTTAGGATAGTCTGACTTTTACTAATCTTCTAATCCTTTCACTTCTCCCTTTTCTCTGTGTATTCGAAATCCTCACTAGTATGGTCAACACTGTGACTTTGCTTTGAGGTTTTCAGGACTCTCTATCTGTATGCTTGTCTCATCTTCAGAAATGTTAAACCTGATAAACTTGATATGTACTTTATACCTACAGCAGCATGTTTTATGAGACCAAGCTTCCTTGAATGGTTTGGCAGACTCATTACTTCTGTCATTGATATTTTTTCTTCATCTTCTTTCATGTAAAAAGCCTGCTTGAGTTGCTTGAATCTCATTAAGGAATGGGATGAAAGTGGTATAGGGACATAAGGATTGAAACTGGTGATATGGAGAAAAAAGATGAATGTGTGTGAGAGAGGGAGTTCTGTGGACTTTGTGACTTTAAACTTCAAACACCACCCTCTCAAGAAATCAATGCAATTGTTTTTTAATGAGTTGTCAAACCTCCCAACACTGCAATGTCCTTCCTTGTATTTTGAGTCTTTTCCTTCCACTCCCACATATGCCCTGTGTCTGTCTTTGTCATTTCTGTCCAGCCTTGAAGGTTTCCTTGCTCCATTTAGTCAAAGATTTTGCTATCCCAACTGAATGTGTGCTGTAAGCAATAATTCGGACTCACTCTTTGCCAGTTGTTACTGCCAAAAAAAAAAGTCCCTGAAAAAGAAAAGCCAAGATAATGTTTTCTCGCTCACTCATATCTAGCGTGTTGCCAGGGACTTTTGGGGGTTGTTCATGGTCTGTTTATTAGAGGTTTTTTTCTTATTTTTAGGAGTCAGGAATGGAAAAACCCGCACTAGGTCACCCAATCCATTCCTGTGCTAATGCTGAGTGTTCTCAGCATGAACCTGGCTAATTTTATCTATATGTGCCCATCTTCCTTAGAAGGAAGGTATCTGTGAAAAAAATCTCAGTAATTAACTTACCTGTCTGTTCCTGGCAGCTTGAACCAAAATCTACTCTGTTATACCAGAAGTCAAATGAAAGTAGATATGGTTTAGTCTCAAGGAATGGATTAACTGCAACCCTTTGCCACCTTTAAATCTGTTTTTCCTGTATGATCTTTCTGTGGCAGAAATGTGATTGTGATTCCTTGTGCCAATCTAGTAACATTGTGTGTGTAGTGTTAGGTAGTTAACAAAACCCATCAAATAGAAGAATCATAGACATATTGTTTGTCTTGAAGGAAATGTTATGAAAAACTGGCTGTTTTGAAAAGTGTATTTATTTTTACTGTAGTCCTAACTTGACAATTGCATTTTTTTCTTAAGTTTGTTTTCTTGTTTTATATGAGGAAAATTAAAGAATAGTAAGGAAATACTAAATTGCAAAACAAATGTTGCTTTTTTGGTAACAAAAAAGAAGAAAGAATATTTGTTTCTGTATTCTGTTTTCTAAAGTAAAGTTGTGATTTATTTTTTTCAACTGATTCCCTGCTAGCAATTCATGAGGGTGTGAAATAAAAAATTTCAAGCATTGCTGCAATTTAAAAGCTGCCATGTTGGGCTGGTGTTGTCTTTTGGCAATGGTCCTTTTATTTAATTATTTCCTCTGACAGTCAGTTAATTCCTGTGTGGCATCAGATGAACTGTGTTTCTTGTGCTCTTCTGTGCCTGTGGAAAGCTTCCAGAGGATCTGTGCAGAAGGAGCTGGCAGAGCTGGCAGGCACTTTGTCACTGTCATTGTCCAAAGTCCTGAGGCACAGAAGCCTGTTTGATTTTGACTTCTAGCACAATTTGAGTTATTGGGGTGTTACCTGGCTGCTGCTTGTGCTTGGAGGTTTCTCAGCTTGTCCATGTTGAGCTAATCCAGAATAACCTTTGTAGCTCTTGGGGAGCTCTACAAGTGGCTTGAAATCTTAGTTTGTAAGACTGTAGTGCGAAGAATGCTCAGTTAATGGCTCTCAAAGTAGCAATACTTTCACATCCTATCACATACCAGGATGAAATTTGGGAATATTATGGTAGGACAGGAATCATTGCCCTCACTGAAGGAGAGATTTTCCAGAAGTTGTTCCAGTAAGCATAGAGCTACGTATCCAGAGAAGGACAAAAGGCAGGTGTCTGCTAGTGTCATGCCCCAGGTGCACTGTGGCACTAGCATAGAAATTTTGCGGTGAGTTTAAATTATTCTTGCAGCAACATTTACAATTTATGTTGCAAATAGTATGTCAAAAACTAATTAACAATGGCCTTCAAACAGTAAATGATATATGGGTATTTTTTTTCCACATATATAGGAATTCCAGAAATCTCTTGGTGCCAAACATTCTGTGTATGATACCACAAATAGGACTGGACGTTCCTTGAAAGAGAAAACCACCTTGGCTGATGACAATTTGAAACTTGATGATATGCTGAGTGAACTAAGAGATAAATGGGATACAATTTGTGGAAAGTCGGTGGAAAGGTAAATGAAACTCAACTAACTACTTATCAAATAAGAAAAATGCTTCTATTTTTTGAATCAGTTGTGTGAAAGTAGAACCAGAGTGGCTAGCTTGTTTGATGATTAAGAATGCCAAAGCAGTAAAATACTTCAAATGCTTATTTTCCTAGTGGTATGGAAGAAGAGTAGGGGGAGGAAGGGGAAGGAAGAGCCCTTTAAAAAGGGAAACTGATTTGAAGTTCTCTGGAGGTGCTGGTCAACAACCAGCTGAACATGAGCCAGTGAGTGCCCAGGTCGCCAGGAAGGCCAGTGGCATCCTGACCTGTATCTGCAATAGTCTGTCCCACAGGACTGGGGAAGGGATTGTCCCCTTTTACCCAGCACTGGTGAGGCCATACCTGGAGTGCTGTGTCCAGGTCTGGGCCCCTCACTGCAAGAAAGACATTGAGGGGCTGGATCAAGTCCAGGAACGAGCAAGGAAGCTGGTGAAGGGTCTGAAGCACAAGCCTGAGGAGGGGTGGCTGAGGGAGCTGGGGAGGTTTAGCCTGGAGAAAAGGCGGCTCAGGGGAGACCTCTCTACAGCTGCCTGAAAGAGGCTGTGGCCGGGTGAGATTGGTCTCTTCTCCCAGGCAACAAATGACAGCATGAGAGGAAACTGCCTCAAATTGTACCAAGTGGAGGTTTAGGTTGGATTTTAGGAAAAATTTATTCTCTGAAAGGGTTGTGAAGCATTGAAACAGACTGCCCAAGGAAATAGTTGTCACCATCCCTGAAAGTGTTCAAAAGGCATGTGGATGTAGCACTTGGGGACATGACTTAGTGGTGAATGCAGTGGTGCTGGGATAGCGGTTGGACTCAATGACCTTACCAGTCTTTTCCAACCTTAACACTTCTATTATTCTGTTATTTTATGCTGAAAATGTTTTCTTCAAGTGTATAAACGACTATTTCGTGTGCGTGTGTCTGTGTGTGTGGTTGTTTGGGGTTTTTTTTCCCCTCTCAGACAAAATAAACTGGAGGAAGCCCTGCTGTTTTCGGGACAGTTTACTGATGCTCTGCAAGCTCTCATTGACTGGTTATACAAAATTGAACCTCAACTAGCAGAAGACCAGCCAGTACATGGAGACATTGATTTAGTAATGAACCTGATTGACAACCACAAGGTACTTCCAAAAATATTGGGTTTTAATTACTGGACTGCTCATAAGTGTAACATTTTAATAATATCTTTATCTTTGACTATTCTGTAATTTTTAGAAATACGAAGTAGTTTTGTATCACAAACATAGTCAACAATAGAAAATGCTATAAAACATACATGAAAGAGGACAACTCTTAGTGACTCAATGACACCAGTTAGCACTGAGATATTCTATTTGATTGTGCTATCCTGCTATTTATTAATATCATGTCATAAATCACAGATATGCATTTGCAAATATGTGTCTAGGGGCAAGAGATGGCAGAAATTATTTTACTGGAAAACTCTGGGGCAGACAGCTCTTTTTTAGTTCATCTGCTAACCAAATGTCCAGTGCACTTGTCACGACTGCAGCAGCCTTTCAGACCTGTGGGGCTGCTGTATATTTATTGAGAAAAGTAATTACAATGCAAAAGTTATGCACAGATTTCGACTAGACCATGGTCCACGAACCTTGCATTGGAAGCCCTGCAGTATTTTCTTACTGAAGTGGATTTTGATATGGGAACAAGGAGATGTTGCACTCTGCCTCTGAATCCTGGTTTTGCAGTTCAGTATGTCAGAAGAAATAGCTGTTGAAGTTACTTGTATTGCAAAGGTGACACACAGGCAGAGCTCTGCAGCCTGGGAAGGTTGGGAGGTGAAGGTCCCTCTGTTCATCCACCTGTGACTTCTAGTATCTCATCTCCACTAAAGAGGAGATTTTGGGCCTCTTGAAAAAAAGTGTTTGGAAACATGGGTTGTCTGTAAAACATAGCCTGCAATATGCTTCAATTGCTTCTGAAATCCCCCTGTCCATCCCAAGCAAGTCACAGTCAGTGGCACGGCACGCTGTAATTACCTTCTTTTAAGAGCTTCCTTTAAGTAACTGGAGATTGTTCCATCTGCTAATGCGAACATACTCCCACATAAATGTATGAATAAGCAGCAAGAGCCACAACCTTACAGTTAGACTCCCAGATGGGGATTTATTTCTATTTTGATGATTTTAAACCATCTCCTTGATTGTTAGCTTCTGATCTGATCTTTTCCTGCACAGCAACCCTAGGTGTTAATCACTGTGTCAGATCAATTGCTTTGATAAAGAATGGAGAGCCAGCAGTGGTAAAGACTAGATTTCCCATATTGCACCAGAATGCATTCTTGGGATCTGCCTGACATTTTCCTACCATATTCCGGTTTTATTATGATAGAAGAGAGTATTAACATCTTCCTGTAGAATCTAACAAACAGAACTTAGGTGTTTTGCATCACCTAGATGGAGTTATGCTTGATAGAAATAAATCCATATTTTAATTTCTTTTCATAACCAGTAGTTTTTTCTTGTTTTTTACATGGGTATGCCTTAATGAGTTAAACATTTCAAATATATTGGATGGTGTCTAGGTTTTCCAGAAGGAGCTGGGAAAAAGAACAAGCAGTGTCCAGGCTCTGAAGCGCTCTGCAAGGGAGCTCATAGAAGGCAGTCGTGATGACTCTTCCTGGGTCAAAGTCCAGATGCAGGAGCTAAGCACTCGCTGGGAGACAGTTTGTGCCCTGTCAGTATCCAAGCAAACACGACTGGAACAGGCCCTTCGGCAGGTAGAGGAATAATAACGTTGCTACATGTACTGTATGAGAAGCAGTGAAAATATCTTGCAGTTTAGATGCCAAAAATTTAATTTCATTTTCATTTGATGTCATTCACTCTCATTTCGTTTGAAAATACTCATTTACTTGCTCGTGCATTGCTTACCTTGTCTATCCCTTTACCACAGCACATAAATAGAGTGCCTCTTAGCATATGTTATTGCTGTTATTATTAGTCTCTACCACAAATGCAAAGCAAATGTTTCAAAGACCTTACCATCTAAGGAAATCACTGAAGTTACAGTCAAATATGAGGGATGATAAAGAACTGTGCCCCATTCAAAGAAGCAGGAGGTTGCAATTATATTTATGCTTTTTGGGCCTTATTGGAAATAAGTAAATTATGTATTGAAAACTTCTTTACATTGGCACAATTACAATGCACAGTGAGGTACGTTAGAAAAAAAAAAGAGTTGTGCTGAGTGCAGTCACAACCTAGAACAGTCTATGTATGTCAGCATTATCTGGTACCCATCCCAAATAAATAGGTGTATCTGTATTATTTCCAAACCTGAGATAATATGGATGTACAGCTCTCTGAAGATATACTAGCTTGGATCAATGCTAGGATGGGGCTCCATTGTATCCACTACGTACAATATTTCTGCTCTGCTTTGCTCAGCAAACAGTTCTGAACTTACCACAAAGACTAATTGTGTCTGAACATGGCTGTACCCAAAGTTGAATCTTTCTTGTTTTCTCTAGACACAAAAGAGTCACTCTCCTACAGGCTGTCAATTCATTTTGCTTAACTGGTGCTTTAGGCTGTGCAGACAATACGGTTCTCATCTCTCCAGCTGGTCCCTGAAAGCACCTCCTGTGTAATTTGTCAGTGAAAAGGCAGAACATTCTCAACTGAGCTGCAAATACACTATAAATCAGATGCCTAAAAGCATGAACAGGCTTTTAGGCTTCCTATAATTTTTTGGAAAACATGAGCTGTTTTTACAGTTATGAAAATGTAGTGCTGTGTATCACTGACTTTTAAATGGAAAGATAATGTGCTGGTACTGCTGGATGATTAATTATTCCAAACGTGGGCTCAATCTCCTTGTGTAAGCTGCAGTGTGCCTGTCAGGTCACCTCATGAGTGACCATGACTTCTTGTATCTTAACAGGCAGAAGAATTCCACTCTGTTGTCCATGTGCTTTTGGAGTGGCTGGCAGAGGCAGAACAGGCTCTTCGTTTCCACGGCGTCCTTCCAGATGATGAAGAGGCCCTGCGAACACTGATAGAGCAGCACAGGGTAAGCAAGAAAATGAGGAGGATCCTCTTCATTCTAATTGCTCTGATAGAGAGTAAAATAGAGGAAAGGAGACGGAGTCTATCCCAGGTAGTTCTATCCAGCCTCCAGTGTTGGGTTTTGCAACTCTTTCTGTAGAGAAGCTAGAAATTTAATGTAGTTAACAATTAGATGCCCAGACTAGTGTTGGGCAGTGTTTTGAGTCATTTTGGCTTATTAAGGAAATAATGGGCCTTTAGAAATTTGCTACAAACATTCAGAGAGAGAGCCAAACCCCTCTGTGGGGTATGATGCCTGTAATTACTACACAGACTGCTACAGTAGCAAAAGTATATCTGTCTCCTTAGTATTGGAGAATTGACCAAAATGGCATATATTTTTCTTGCAAGGTCATTTGTAAATGTCAGCAGAATGATGTTATCATCCATGAACCTTTCGTCGTGGTGAAACAGTGTGCTGTCATACTTCACATGCATGAGCTACTGAAATATTACAGTGGCATAGGTCCTGCAGATAGTAGATTACAGGCCATCAAACTAACTTTGCAGGAATGAAATGGGAAAGTGGCTAAGTAAGGATCATAGAGGTCAAATTTTCACTGTCCAAACAGGAGGCTACAAACATGCACAGCTAAGTCTACAGAAAACTCCTTGTAAGTGCAGTAGTACTAGTACCAAGGATGTAGTGCCCACAGTGTTATAGAACAAATTATAAGTCCTGGATTTTTTCATCATTGCTCTGAGGAAAGTTATAATAAAATTTATGAAATGGAGATTGGAAAAGCATCCCGTTTAAATTGAGTTTGATAATATTATTATGCAGAGGAGTGCATGGAAGATGCAACTATTAAATGGTTCTTAACTAAGGAGTTTTCAAGGTACTTAGAATGCAATGTTTTGAAAAAGTTTTCAGTTTTAATTTAGGGTCCTGGAAACTGGGTGCTAGTCATAAGCTGGCAAATGTATGTATGCATCAAGTGTATGTATACATCAGCATGTGCTGATGTAGCAACCTGGCAGTGCGTTGGCTAATATTGGCAGCAGCAACCTAATGTCTCTGATGCAGTGACATTTGTCTGTAGGCTGCCTTTACTCCACATGTGCTTCACCAGTTCCCTTTTATTTGATTTTTTTAATCTTCTGAATAGAGAGAAAAGAACTGAGTGAAATCTTAGGTCTACTGAAATAATTAGAAGATAGAATTGTAAATGTCTTCCTCTGCACTGTAAATGGATTAGCAAAATATTTCTGTACTAAGTTCAAAATTTGTGCTGCCAAAGCTGAAGCATAACTTGGAACCTCAAAGCAAAGTTTGTGTCTGAGAAACCCTGTCCAGCTGGGAAGGATGATAGCTAGCACAACACAACCAACTTCAGTGTTAGATGTGGTCATACTGTACTTAAATTTTTTTAAGTAAGCTTTAGAAGGTGTTCTCCAACCACATTTTCCTCTTAAGGGCCAAGTAATAGAAACAGAGAAATTGTCAATCTAAGAAAGATTATGTCACTAGAGTTTTACCACTCACACAATCTTTCTTGAATAGGTCATCTCTCCTTTTAAGCTTATAACATTAGCTTTCAAGAAGACATATAGAAAATAAAGGAAGAAGTGATATATATTACTTTTAAGTATCATGTATGCATTATAATGCTGCATATTAAAATAAAAATGTGTGACTGAAATTATTACCTAAATATGAAATGTATCTTCCTTTTGTCTTTGTGATTCTTGTAAAATAGTTTTACTGCATTTATATTCAACTACATGTAGAAAGGTTTCTTCAAGACTGTATTTTATCCAAATGGTCCATCTTTATGCCTATTTCTGATTTTTCTGTTCTCGAATACTGCACATGAATTAGTGAATTCTGCTGTCTCAGTCAGAGAGATCTGTCACTTGTCTGCCTCTTAAGGGACTAAGAGCTGCAGTGGGTTAAAGCACTGCATTGCTCAATGAGAAGCATCCCATTTCCTCTCCTGTAAATGTGTGTATTGGTTTGAAAACAAACCAGTGGGAGATCACAAGTCAAGATTGAAATTAGAAATAAGTGAAATAATACAAGGAAAAACGCTGACAAAGTCAGATACAACCTGACACCCGGTTAGGGTGGTGGTAGCAGTCCAACTGAAGTAGTTCAGTTCAAGCGGTGATCCTGTGAAGATCTGGTCTCCAGCTGAAGGTCCAGTGGTAGTTCTTGTCCTCTGGGAAGCCAGTAGACAAGGGCTAGTTCAGGCAGTTCCAAAGCCAGGTTATATCCAGGTGGGAACACCTGGCTCCTCCCTTCTGGGCAGAGCATCCCACAATGGGATGAGATAAGTCCATGAGTCATGCGGTGGGTCCCTGATGGCCCATTGTCTGTCATCCGGGGTGGGTCATTAGCAGGTGATAACAGCTAACAGCCCACAGCTGGTGGTAATAGAATACTTGAATACACCTATATTGCAACCTAGGACAATGTGTCTGTATCACTGTTTTGCCACAGAGTTCAGAACGATTAGGAGAGTTTAATACACTGTGAGTCGTGCGTCATAGATTTAATGCTTGAAATATTCCACTACAGCTGGGCAGGGGAACACAATGGGGGTTTTTTGCCCATTTTCCACCTGGCTCTGGCTTATTTTGGTAATCTCTTACTACAATCCAATTCAACTTTTCCAAATCTGTGTTGAACTGAAATATTGTAAGGATGCATGTATTTTTGTGAGAGAAGGTTTGCTACTATGATTTGAGTCTTAAACTCGGGCAATAATTTTAGCTTAAATCAAAATCAATTAGCAACAAATATGTTTAAATATAGAGCCTACATATTCTAGGCATCTAGAACAAGGTAGAAGAGATTATATCTTTTACGCTTTTATTTCATAATAACTTCATACTTACTTTGTAAAGGCACAGGATAATATCACTATGAGTTATTGAAGAACCTGTTTTATGATGTTTTGGTGATTTTGAATTGTCTAGGATCTGACTTGGCTCCTCTTTAATTTAGTCTTTAATCCAAAATAGCCCTTTATGGCTGGAGAGAGGAAAAGTTAAGCTTTCAGAGACATGGTTCCATTTTGTAGCCTGATTAAAGATGCTAAAGTATAACAAAAATTTCCACTAGGCACTAGTGAGATATTAGCAGTTCCAGTTAAGGATGCTCACAAAGACACACAAACTTGCATAACATTTAGGCAGAAAAGTAAAACCATTGTAGTAGTAATGGTTAACCAAAAATAAAAGGGAAATGATAAATAAAAAAAAAAAAAGAAAGAAATGCAAGCTATAGAAAAGATGGGAAAACTCCTCCTTTCAGTTGTCTTTATTGTTGTTTCTGCCCCATATCCAGTTCTCGTCCTGCCATCGTAGGAATACCAAGGACTATGAGCTTGGGTGCCTAAAGCTGTAAACATCCTTCTGCTTTTATGAGATTTTTCTCACGTGCTGTGTCTCTCCCCCTCAGCTGCTGTCATATTTGTGTTAGTTTAGTATAGCTGCTCCTGAACTCTGTCATCTTGTCTGAGCATGTAATTATAGTTGGACATTTCCAGCCTCTGGTAGGAGCTTGATAGTTTATTATGAAGAATTACTGTAACTGACAAACCAAGTCATTGTAATGTTGCCAGTAGTGATTCTAACCATCATATAGCTGCTTTACAGCACTTCAAAATGCTGTGATTTTCCTTTGTTTCTTTATTAAGGGCATGCATCTTTCAAGTATTTAGAGCATGGGGGGCTTTTAAGGAGCAGTAAGCTGGGATAAGGTTTTAGGGCTTTGTTTAGTACTTTGTGTGGAATAGGCTTTTTAAACATTTTAAGCTTTTCTCATACAAGTGAAACTTGTCTCTTGCAAGTTGAATCTGCTTGAGCAGTGAAGAGGCTCACGGCCTTCCAGATTATGCACTCAAATTTCTCTTGCAAATTTAGTCAACATCTAATTAAAATTATTACCTCTGTTTTAGGAATTTATGAGGAAACTGGAAGAGAAAAAGGCAGAACTGAATAAAGCAACAGGTATGGGAGAAGCTATTCTGGCTATCTGCCACCCCGACTCCATCACCACCATTAAGCACTGGATAACAATCATCAGAGCCAGGTTTGAAGAGGTCAGTATATATTGAACCATCTTCATTGCAGCAGTCCATCTTCGGTTAGAACATAGCTGACAAATAACATGGTAGTTACACTGTGAGGAAATGATCCAGCTGTTGAGCACTAAACATTTAAAATACCCGTGGTGATGGATGTGAATACTGTGCTTCCCTAGGCTTTATTTCAAAACTTTCAGGGCTTTAAGAGCTAAAGCAGATGGTCAAGCTTCTTTGTTTGTATGTATTAAAGGAAATACTGTCTGACACTTCCCAAGTGAGGAAAGCCAATAGTTTCTTGGGAGAAATTGAAAAGTTACCAAGGAAAGAAAATACAGGGCAAATGTGAAGGATTTTCTGATTGCATTAGAGAGGATTTCAGTCCAACATATTCTTAATCTAGAAGATACCTAAGTTATTTGAGTGGTTACAGGTAGGTTGTACCCTCAGCTGTTAAGGTGGTATTTTCTGTTTTATATTAAGCCTAAAGAAAAACAAAATATTGGTGATAGTAAAGTATGGCTTCAGGAGTGCCCAGGAAGAAAACTGACGCCAAATCCTGTGTGATTCACTAACAAATATTGTTAAAATTCTTAATATGTTGCCTGAATGTGCTAATTACTGTGTTTAGCAGCACCTAGTCCTGAATGTCTGTGGAAGAAATGTGTTGAACTAGGAATTCTAGTTTCCTAGCTACTGTCAGTGATCAGCCACTACATTTAACACCTTTGATATTCAAACGTCAGTAGGCCTACATTGTGAAGAATTTCAGATGTGCACATACTCACATATTGGTTCCTTTGTTAAGGTCTTAGCATGGTCTAAACAACATCAACAGAGACTGGCTGGAGCTCTGGCTGCACTTATTGCTAACCAGGAGCTGCTGGAAGCCTTACTGTCCTGGTTGCAGTGGGCAGAGACTACACTAACTGAAAAAGATAAAGAGGTTATCCCCCAGGAGATTGAGGAGGTTAAAGCGCTTATAGCTGAACACCAGGTAAGGATTATTAAGTGACATGTGTCACTCACATGGGGCTCACATCTCAGCTGGGCTTCGTGATCAAGTGTCAATCTCTTTTGCTGTTTTTTCTTATAATGGTTGAATACAAGCAAGATAATACTAGAAATGAAAGAAAACCCCCATGAAATGTGTGGTAGTGCTGCCACCTTAGAGCTACTGTTGCAGTGTGGCTTGACTGACTGGACTTCAGAAATAGGTTAATGAAGTGCCAGAGGGAGCTGCTGGTGTCGTGAATGCTCACGGACTTACCCCAGCTTACACACCAGAGCTGTCTCACTTCTGTGAAACTGCAGTCTGGACAGCAGGATCTTGGAGCCAAAATTCTGTTATGTATCACCTCACCATATACAGTTAATAAAGGAGTTTGACAAATTGGTTTTTAGATTCAGCCTTCTTTTAACAACCAGGCCATAGTGATCTTAAAAGCTTATACTGCTGATTTTTTCTTATCTACAAAATATTTATCTGTGTCTATTTTGTGAGGCTGGCATTAGAAGTGTCTTTCTGTGCCTTTCTTTTTAACTTTGGTGTTTTGCTATTGTGTGTGTTTTTCATTCCTGTGGTTACTTTTGTGTATTGTTAATTAAGATCAACTCTATCTGATTGCAGACATTCATGGAAGAAATGACCAGAAAACAGCCTGATGTGGATAAAGTTACAAAGACCTATAAAAGGAAAGCACTTGAACCCTCCCCAGTACAATCTCATATTCCTGTCCTTGATAAGGGGAGAGCAGGAAGTAAGTAACAGCATATTTTGGGGTGTGTCACACATACCATTGCTCTATCTATAACATTTACAGATTGCTAATAATCTAATAGGTTTGATTAACTTCTAGTGAAACAGGGTAAAATTCTCTTGGCTGACTTTTCTAATTATTTCTCATTTTTTATTTGTCGTGAGGAAATTTCTCAGAGCAGACATGTATTTTTACATTTTGTCCTAATCCTCATGAATAGCTATTTTTAAAGTGTGCAGCCTTTCCTGTGCCCTTACAGTTTCAAGAGCGAGTACATGCTGAGTCTTTGCAAATCTACCATTATCTGAAAGTGCAAACAACTTCACAAAAAGATATAGAGACAAAATTGTGCTCTTACTGTCTATAAAATTATATTAATCCAGTTAGAAGTGTATTCAGTGAAGCTGAATGGAAAGTGAATCATCAAGTGAGGAAATTGCTTTTTGTATTTTTAGATATACTTACCCATTGTATTTTATACTTATCCATACATGGAGGCTACTTCTAAAATGAGGTTGTTTACTTTGCAACTCTGAGAGATTAATGAAGATTTAATTTAACCTGTGCAGCTTGGCTAGTGGAGCCCTCACTAGCTGCTGTGGCTAGATAAAAGAGACTGTAACCACCACTGGGTTGTTCCCAGCAATGGTAAAAAAAGGAATAAAAATCCCATTATATGGAATCATCTTGGGGTATGACCTCCTTATTTGGGATAGGAAGGAATAATTTTAGGAAGGTCAAGTGCATTTCTTGTGAAAGTTTGTTTTGTTTGAACTGGTTGAGACCTATGCATTTTATCATGTTCTAACAGGAAAGCGTTCCCCAACACCAGGCATTTATCCATCAGCAGCCCAGGCACAAATTGAAACCAAGAATCCACGGGTAAACCTTCTAGTCAGCAAATGGCAACAAGTTTGGCTTCTGGCCCTGGAAAGAAGAAGAAAACTTAACGATGCATTGGACAGACTTGAAGAGGTCAGAAAAGCGCTGTACAGAATCTACATACTTTTTGCATAATTTTCTTTACCCTGGATTAAATTGCCAGTACTGTAAACAGCTTTCATATTTGTTGTGTTATATTGTATGACACAGCTAGCTGAAAACACTGTGATACATGTGCTTTAATGTGCTTTAAAAGCTTTCATCCTCATTTTAAATGAGGAGAGTTATTTAAAATGCTTGCATAGGTCCTCAAAGAATCAATTATTCAACAAAACACAGATGGTATCTATCTCATTGATGTTCTAGATTGATGGATTTCAGCTGAAAAAAAGTTCTTTCTGTTTTTTATTAAGCTGAGAGAATTTGCCAACTTTGATTTTGATATTTGGAGGAAAAAATACATGCGATGGATGAACCATAAGAAATCTCGCGTGATGGACTTCTTTAGGAGGATTGATAAAGATCAGGATGGAAAGATTACAAGACAGGAATTCATCGATGGAATTCTTTCTTCAAGTGAGTTCTAAAATTAATGTGATGTTGAACTTGGAACAAACATCTCATGAAGTCTTATTGTCTAGACAGTGTACACTATGCAGTTTATTGTGTTAGAAGGTCACAGATTTTCTTTTTGAATTTATTATCTATTACTTTATAATTATTTCACTTGAAAATATTTCTAGATTCTAGATACTCTTTCTAGTTATTTTACATTGTGAATCAGGTTACAAATGTCATGTTTATATTATTGTCTAATTAGTAGCTTGCTGTTTACTGAACTCAGATTGTCATTCTTATAGCACACTAGCTACTTCAACAATTACTTTTTGATTGCTTACTCATAATAGTAAAAAGTACCTTATATAACCTACAGATGATTTTCAAAATGAGTTCATAGGATCATATGGTTTTTATTAAAGAACTTACATGGAATAGTCTCAATTATAGAAGGAAACCGTCATTTTTGAAACCAGTGTTTCAATGAGCCATGGCAATATTCATATACCCATATAATAAGGCTTAAAATGCCAAGCAATCAAACTAGGAAAGGAATTTTCCTAGCTTTCCTGATGTATTGGTATTCCTTAGGTATGCACAGTTGGTGGTAATGTAAGTCTTCCACATTATGTATGTGATCATGTTTCCTTTTAGGAACAGACTCATAACAGATAAGGGCCTGATTATCTTCGGATCATGGAGACTTTTGTTTCGAACAGTAATGATTTGGAGTAACACTAGCATTTCATTTTAGTGTTACTCAATAGAAGAATATTGTACTGTGTATATTTTTCCCTGCTTTAGGAAATGCAGTAAAAGATCACTATATGTGGACATTGCTGTTTTACTTGATTCAACAAAAATCAGTGAAAAAAACCTGATACCACTAAGAGGTTGAATAGTTTACTCTTTTAACTCAGTTGGTATCAATTTATTATAACTGCCAAACACTCCTAGTATAATCCCTGTTCATCACCTTGAAATTTTCTTTGACCGTTTCATTGAGAATCTCTGTGTGGGTTGATACTCTGCTGCCGTGAACTTGCTCTAAAGAAGGACTTCATGAAACACCATGCATGGATCTGCATTGGGAAGGCTTGGCATTCCAGATTTAATTAGCAGTGAAATGCTTGCTTGACATTTCCTCACTATTTATCTTGTTAATTTCTGGTATTTTATGCACTTTGAAGGTCAAAATGTTTACCCTCCCTCTCCCCCACTGTTTTATGGTTTAATCTGTGCCCTTGCTTTTGTGTTTGTCTTCAAGCCACACTATGGTACTCATTTTAATCCAATATCTGGGTAACACTGGAGATCCAGATTGTGGGGGTTTTTTTCAGAAAGATTCCTTCACTTGTTTGAATGTCTTTATTTTTTTGATAAGCACTGTCTGTCACCAAATGCCTAATCACCTTTTAATATTTGTGATAAAGCCTCTCATTGTAATGCGATTGAAAAGCCAAAAAATATAACTTGTGTTGTTGTCTTCGTCCTGCAGAATTCCCCACAAGCCGACTTGAAATGAGTGCTGTTGCAGACATTTTTGATAGAGATGGTGATGGATATATTGACTATTATGAATTTGTAGCAGCTCTTCATCCAAACAAGGATGCATACAAGCCTCTCACAGATGCTGACAAAATTGAAGATGAGGTATGTTCTCTGCTCTCTTAGGTTGCATTCTGTTCTCCTGGAGTCACTTTTTATAATAATTAATTTTGTTTTCACTCCTACTTAGTTTGAAGTTTACTAGGTACACAAATCTTTAGAAATGTGATATTTACAGTAATTATCCTGTTGTGGTTTGTTGCAGGTTACAAGGCAGGTAGCGAAATGTAAATGTGCGAAACGGTTTCAAGTGGAACAGATTGGGGATAACAAGTACAGGGTAAGACTTTTAAGGACCTCAGTTCTTTTGGCTTTCTTCATATGACATGGTTTACACGAGGAATTAGGCTGTACGAAGCCACAAGTGTCTTGTATGACAGTTATATGTTTTCTTTAAGATTGTCTAGATTTTTTTTTTGTCAGAACATATAGACTAAAAATATGGAAAATTGCTGCTGCTTATATTTCTTTTCACTTAAACTACTGAAGCTGTTTTCAATCATAGGAATTTTTAAGAGCTAACTGCACACATCCATACACGTGCATACACACAATATCTCCTCAAAAGCCGGTCTTTTTGCCTGGATACTTTAAGTGTTTAAACTATAGTTGATTTTCTATTAGTTTCATAAAAACAGTGACTGATATTTTCTTGTGGTATTGTGTTGTACTTCAAAAATATTTTACCAAAGTGTATTCAATCATTTTTACACTCTTTTGTCATTTTATTGGAACACTCATACTTCTTAAGTATAAGCAAAGTGTTAGATACCTGCAGAATGATTTTTAGGTCACAGAAAAATAAATATCACACAGTAGAGAAAGATCTGCTACCACTGGATTCAATAACCAGAACAATTTCAGGTATAATATGCAATATTTGGCTAAGAGAGATTAATAAGTACTTGTAGATTCTAAAAGACCACAGAAACAGCAATGGGAAGGAAACGAAGGCCTTGAATATTTTTCAATATTCAGTGTCTGGATGGCTAGCTACCTGCTCATCTCTCAAGTAGATACTTTATTTAGAATGTCTAATGTGTTAGTTTGCATGTGTTCTAGAGTCATGTAGAGAATTTCCTGTAAACTAATCGTGTCTTTCTTCCATTTTTCATTTCTTATCAGTTCTTCCTGGGAAATCAGGTATAAACCAGTGGAATGTGTTCTCAAGTTTCTGAAGTTTTTTTTGTTGT
This sequence comes from Oreocharis arfaki, assembly GCA_013398015.1. Classification (NCBI taxonomy): domain Eukaryota; kingdom Metazoa; phylum Chordata; class Aves; order Passeriformes; family Paramythiidae; genus Oreocharis; species Oreocharis arfaki. The sequence continues at coordinate 891,889 of VZRR01007993.1, read as the reverse complement.
TGTTTTTGGGTTTTTTAATTTTTTTTTTCCTAACACATAGTGATTTAAGTTTGCAATGGTCGGTCTTCTTGCCATCCTTTCATTTTCAGCTAATTCATTGCTGGTCAGCTGTGGTATTTCTTTAAATGCTGTGGAGCATTCCTTGTCTCAGGTTCCCTCCTCTACAATCCCTCACCTGCTTTCTTTGGCCATTTTCCTCGTTAAGGAGATTACTTTTAAAGGAACCAGATAATGGTCAGCAGCAATTTCCATAGCAAAAAATCTTGAGCATTTAAACTGAAATTGTAGAGATTATGATTATCTAATCAGTTTTGAGTTTTATAGCTGAATCCTTCAAAATTCTGTAATATCCTATTTAGGCCATTTGATTAAGGGCTAATCATGGTAAGCAGATCCCCATGTCGTATCAATTATTTATTGCAAATTGCACAAAAAATACTTTCATCTTTGCAATAAAAAGGTACAATCTCTACACAATCAAGCAGACTGATTAAAAACCTAGCTCATTGTTATTATTCTATGTACTAAGACAGTGAATCATTAAATACATATTTTGGAAAGAGGCAAAATAAAATTGCTGTTCCTATTTAGACTAGTCCCTCTCCCAAAGGGTTTTCAAGGAACTATGGCAAGTCTATAATGTATAGGAGCTGTGTTTAAGAACACTTTGTGTCAGCTGGGTCTCTGGTGAGTCCTCCCTCAAGAGGGAATGCTGCCCAGCACTTACTCCTGTGCTACACGCTGGTACACAGCTTCCTGAAGTGCTAAGTCATGACTGCCCCATGAGAGTGGAAACACCTTATGCAAACCAGATATCAGATACTGTTACTGTCTTATGCTTTTAAAAAGGCAATAAGAGATGTAATCCATTCTGCACACACTAGTGTTAACAGCAAGAGCCATTTTAAATCTCAAGATGTTGAAGATGTGGGTGCACTCTTGTTTACTAGCAGACCCTGTTGAAGTATAGAAGAAAGTGCAGAGCAGTGGATAATCTTGCTACATGCCTCAAGCAATATAACTAAGCAATGATTTAAAATATTTTCCGCATATAGAACAAGTCTCTTTTTGAAAGAACTGTTTGAAATTATGTTAATCCTCTTATCTGTCATCTGTACGCTCAGATCTGGGAAACAGAGTATTTCTTGAGAGCATCTAACTCTGATGCAGAACGGCACCTACAGGCTATTGTCAAGAAGAGGCCATTTTGTAGCTTAAACTCTTTTATGTTTTTACCTCTTGTTATTTGAAGCAATGTTAAAAACTGTATAAAGAAAGTTGATATCCAGGCTATATTAGGAAGGAAATCAACTGAGTTACCATGAGAAGAAATGCTGTGATAGATACTATTGTATTACTGTGTTACTTTCCAGCCTTCCTTTCGGAATTAACCTCAGCTAGGTGGGCTGTTTCCAAAGCACACTGTATTTGACCCTTTGCGTACTTGCCTGATGAGGTCTAACTGACTAATTAGGCTGGGATGGGGAAAAAAATAAAGAAAAGAAGGAAGATACTATCTTCAGAATTGCTAGAAAAAAATTTTGGTAGGAACAAGCCAATGAAAATAAACAGCATCTGTTTGAATGCCATTTTAAAAAAACTTTGATCTACATATAAAAAAATGGTTCTTTGTTTGGCACATATTGAATTAGTTATTAAAAAGCCCTTACAAATAATGCTTATGTGAATGTTCTTACTTATAACAAATACAATTTGTTATTGAATTAAGAAGCAAGCTTTTATTTGGTTCCTAAAAGTAATATTCCTTTAAACTTATTCTCTCTTCTTGGCTTGAGTAGTTCCAAACAACTAAAGTCATCTAACAAGTAGGGAGCACGTTTGTTGTGTGGTTTCTTCAGTCCCCTCACTGGAGCAAGTAGGTACAGTTGAATCATGGCCAGCCTTCTCCAAGGGTCAGAGATTGTCCCAAAGAGGTGCATTCAACTCCCATTGGTTTTAGTGAGTGCTCTGCATGTTTGCGTGAGAGTGCACTGCACTTGGCCTGGTGATCTGGTATCAAAATATTTTAGTACTGCTGTCTAAAATGTACTGAATTCTTCTGGTTAGTTTTCTTGAGATTGTGAGGTCAACATTTTGATCATGCTTTCTTTGATCTGAATTTGAGCGAGGGTACTGCGTACAGGTTTTGTTACACAGGTTTCAAGAGCAAAATATACATTAGGCCTGGCCGTCAGCCCAAAGGAAGAATGGACTCATACAGGAACGTAGGCTGAAACAGATTGTTGTGCATCTCTGAATTGTGAAGAACCTTGATGTATAGACACAGGAATGACAAGCATAATGATAGTTATTAATCATTCATTGCTTCTTTAGTGTTCCCTTCCCCACATGCACCTTGCTGTAGGGAAGCAGTGTCAGCACTGTAGTGCTATACCTGAAAATATTCCCGTAGATGAATCAATTGATAGAACTGTGCAACACTCATAACACATTGAATTTCCAGACCATATACTGATTGTTTGAAGCTATGCTGCTTTCCTTTCAGCTGACAACATTAAAAATCAAGACCGTTGCAGACGAGTGTTTGCTTAAGATTTTACCAGTGAAATAATGCAAATAGGTCTTTATTAATTTGCACAAAAGCAGACTGTAACCAATTAAATAATGTACTACTAATTTTGCTTCCTTTATGACCTCAGACATTTGAGAATCAAGCATAAAATTAAACTTGAGTTTCTTTCTTACCATGCTGCCGTCTTCTTTTGATTAATGCAGTGCCATCTGATTTGAAATCTTAACAGCTTTAATAATCTACATAAATAAATTGATTTTTTTTAGCATTTACTAATAATTAAATATCAAAATAAACTTTTTTAAATGTCTGATTTTCTTTACCTATCAGTGTTGAACTGCGTCTGAATGACTGAGAACCTCAGACTGTCATTTGATTTTTATTGCAGTTTGGCGACTCTCAACAACTGCGGCTTGTTCGTATCCTAAGAAGTACGGTCATGGTCCGGGTTGGAGGTGGCTGGATGGCACTTGATGAGTTCTTAGTGAAAAATGATCCTTGCCGTGGTATGTAGCAGAACTGTTAAAGACTTGCAGTATATTATTTGAATGCAGTCACCATTCATTGTCTCAAGATGGAGATTGACTTGTAAAAAATGCCAGTTGTTGTAAACATCATCTCACTAAATGTCACGTTTTTGTAAACTTGAAATCACATGGTTGAGATCCTCTTCAGTTGCACTGATGTATGTCTGGAATAACTGTGGTGTCTTCTGCACAGTTCCTTCAGTGTTATGGTGGGTGTAAGTAAGAACTGAACTTAGCCGAGATAGAGTTTATGGCATGTATGCAGCTTGTATGACTTGGCAGAAATAGTGCACAGAAATGTTCAATAAAACCTTCTCAGCAACACAACAAATCAAAATAAGGCAATTGAATTGATGAGTAACACCACCATCACAAAAAACTCTGGCTAGTGACTGTTCCCAGTCTTTCAGTCTCTGCCTCTGTAATCTTGTCTTTTCCTTGGCATCTTCCCCAGAAGCACTTTCTAGAGCCCTGAGCCTTTTACAAAGCAAGTGGAAAATGTTCTGATCTGGAGGAGGTTGTGCTCCAGGGGAGCAGGGAGTGCTCTGTCCCTGAGCCCTCCAGGGCATTGCAGCAGATGTGCTGTGTTCTCAGGACACAGCAATGAAAAGCCCACTCCTACAGTGAGAAGGTAACCTCTGCCTGGCACTGTTCTTGGAGAACAGTTGGAGAGGAGCCATTTGTGAAGGGAGTGGGAGATACACAAGTCAAATAGCAGCCAGAGTAGTAAAACTGCAGGAAGTAATGTTCACTATCTTCACAGTGACCTGATGTTCTGTAGCTGGGTAATACCACCCTGTTAACTAGTAGCATAAGATACACTGCAGCATAAGATATTTACTTCTTAGGAGTTCTGTAGAATATAATAATAATAATAATCATCATCAATATTGTAATAGCATGAGAACAGCACAGAAGGGTTCAGGGGAGGCAAGTGCGCTAGTGAAGACAGTGACGTTGGTTTTCCTGTAGACCTTATTCCCATGTCAGCCTTCTCACACAGCTTCTGCTTTGGGACAAGTTTCTAAACAGCTTGATACAGACCTTGAGAGGGTTGAGGCCTTGTATTTGCAGCAGTTGTCACACTAAGCAAAGGATGTTATATCCAAAAAGAAGCTACCCTAAAACCCTGTTAAATCCAAAAAGAACAGAACCTTGTAAGGATTTACAGTGTGTCACTAAGGCCTAGAAACCTTTGTCTACAGGCTTAAAAGGTATCCATAAAACTTCTTATCATAATATCATGAAAGTGATGTCATAACCTTATGATGACATATGTAACTTTTTTAGCAGGGTTAAAAATAGTCCTTTTGCTTACCAATGTATTGCATATATTGTTTATTAAGTGTAAGAGTAATATTACATCTATTGGTGTTACCACAGGTCTACCTGAAATCTAACACCTGATTTTGCATTACAGAAAAGTCATTTATGCTTGCAGAATCATCCTTCTTTTATTGCTTTCTACTTCTATTCCTCAGAAGTGCAGGGTAGTAGAAAATAAAATGTGCCTCAGAAGATCTGGCTTCATTGAAGGGTTAACTTGGTTAGTTCTGTTGTATACCAAACATTTTTCTCAGGCCTATTGATGGGTGGTAGACTGTTGAGATTCATTCCTAGGTTGACTGAGAGATACAATACTTGATAACTATCCAATTAATTTATTGGAATTCCTTATTACAGTCGTCAGTATTGTCTGCAGTGGTTTATCCCTTTTTCTTGGGTATTTGTGAGTAAATGTCAGCACAGTGGGTCTGAAGAATACTGGTCTCTGTAAAATCAACGTCACTGGACATTGCGCATTGGTACCTAATCTTTGTCTGGTTGAAATCAGTGATGCAAGTTCAAACTTTTCCTAAACCACTTCATCTAGCAAATTTACACTTCTACCAAGTGCTGCTTGCATATTCAGGTAAATCACATTGCAAAGAACTGTTGTCATAAACAGCTTTAAAAGGATTGCAGCTAGTCATATAAAATCACTTTAGCTTATGTTACTTCTTTATGTCAGCAGATAAATGCCGTTGTTACACAAGTGTACTTGGGACTGTAGCCGAGTCTGTCCCAAGGCCATTTCCTTTTTGCCTAGGAGACCTTTGAGAACTCACCTCAGAGCCCGTAGGGACAGCTTTTGCTCAAGTCCTGTCTTTTGACCTGGTGCTCCAAGTCTCTTGCATATGCAGCTGCTGTACTTGATTTCTTCTCCTGCTAACGATTTTCTTTAATGTGACCCATGTCCTGTGTCATTTTTTCTAGTTCATCATCACGGGAGTAAAATGTTACGTTCGGAATCAAACTCTTCAATTACCACTCAGCCTACTATAGGTTGGCAAACCCCTCTCTTTGTCTCCTTCTCCTCTTCTTCTCTCTCTTCGTTTCCTTCCCACTTTTTAAATATATATATACTTTTAACTATATGCTTCACCCATCATATTTAGCTTAACGTGTTCCTACATGGGCTGGTGCTTTGCAAGCTAATTTTTTGACACTCTTGAAGAGTGTTTCAAAAACAATTGTCATTCACACTGACACAGTTAAATGCTAACATGTCTTGCATTTATTCATGCAGAACATTGTCTCATGTGTATGTTTGTATGTGTGTGAGTGCTTAGCCACCAATTACCTCATCATAGTTTCGGTTTTATGTTCATCATTGCATGTTGCCAAACTACATAACTTCATAGTTTTGAATAAATATATTTGCTGCTTTCCTGTAATTTGTATTTAGCTATTTCTTCTAGTACATCCAAGCAAGTATTATTTATTATGAATAGCTGTAGTGTTAGCAAAACTGCCCATCAGGTTGTGTCTATGTATTAATAGTTGATTGATTAACAATGATTTAGCACGTTGAGCATTCCATTATCATGCTGACTTCCTTTGACAGTGGTTCATTCCTGCTGGCATAAAATATTAGAATAAGTGAGTTCTGCACATAACTCTTCTGTGTCCAAAATAAATGCATTACACAGTAATGCATTTCATTTATTGTTAAAATGTGTTGGAGTTGGCATGGCAAAAATGGCAATAAACAGCCTTGTGACAGCTTTCATATCTGATTCAATGAACACCTTTCTTTGCAGCTAAAGGGAGGACAAATGTGGAGCTGCGTGAAAAATTCATTTTGGCAGATGGTGCCAGTCAGAGCATGGCAGCTTTCCGACCAAGGGGCCGTAGATCACGACCCTCTTCAAGAGGTGCTTCTCCCAACAGATCTACTTCTCTGTCTAGTCAAGCTGGCCAGGCAGCTGCCCCACAAGCTGTTACAAGTACACCGAAGGTAAGGAGAAATGTACAAAACTGCACTGGTTAACAAATGGGATATAGATTGAATTTTTGGGTTTTTATTTGCTCCAGTGATATCAGTGCTTTCTTTAGCTGATGGAGAAGAAGTATCTCCATTCTATTTCATAGTCCAGGGTGGATCTGAGAAGTGTTTTCAATGTGTTTTCTCTACTGTTGGTTTGTCACATGGCAGTAGAAGAATTTCTATGTTTAAAGTGCCACGTGAGCTGACTGGCAATTTGGGAATTGCTCTGAAAGATCAACAAACCTCTCCATTTCATATGAAAAATAAACTCTGTCATCTCTTCGTTTTAGAACATTTGTCATTAACTCTTTCTGCTTAGTTTTTATTTCTTCTGAGATTTGATCTCCCTGTGAAAGCCTGGGTGTCCTTCTCCATGACGTTGTTTTCTTCTACTGTCCTTCATATTTTGATTTACCATTGTTTCATACAGACACCACATCATTTAACACGCAACTATGGTAAACCATGGTTGACAAACAGCAAAACATCAACTCCTTCTAAGCCACCAGAATCCTCAGACTATCAAGGGTCATCTGCAGAGGTACAGTAAGGACAGAAATTCTAGTCTAATGACTTCCTTCACTAAAACTGTCACTTCACTAACAGCCACTAGAGTTTCAGTGCTTCACAGCTGCAACATCCTGTGCATATTAATACTGTGCATAATAATTGTCTTTATTTTAGACCTTTGTCGAATTATTTCGTACCTTTTTTTTCCCCCCAAGTTTTTAGGGTTTTTTTGTGTTCAATTTTTCATGTTTTTTTAGTTTTAAGAAAAGTCAGCCTCCATGAATTTATGTGTAAAGCTCAAATAGTTAATAAATCATAAAAGTATGGAATGAAATGGTTGAGTAAATGCGGAAATGTACTTTTAAAAAAAATAATAAAGCATTTAAGAGACTTTGCAGGTTTCTCTCCTAAAATTGTTTACTTTGAGTTCATGAAGTACTACAATGTTTCTGAACTGCAGGCACAAGATTAATAGATCATTATCCCTAGTGCAAAACCACTAAATATAAAGATACCCAATCACTGTGAAGAAGATGGCAGATGACTGTGATACATAAATCTTTACAATGACTGACAGTTTTTTCAGGGGGGTAGTGACCAATTGTTGCTCTAACAGGATAGCTATTTGATGACTTAACAGGAAACTAGCATGGCTTACATGGAAATTGCTAGTATAGCAATTAGAATTGTGCCGACAATTAAGCTGTATGACCAAAATTTGAAGGAGCTTGGAGCCGAAGTGTTTCCTCTAATGTCATTATAGTCAGTGAAAAGATTGCAGCTGGATCAGGCTGCACACTGATGTGTCATTTGTGGGAGTTACTCTTGCCCTGGGTTGGATGGAAGGCTTGGAGAAGAGAAGCTTGTGCTACCACCCCCTCTGTTGTATCTGCTTTTGAAAAATCTGCACTTTGCTGCCTATTGCTGTTCATGTGACACCTTCTGGTGCAAATTTTCCATAACCTCAGCATGGCTTTGCTCAAAGATGCACAACAAACTTCTCCCCCCTCACTTCTCTGCCTCTTGTGCACACTGCAGGCGTGTCTGTGGATACAGCACTGCAAACACACAGGGCTGTTGCTTAGAATGATTAACAGCACAGAGTTTAGTCAGTTGTCAGTTTCTAATATATTCCTGTATTTTCTTTCATCTCTGAGCTGGTAACTGCAGTGAAAGATTAATTGATGGTACATTAAAGGTATTATAGACATAGAAAGGTGTTGTTTTCACTGAATTACAATGACAGGAAAGCAGCTGGCCTGAGTTCATATGGGGGCACTGTATTTCTTATCTGCTCTTCTAACTGCCAGTAGTTTCAGTGAGTTTCTTTTATGTAAACCAGTGTGGTTTAAGATTATAAATTGAATGGTTAGGGTGGGGTAGGTTGCAGTGAATTTCTAAGGCATTCTGCAGCATTTACTGCCCAAGAGAGCAGTTATTCATTTTATATGTAAACTGCAGTTCAGCTTAGGGCAAAACAGAAGAACAGGCTGTAGTTTTATTTTTTGCACTGGTGATTCTATCCCAATGCCTTGCCCAGAGTGCAGCAGCTTCAGTGGAGGTAACAGTGTTCTCTTTCTCCTTATCCTCCCAAGCAGTGTGTGTATAGCAGAGATTCCCAGGGCGTTGCTAGCTGTGTGTCAGGCACTGTACTTGGCTTTAATGAGAGTTTAACGTTGTGACCTGCCCTGTCAGAGCCAGCAGATTGTCTGCTCTGTAGCATCTCAGCGCTCTTTTGTTCAGAAGTGCCAGAAGTAATCTGAACTGGCAGCTGCCAGGCAAGCTCTTGCCAGGCCTCTGCTCTGTTCTTAGCTCAAGGCAGCTTCCAGCACACTCCTCTGGATCTTGGTTTCTAGTATCTAATTCTGCCTACAATTGTATGGGGATCACAGGCACAGAATACAGGATTCTGGGATCCAGGCCACTCCACAAACTGCATTCTTAAGTGCACTGTTTGTTCTTATTTTTGGATATTTATGTAGTATTTTTGTGTTAATTGAATTACTGTGAATACTGCAGTTTCCCTCTTATTTGCATACACCTCTTATTTATTGGGGGATATACATTTTGAAATCTGAGGATTCGATTTTTGTGGCTGTGAAAGAAATTTTCTGATTTGGGGCGATTGTAAATGAAGACTCATTTCAGAAATAAGAAAGCAGGCAGGGTAAGACTGTGTAGTAGAGACACTGTAAGACAATATATTGACAGCTGGAACTTTTAGAATTAGTCCTATGCCTTTTTTCCCTGTTTTTTTGTTGTTCTGGCTTGTTTGTTTATTTTTTCTCCTAGCAAAAGGTAGCCTTGTTTCAATTTTAAAAATATTTTCATCACTTGTAACTACAGCCGGAATGGTGGAAAGTCAAGTTATGCAGACATAAAATTTCAGTATGTACCATCAACTAATCTTACATGCTTGACTAATTATAAGAAGGTAGCTTTTTCCTTCTTCGTGTGCCTTGAAATACACACAAAGATGCTAAAATGTTAAGCAGATTCTTAAAATTATTTTTGTTGTTGTTGTTGTTTTACATTTGGACTACTTCAAATGCAAACTGCTAAAGGAACATTCTAAACTTCACATTATGAATAATGTCCATAATGGCTCAAACCAGTATTTCAGATTCACAGCAAATGTTGTTATGATGATCATATTCTAAACCATGTAGCACCTAATACCAGTCCTCATCTTCAGTTAAAAAAGCATTTGTTTGTTGTGTTTTGTTTTGCATAGGGAACACCAATTCAAGGAAGTAAACTCAGACTGCCAGGGTATCTATCAGGGAAGGGTTTCCACTCAGGAGAAGACAGTGGCATCCTATCAACAGCAGCTACCAGAGTCAGAGCTCAGTTTGCAGGTGAGTGAATTGACTTCAGAGATTGATCTACTGCTTGCTTTGTTTTCTACCTGTATACTTAAGGTCAAATTAGGGCTCAAGGGAGATGTCAGAAGAGTGGGAAGGAGTGAAAGTCCTACTGTCTGCCCGTTTCTGAGGGTGCACGTGACCAGGCCCTCCATTCACATGTTCAGCTCTGGATGTGCAAAATCAGGACTGCAATCTTCTTGACTATGGTGCCTCCAATGTACCTGCCCAAGGAACTAGGGAGCAAGCGTTAACTTAAAGGATCCAGTTCTTTACAGTATTCAAGTTATTCTCAATTGTGGTGGAGCAAAGGGGTCACTTAGTCATGGCTTGTCCATTTCTTTTGAAAGAACTGCAGGGAGCACCTGTAGATGACCTTATTGATGGAATATCTCATAGAGATTTTTAAATCAGTGTGCAAAAATAGAAAGCAGTGAAGCTGTGCTCTTCCAGGATGCTCAGAGCAGCTCTGTGTAAGGAAGAGGGCTGGGTGGTTAGAACAGAAGATAGCTCTGCTATCTTCCCGTCACAGCTTAGGGCTCTGCAAAGCATACTCAGCAGTAGTGGAAAATCCTGATCAAAGAGTTCACATCTTTTAAATTACAGATGATTTAAAAACGAGCCACCTAAGATTTCAGTTTCAACACAGTGTTCTTCACACATACAGGAAATCAGATTTGTGAAGATCAAAAATACTTAAGTAATTAAAAAATTAAGTAAAACCACATTAATTGTTTTCTGTTTAAGATTCCTTGTGTTTTTTTCTTTATGGCACATTGTCTGGGCAGGCTTTTACTTAGCAGGCTTGCTGAGAGCTCATCTTCTCAGCCCTTTGATGGGCAGGATGTATACTTTGCCCTTGTTTAGTTGCAGCTTTCATCTGTATGGGTTTTAATTTGTTTAAAAAAGGAGGGGTACACATTTAAAAATTGGGATATTCATTTGCATCTCCAAGATGCCTATACTTAGAAATCATGAGTGCATGAAGAGACGAGATACTGAATTGTTGTTTTTTTTTTTTTTAATTAGTAGCTGAGAAAATGGCAGGGGAAATAAAGTCTCTGGCTGTTGAGTGAAGGTACAATGCACATCTAGTAAGTCAAGAAAAGCTGCCAGGATAATGCATTTTTAATGAGATGTGCTAGTGATGAATTAACTATGTGTCAGCATTTGATCTTGCATTTGCTTCTCTTTAGTGTGAGACACAGCATCATTTAGCTTGCCTGGCGGAGGTCTAAAGTTTAGTTTGTGCGAAGAGGAATTTCTGGGGTTGCCAAAGACCTAGGAAAGGACTTTCCCATCCTTACCTTTAATCCTGATGGTTATCTTCTCTCTTTCTAGAAACCAGGAGAACTCCAAGCAGACCTGGTAGCCGAGCAGGAAGCAAGGCTGGCAGCAGGTCAAGCAGCCGCCGAGGCAGTGACGCATCTGACTTTGACATTTCAGAAATCCAGTCTGTGTGCTCAGATATGTCAGAGACTGTTCCTGCTACAAGCAGACCGACACCCCGAGCAGGTTCTCGGCCAGGATCAGCCAAGCCTTCTAAAATTCCAACTCCCCAAAGAAGGCCACTAGCCAGCAAATCGGACAAGTCCTTGAAGAGATAATATGATTGGCTCCATAAAGGTCTTTTCCTTTTGCATTAAATATTTAAGTTCATAAGATGTAAAATATTATGTAGAAATTATTGTGAAATATCACAAGAGGTGGATTTTTAATTCTGCAGATGGCCTTATTTGTGTATTTGTCTTCTTATTTTATGTGTATAATTTTTGTCAGATTCTTTTTTGTTTTGCCATATCCTGTGAGAAGGGGAAGAGTTCTAATGTAAACTAACAGTTGTACACAGTAACATGTAGAAAGTACACTAAAAATAATTGCCGAATGTACAGTGTACTGAATGTACAGTAAGTCTCTGCAACCTCAATAAAAAAGGCGTATCACTATGTCATTAGTTAACAGTAAAGGATACCTCATGATTTTTCTTTAAAAAAGAAAAGAGAATACTAAAAGCCAAAAGACACAATTACACATTTTGAGCTAACTAAACAAACACTAAAGGATGTATGTCAAAACTACTAAGGAATAAAAAACACACATTCACAGTACCCTTATTTATACAGCATCTCTCAGAGAACTCACAGAGTTAATTAAGCACTTGCCAATAATATGATACTCCAATACCTTGCCGCATTTCTGTGCCATTGCTTTCAATGAGGCCAGACACATTCTGGATATCTGAACTATTATTCTGTAAGAATATCAATATAAAGTGCATTCATGTAAATGTGAGGTTTTCTTTTGCTTGAGTGGATGGTAACACTGTATCATTGAACTCATTTTGTATCAAAGCAATTTTGCTTGCAGAAAGCTCAGAAATAAACATGTCCCTTAACTTTATTTCTATTGTACTTCTTATTTCACAGGAAGGTAATTTTCTGTGTTATGTTTTAGAGCATATACCATTTCAGATGACCAATAATTACCCTAGGAACACAGGCTTTAATGTTATTTCCCATTATCAGCTATCTGATTTTGGTTAGCTACTGTATTTGTTTAATAAAACACTAAATTGCACATATCAGATCATATGAAATTTTATGTAATTATTGTGTGTCGACAAGTATTTTCTCCATATTAAACTGCGTCATTTATATACCATGTATGAAAGGCATAGAGAGTAATTCACTTGCTCTGTTAGTCAGGGAAACGTTTTAGCCATTCATGGATTCATTGAAAGGATTGCTTATAGTTCAATTTCACTGGAAAAAAGGTGCAGCTTCAAATGGGAGTGCTGTAGCATGGCTGGATAGATGCTGTGGTAAGTAGTGACAGAATCCCTGGAAATTTCAAATGCCCTTTGATAATATCAGAAAGACTTGAGTGGGATTTGGCTGACATGGCAGGCCAAATAGTCTAAACCTGACTGTTCATATATCAGAAAATGCCATACCTTTATTAGAGGAATTTTAGGGGAAGACTGGATAATGGTTGGTCCCTTAACATGCTGACACAGAAACAGAAGCTCAGTTGATCACATGAAGGTGATGGTGAAACCTGCATGTGCTGCTAATGCTCCTGGCAGTATTACTAAGACAATGTTGTCTGAGTTGTCACAAGAGCTTCCTGCAGACTCACAAGTTGACTCACAATCAGTTTGTATGAGACAAATCAAATAATACTCAAAAGATAATTGAGTCAATCAAAATCCACTTGCATCAGGATTTCCTTCAACACAGAGTTGTACAAAGGTTTGTAGAAAGCCGTCACCAACTGGTCCTACCTGGCTTGGGAGTCAGTACATGTGTTTACTGACTACTGCTGCGCTGCTTTATCTTTCCATTTTTCCCCTCTCCTGTTGCTTCTATTCATCCAGTGATTGCTTTCCTAGAACATTAAGATGGATCAGGATGACTTCAGTGCTTTTTGAAGTCCCAACACCCTTGGATAGATTTTGACATTTACAGGTGATAACTGAAGTATCTCTACTTGTAAGCAGGAGAAGGGAAAAGGATAGAATTCAGGCACTTGCATGGATGACTCAGCTGTAAGAGGTGGTGGTGCCCAGTGTGATCTTGGTGCATTTTTTTAACCACAAGACTGGTGTTCAAGGATGAAGGGAGGACAAATCTAACTCCTTTGCAAGAGTACAAGCATAGTTCAGTACCTTGTATCCCAAGAGCAACCTACCTACATAGGAGGTAGTGTTGGCACCTATTGAAAGCACCTTTTATATTGCAGTCTTAGCACAAATACATTTTTAATGCTTCATCAGTTATGCAACTTTGTGGAGTTTTTGTATGACTACATTGTAACTTTATAGAAAGATTAGAGGGGTGATCAGCCTCTGAGAAATCCAATGCCAGCTAAAGCCCAAGGACAAAGTAGATTACTATGACTTGCTAGTGATTACAAAATGGGGGAGGATGGGACTGGTAAAGTGGGGGAAAATTCATTTATATGCTGGAGAGAATCATCCAGTGTCAGAAACCAAATTAATAGTAAATTAAATGTAAGACTGGGAATTCACTTAAAAAGCCAAAATCTGCCTCCAGATGTTATGCCTTAATTAACTTCTTCCAAACAGTAACTGCTTTAGGTTGATACTAAGAGGCTTTTCAAAATTCTGTTCCCTGTGATACAAAGTTCATACTGACAAAAGTCTGAAAATAAACAATGGATGCTCTATTCTTCTGTGACCCAAGGACAAATCCGCAGAATTCCATGGAAAAGGCATATTCTGAGCCTACAACAAAGTGATAGGTAGCTCAGTTTTAGTGAACTATTTTTGTAAAGGAACTAGTAGTATTCTATTTCCAGTTTTCTGTAATTAAAAACCGTTTCTACTTTGGTACCAGCGTAAATGGAAGATGAAAGATCAGCCCGACAAGTACTTTCTCACCTTATTCCATTGCATGAATTTTTACGTAACCTCATCGTTGGAGATGCATTTTTTGCCCTTTTATTTACCTTCCTTTTAACAGCAGGAGTTGATCATAAATTCACCAGCCTGCTGGGTCACCATGAGTCGATGACAACTTAGTGCGGCCTAGACTCATGTACCTTTTATTCTGTGATTGTCCTGTGCAGTGAAGGAGCAGAGGTGATGGGCAGGGAAGAAGGGGCTGGACAGCCTATGGCTATGGGAACCGTATTGTTAAGGGAATAATGTATATTTAGCACTTGGAAAAGCTGGCTCAGTTCTAGGCTCCTTTACCTTTTCGTTTTCAGCTTTCTGCACTTCTGTTTTGCTGCCTTCAAAATGGGAAAGTTTCCACAGAATTTTCGGAAATCTGCAGATTAAATCTGTAGTGATCTAGCGATGCCTCCTGGCCTAGGCATCCTCAGCTTCAGTTAAGGTATAATGTGAGCTTCTTACATTCTAATGCAATGGATGACAGTAATTCAGGCTTTGCCTCCAGCACATCTCTTTAGAAAAGCGTTGGTGTGATGTTATATTTAATCTTAATTTAAAAACTAATGCATTTCATAAAACTAAACTGATGCAAGCAGCTATGCCATACCATAGTGAGCAGCAGGGTTTGGACCCATGGTTGCCATACCACTGACAGGGCTAGAAGCACCCCAGAGCTTGCACACAAGACAGGGGCTGTAGTGTTCGATGTGTTCCTCAGAGTGTATGGCAAGAAGACACATCGCTGAGCGCTTGCTGTTAGTGTTCAGTAAGTAACCACAGGGATGGAAAATGAGCGTTGCCTGGTTCCCTGCATCTCAGTGCAGCTGCTATAACTGCTTCCACGTGTTTCTGGTTCTTAGGCTGTTTGGAAGCACCTGAGCTCATCCTGGAGAGGAGGTATTTAGCTAGATGTTTGTTCTGACTGGGTTATAGGAGGAAGTGGTCGCGTTAGGAGGTGTATATACTTGTGCAAGGTGAGTAGGCTTTTACAGAAGAAAGAAAGTGTGCTTCCCTAATGAAACTTGTTTTCTCTGCTGAATTTAAGTAACGTGTTTGTAGGCAAGGACGTGAGAGAGATGGTTGGCTTGTTTGCTTGCTTTTTTGTCAATAGTGCAGGTAGGTTACTCATCTCTGTGGAGAAAACAACTTATATTTCCTAAAAACAGGAACATTGCAGAGGAAAAGGGAGCTCTTCAGAAATGGGTAAGGCAGCACCTTAAATTCTATGTAACTTTCACAAAAATGCTTGGTGGCTGATGGTATTGAGGTATTTTTAAGTTCTCTGGTAAAGAATTGTTCAGAGTTTTGCTGTTGCAAATGTAGTGGTATCTGACCTGAAGCTAAAGGAATCCTGGGGGTTGTTTTATCATAATTAAGAAGTTCTTTTGAACTGAAATTGTTTAAGTAGTCTGAATTGTAGCTTGGGGTGCTCAAACTGTTTTTCTTTATTGGAAGGTTGAAGGAAAGGGTGATGAAGGTGAATTGTGTAACTTAGCTGGAATCCTGGCTGAGTAAGTATGAGAGTATTAATACATGTGTTATTAGCACTTGGATGGTTGTATATGAGTAAGAACCCCAACCTATAAATCAGGCCCTGTTAGCATTTACAATACTATTTGTTTTTTGGAGAGGAGGCAGATGGAGTGGTGATAACTTTGTCCTCAGGGAAAGCTGATGAGGAGCTTTTTGTGGGGGTCATGACAATCTTTACAACATTTGGAAAATTATCCAACACCATTCCGTTTTTTCCCTCATCTTGGGGCTTGATCATGGCTCTTCCAAGTCTTAGAGTCATAGAATAATTTAGGTTGGAAAAGACTGCTAAGATCTTTATGTTCTTTAGGCAGAACAATGGGAACCTAGGGATCTATGAAAGAGTTTGCAGTATCTGGGCTATTTTTAAAGATAATGAGTTCACATGATAAAGAAAGAACTCTATATTTTAACAAATCATTTTAAATGGTCAAAGTATATGATAGAACACAAGTGGGGAGGAGAAAAACAGGCTTGTAAATATGAAATATTGAGGAAGTCCACATCTGCTTATCAGAAGAGGGGGTGTGACTTTAAGCAACACTGATTTGAAGCTTTATAGACCAAACCAACAAAATAAGGTAATTAGGACTAGGTAGTGTTCACCAAAGTACCTAAACTGCTGCTTGGAGTCCTCTTGTCTTGTGTGAGCATGAGAGGACTGAAAACTGTCTAAAATATAATGGATGCCTTTTCCAAAAAAGTGCTGGTAAGCTCGGGAGAAGTGCTGATCAGTTTAGACTTGGAAAAATGATAGATGCAGTAATAAATGAGATAGTAGTAGAAGCCTGAATATACTACGGAAGAGTTGGGTTAGCTTTTGGAAGGATGTTATGCCTTAGAAGCTGCCTGAAAGTCCTTGAAAGGATCAGTTAATGTGGACAAAAGTTGAGATTGACCACATGGCTCTTCAAAAGAGATCAGTAATTCTCAAAGGAGTGAGCACTTATGGGATCGGAGGAAAGGGCTTACTGAGGGTAAATAGCACATTGAAAGCTAGGAAAGACAGCGTAGGGGAAGGTGCTCCATTTTAACAGGGGAAGGAATTCTGCAGTGGAGCCCTGGACAGGTTTTAACAAAGCTGCAAATGCTGGCTCAGAGGTTCCTGAAGTGCACATTGTTGGACGGGTGCTCTGGAAAAAAGCATCGCTGCGTTTCTGTGATTCATCCCATCTCCTGAGGGCGTGCATTGCTTTCCACTGATGCTGGGGATCCTGCAGTGACTAGCTCAGCCCTAGCCAACTAATCTGTAGATGGCTAATTTAAGTAGAATGAATCCCACCCAGATTTATTTCAAGCTAAGAAACACTGGGTGGGATTTTCCTGAGTGGTTTGGAATTTCTGCTTCTAGCTTTTATTACTTGCGCACCGTTTTGGTGCAATAAAGGTATTTTAGGGTATGCAAAGTATGGATCATCACATAATTTTGCACCATTTCTGGTCACATCAGGAAACGCAAGCCAGGTAAGAGGGGTGGAAAATCCCATCACGTTATTGCTCTCACACTTTAGGAGCTTTTGAGCATTCCTGGGATCCTTCAGCAGCAAAGCCAGGTACAAGAGTTCCTCTCTGTGTTGCTCCCAGTCACATCTATCTCTGCAAGGCACATGCAAACACTGTTTCCTTTGAGTTTTCCAGTTGTTCATCCTCCTGGGATCCACTGGCACAAGGGGAAATGAACGTGTCTTTCATGGGACAGTGGCAGATCATGCACAACCTCAAGACTTAAACCATTAAAAAAACTGAAGTAATTGAAAAGAATATCATGTTGACATGCTTCTCTTCCTTTCAAGTGTCCTGTGGATCTGAGGAAGATAAGTGTTTTTTTCCAAGATACATGAGCTATTCATTAGTATGGTGTGATTGTTTCGGTTGGTTTTTTGTTTGGTTTTTTCCTATTTGCCTTCTAAATAAACACAATTGAGTGTGGCCATGCATGAATAGCTCTTTCTGGAATGAAGAAAAGTAAGTAAGTAACTATTTCTTTGAATAGTTATCCAGTGAGAAATGAATCTAGAGAACAGTTTATTATACTGGAACTTAAGGGCAAAGCATAGACATTCATTTAAAGCAAATATAATTTCTTTTGTAAAAATATAATGAGATGTAGTAAACAAACCACAAATAAATTAGGCAAGCCTAAGGAAGGCAAGAAGCTTGCAGTGGAGGCTGTTTCCATGCACTACTATTGTTTTTTCCTCATGGAGTATATTTGCAAATACAGTTCTCCCGAACTGCACAACAGCTCTGCAGCATTTCCTATTAAAATGAGCAAACTGAATTTTCCAGCCTGTGTGTATGGCTCTGTAGCAAGAGCTGAGGTGATGCTTCCTGTGGCCAGATGGTGAGGAGAGGGTGTGAGCCCCAGCTCCTGAGCTCGGCTGGAGCTCCTGGTTGTGGCTCTGCGTAGGCAGAGCTGTCTCCTCACCCGAGAGACCTGGCAGTGCCTCTTGGGGGGTGATGCCTCATTAGTTCTGCTGATGCTTGGGAAGAGTGTGAGCATGATCACAGTGCTTTCAGACACTGGAACACCTTCCTTAAGTTCACTTATTAGGTCACTTGGCCAGTGCAGACCTCTGCATGGGACTTCTTTTTTATACACGTGCTGTTTTTACCTAGTAGAGGAACTAATGAAGAAATAATCTTTGATAGTTTGTTATCTGCACACGATTCAGGACACTCATTTCTCTCTCTTTTTTTTTTTTCTTTCCCCGCCCCTCCAACTCCTCTAGCTTATCAGGATTTAGTAAATCTTTCCAGATTTCTGAGGAGGATTTTATTCTCAATAATGCAAAAGAATTTTAATGTAGCACTTGCTAATGGAAAAGCCCTTCTTAATTACCATTGGAAACTTCCATCCCTGAGTGAGAACTCAGTATTTGGTAGCTTTTAAAGCTTTCCATGTGAGAGAGCTCCTCTTCCCCTCTAAGCTCCCAGTCTGTTTCCAATAATATGTTCAGGGCTCTTCAAAAATGTTGCAGTGATCTCATCCAGTAAAATAACCCTGGTCAGTACAAGCCCAAATCCTCCATTAGGCTGGGGCTGCCTACGGGAGCGTGAGGCTGCCGCCACCACCCTCTCCCCCCATTGCAGGAAAGATGCCCTGAGGCCGGGGCACACTGCCCTCTTGGGGGCAGAAGGTAACAAAACGTGTCTGTGGGCAGAGCTGGGGGCTGGCAGGGGTGGCAGGCAGCTGCTTGGTGGCCTGGTTTCATGAGAACAAGAGGTCTGTCACAGCTGCAATGGCTCACCCCCAGCAGCAAGAGGGTTCACACCCCCCCCCACCCATCGGACAGGCCATGCTCTAGCCAAACACTCGGAGAAGCAGACAATTAGTCAGGAATTTCCTAAAGAACAATATGAACTAAAAAGAGGGATTACCAGCTGGAGTTAAGTTTTTTAATCAAAATGGCAGAGATTAAGGAATCTTTTCCTTGTCTTAGATGTATGGCCCACTGTGTCCAGGAATGTCTTTTCATATGGTCTTTTTATATAAGTTAGCCTCTGGCCCTGAATGCTGCGTTATTGAACTCTAGGGTATAAGATATGGTCTCCAGTACTACATAAACAAAAGCAAATATTTTCAGCTGAGTGGTCAGATGATGTTGAGGGAGTTTGAGTTCAAGCACAGTGATCTAATTTGACAGTTAAAAAATTAAATAAAAACTCAACACAAATATTTAATTGTGCAAAGATTGTGCAATGATTGCTAAAGTACAAAAAGTATTCAGAAGAACCTGTTGGATGGGCAATATTTTAGGCAGCTGCATTAACATCAAGTGATGGTTCGGAGAGTTCAGTTTTGGGGGTCAGTGCTGGGTTTTTAGCAATTAAGTGCCTGTGCATGAGCTTACCAAACTGAGGTCATTTGGATGTATACATGGTTTGGAAGATAGAGTTGGAGATAAAATCACTTGGATTAAACACAAGAGGAGAAAGACATCATTGGGTTGTTGTGATATTAACTTGCAAGGAAACATTTTTAACTCACATGTGCAATCTCAGACCAGAGCACCAGCTGTGTCTATCTCTGGAGAGATCTAGCTAACAATGCATGTCAGAAAAAATTATAGCATAATTTATTCATACCTCTCAGAATAGCAGAAATAAGGCTGAAATCCATGTGTCTGAAAACAAAAGGTTTTGCACTAGTTCCAATTCTGTCCAAGGATGGTCTATAAGATTGATAAAATGCCATGGCAAAGAAAAAAGCAAATTAAAGCATAGTTCCTAATCAAACTCTGAAATAAGTGTTAAATTCAAGGAAGAATAGATTTGTCAATTAAAGCATGAGTGGCAAGTCCTGCAGCACAAACTTTTTTCCTGGCTCTGAGCATTGGGGTGTGGGGCAAGTTTGGGACTGACTTGATCAGGCAAGGAGAAAGATGGCTACAAATCAAGTTCCATTTAATTTCTTTTTTTTTTAAGTCAGTGTTTAGTTGTGTTTTCTGTCAAGGTTATTCTTGAGTTAGTCTTTCAGGAGGGGAGACCAGCCAAAAGAAAACAAGGAGTCTCACATTCAATGTCATATCTTGCAAGAGCTATTCTTTGGCAGTGCTCTGTTCTGGCAGTAAAGCAGAAGATGGATGGTGCTTCTTCAAGCTGATATAACATCGGGAGAGTTGATTCTCAAAGAGATGTTGCGAAGTGGTGTAAAGAAGCATTCTAGAGTATCAGGCTAGATGATATTGGGGCATTTCTTAGGCTGGTATTTCTGTAAGAAACCAGTATAAAGCACTTGTGTTGGTAATTGTTCTGTAGTTAAAAAAAAAAGGTCAAGTTACTGGAAATATGAAAAATACCATAAGTGATAGTTTCCTGGCTAGTCTTGGTTTGCCTCAGAAATGCTTTGGTGATGCTATGCTTCCAATAAACATCAGTATAACAAAACACGTTCTGTTTCCAGCACTTCTGATGGTGACTCTCCTCTCAAATCTGACTCTTTGTTGTCTGGTTTGGTGAAGTGGTCACGGCGCTCTGCCAGCACTTTTCCTTTGTCACTAAGGCTGTATCGACAGTGATGACTAGCTGAGCTGGCAAGATAGAGATGGCATTTCTTGCTCACAGGGTCTGGGGTTTTTTCTTGGATTTTGTGGTTCTGAGTGGAAAAATTATGATGACTATTTGGTCCTTCTGTTGCCTGTGGTGAACAAAACCAAGATATAAAGAGCAATGTAAGAATGCAAAAATCAGTAGACGTGAGTACTTTGAAAAACCCCAAACAAATGCAGGCCTAATTTTACTCTTTAATGATTTGCCTTAGGATGTATTTTCATGTTCATACACATCTCTCCCTAGCATATCAGTTCACCTGGAGAATGGAATTCAAACTGTACTGAAACACTTTTCTCTTTTTTCTTTTTCTTTTTTTTCTGAGGCCAACAGGTGGTTGATTTAGAATGGGGTAAGTATGCTGTGTATTTCCAGACTTTCTCTTATGTTTGAGATATCATGTTATCTAAGTCTTGTTCCAAAGAGACGTTTAAAACTAAAAAGCAGATGAGATGGGAGAGCAAAAAAACACCTCTTGGTGAAGTTAGAATTGCTCTGAACAATGTGGCTCAAAGAGCGAATGTTCAAATGCATCTTGTTTATAAAGGCAGTATGTACCAAAGCTGTCTGCAGGATAGAAGTGTTCAGTCCTCATAGGGATTGTCCTAAATACAAATTAAGGTTACTGTGTCCCTGCTGGACCCTCATTCTGGTATCCATAAACTCTGCAGAGTGCTGTTCTGCTCTTACCATTACACATCTAAAGAGGAGGAAGAAGGGAAGCAGGAATTTGCCACCACCATAGATAGGAAACAGAGAAGCAGATCAAGCCCTTTGGCTGGGAATATTCAGGAAATTTCCTGGCAAATCAGGAAACTGTTTCAGCACGTGCTAATCTTCATCTTCAATCTGAGAACAACATCCCTCTCTTTCAAGAACATCATTATTTAATTATGTCTGTTTAGGAAACTAAGTTTAACCCTCCTTGTCTGAAAAGACATCCTGGCTTATCTGGAAATTTAAAATGTGATTAATTTTTAAAATAGCTGCAAGTCAGTGTTTACTCATACACTGTTATCTGCTGGAAAAGGCATTGGATGTGCTAGTTGTACATCCAAATGTACAACTGTACAAATGTACAAGTCAAGTTGTACGAATGTCCAAGTCAAGCAGTTACACTGCACTGTGCCCATCGAGTGTTTCTGCTAGGGAACACAGGCTCAAGGGAAACACAAACACGAATACGAATTCATCTTTCAGTTTGGGGCTCTGGAATGTTTCTGTTCTAACAGTGTTCTAATAAAACCAAAACATTGACTCTTTCCCAGCAAAGTTATAAATAGAAAATAGGCACCCTCCTTATGCAGAAAGATAAACTGCAAAAGGAGATCGTTCACAAAATGAAAAAAACATCCAATTTAAAATGCTGACGTTTTACTTGTGTCTCAGAGCTGCTGCACTTCTGCAACAAGCAGCTGCTATGTCTCCTTCATTTTCCCATGTAATTGATTTATTCTCATGACTGAGAATGACATGATGCAGCACAAACAAGATATATATTCTGCACAATGGCCCCTCTGTGCCTCTGACAGGTGAGCTGATGGTGATTCTCAAGTCTAGGTGGCCTCAAGCAGCTTTGGGGCTGTGCAAACCACACAACCAGAATCCATTAGTGACAGGTCAGGATGTACTTCTGCTGCTGTTTTAGAATAGCAGAACCATTTAAGCTGGAAAAGTCCTCTAAGATAATTAAGGCACACCATTAACCCAAACTTCCAAGTCCACCACTAAACCACGTCCATGAGTGCCCCATCTACACACCTTTAAAATATCTCCGGGGATGGTGGCCACTTCCCTAGACAGCCTGGTCCAGTGCTTGAAAAACTTTTTTGTGAAGAAATTTTTCCTAATATCCAAAATAAACTTCTGGTTCAATCCACTTCATGTTGATTTGGGTCTGGAAGTTGCTCTGTAGACGATGTAAAGCTGGGAGGAGTGGCTGATACACCAGAGTGCTGTGCTGCCATTCAGAGGGTCTTGACAAGCTGGGGCAATGGTGACCAGGAACCACACGATGTTCACCTAAGGGAATAAGTATGAAGTCCTCCTCCTGGGAAGAAGTAAATCCAAGCACTAGGGTATTCTGCAGTCTGACCAGATGGGAAGTGGTTTTGCAGAAAAAAAGCTGGGGTTCATGGTGGGTACAAAGTTGATGTGAGCCAGCAGTGTGTCCTTGTGGCACAGGTACCCAGCAGCATCTTGGGTCGCACCAGAAAAAGCTTTGCCAGCAGGTTGAGGGAGGGGATCCTTCTGCTCTGCTCAGCCCTGGTGAGGCCAGGGGGGCCATGTCCGCTTCTGGGCTTCCCAGTACAAGATATGGAGGTAGTCGAGGGAGGCCAGCAAACAACAACATGATGAAAGGAGTGCAGCATTAAAATGAGAGAGAAGGAGATGTTACCTGGCTGAGGCAGAGACAGGAGCAAAGATGGAGACAGACTCTGCTCAGTGGTGTCCTGTGAAAGGAAGAAAGACAATGTGCACAAGCTGGATTACAGGAAAGATACTTGGAGACTTTGCTGTGGAGATGGCTGAATGCTGAAAGACATTGCCCAGTCAAGTTGTGGAGTTGACATCCTGGGGCGACATTAAAAACCTGACTGGATGTAGTCCTGCGTGGCATGTTGTAGCTGGCCATCCTCTGAGAGGGGGGGTTGATCAGGCTAAATGATCCCTAGAAGGCACTTCCAGCCTCAGCAATACTCTGATTCTGCGACTTGTAACCTCATCTTTAGAATATACTAATTCTTATTTTTAATGATATTTGATATGTATAGGATGTACTACTAAAGGAGTGCTGAGGAGCATCAGCCATGGCTACGGCTCCCAGGGAGCTGTTTATACAGGTAGACAAGACTTAGGACCATGAAAGAGAAGGGCAAACAAACAAAGGGATTTGCTGAACGCAAGCTGCAAGCTTTATCTTCCTCACTCCTTGCACAGTACTCTATTCACAAGTAAGTTTTTCTCCCTCCTCCCCCCACTCCAGAATGCTCTGGATTTTGTTTCTAAGTCTGCATGGGTTAAGAATGAGATATGAATGCACAGCTCTCACTTATAAATATACTAATATAGATTATGTTTCTGAAACAAGTTTGCCCTCTATTCAGCAGTTGGGGGAAACAGAGGTACATTCATTCTGTGAGAAACTCTTCAAAGATCTATTCACAGCCACTCATGGGAAGTGCTACATTGCTGGGCCTGTGTGAGAGAAAAAGCACTTTAATTGAATGCATGAGCATCTAACTGACTGCCAGGTTGTGACTGGCCTCTGTGCAGGCCCAAAGTCGCACATGGTCTGCTGGGAGCAGGAAGCTGCTGTAGAGTCATGCTGTCCTCCTGCTCTGTGAGCTGCCCAGTAGAGACCAGGCACTGCAGAATGAAGACAAACCCTTGCTCTGTCAAGGTGGCCATGGGAACTGACAACAAGGCTTCTTGTAATACAGATCATGTATTTGGCTAGAGGACCTCCTAAATATGGCTTCCATCTGTGTACAGAGCTGCGAGCTGCAGGAACTCTGAACAGAGCTGAATGCTTTCAGGTTTGTGAAGGAAATGCTGGGCATTAAGTCTAGTCTGGGGTACAAAACTGTAGGTAGAAGGACCTACAAAAGAGGTCCTTCTCCTGTGAAGGAGAAGGAACAGTCCCACAGTTTTATGCAGAGTTCTTTTGACTTTGTCTCTATAGGTATGAGCAAACCCTTTGTCTCTGTTCAAATTTTGTTCAAACTATGTAAGTCTGCTCAAGAGCAAAATTTGGCTTTATCTTCCCTGCAGTGCTGTGGGATGTTGTGCTACTCTGTAATACGTGCCCACAGCTCCTGCTCCATGGATGCGGAAGAAGTCCCAAGTGACGTTATTTTTAAACGTGGACTCCAGTTTCGCTCTACCTTTGCTTGCTTGTTGTATAATATGTTTCATTTTCTGTCCTTCCATTATTAAAAGCTAATCTACTTATGTTTTCCTGGAAAAATACCCTGATGGATACTGATTAATAACACAAAGAATCCATAAAGAAGGTGAAGAGGATGGGCAAAGGCAGCAGGGTATTCAAGGATGCACTTAACGCTGTTCATTTAAAATATGTGATTCTGCTTCAGGAGATTTGATAAACATTGATTTTGCTAGTAGAGAGCAAGAGATAAAAAGCAGCCCCCCTCCCCTTTTTCTGCAAAATGAAAGGAACTGATGTAATTGTTCTAAATCCAGTACAATGAAGTGCTATTGGAGCAGTGCCAGCAGTGTATTTCCTGCCAGTGTCTGCTCCTCCAATCAGTTTAATTATGAGCAATTGTTTGGGTTGTGCTGTGAAGGAATATTAGAGAATGGAAAAAAAGAACATACTTTAGGTTGCTATTTTGCAACTGATTCATGGTTTGGCAGAAGCCATTAACTAGATTTTATGCTTTGCAACACTGTAATAGTATCAGCGCGGATCAACCTTGCCATATAAGCACATACAGCACAAATCCACCGTTTATTTTGACAAGGTTCTAGTTGAAGCATTTGAAAAATGCTGAAATAACATCAGCTATTGGCTAGAATTTTTGGTTAATCATGTGCCTACTCTTATCCAAGGGATCTAAGCAGGCTATGAAAAACTGGCTATTGTTAATGTCTCCTATGTTTATCTGCCGTGTCAAATTTTTATAATAATTTTTCTTGTGCTTGACACACTTCTCCTGTCTTTATGCTACATGCAGAGGCATTTTGTAATCCTAGATCAGTTCTTTTGGATGGGCAGACTGGGGAAAGATGGTTCTTCTCCCAGCTTGCAGGATTGCTCTCCTTCTGACTGTTTTTCTTGGGATGCTGAAGGCTTAATTAAGCTAACAGGATTGCTCTGGAAGTGAATCCTGATTAATGTGTACTTCAGCTTGTGTGGCATGGTTTCAGTGAAGATTAGAGAGGGTGTTTACTGGGGCAGTGCCTCTATGCTGAATGGTCTTCGTGCAGAGATCTTGCAGGACAAAACCCAAAATGCCATTAGTGCTGCTCGGCAGCCTGGTCAGCTGCCAGGACAGGAGCCAGCTGGGAATGCAGCTCAGCTGTGGAGGGGAGGAGGTTCTCACATTGCTGAGCCTGATGTAGCCACCCTTGGTGTCATTCCTCTGCAAGCAGAGGATTTTAGGTTTCAGTCATTGTCAGTATTGATCAGCAAACTAGAAAAAAATCCCTTGGAATACAGAAAGCAAAGAATTCATAGCACTTGCGGCAAGTGTTAATTTCAGGGGTTCATGCCTAGCTCTGATACGACATGCTGCAAGAGCATGCTCCCTCCAGGAATGTCATATAAACTAGCCCAATCTGGATTCTGTTCCAACAGAAGACAAAAGATGCACTTGTTTACATATTTGCTAATGGAAAATGTTCATTCCCCTTCCCCCCAACCCCCCCCTTGTGTGAGCTGTGTACTTGCTTTTGTTTTCTGATACCAGAATAAATCTTGCATAATAGCACATCTCTCCTTGTACTGAGTGATATGGGATTAAAGCAAATAAATTGTGTAAACGCTGCAGGTGGCATTTTGCATCTCTGCCAGGTTCTGCAGTCTTTACATTAGGCATGTTTCTTGGATGTGGCTTAAGCCTGCAAAGTTCAAGGGGTACAAGGGTCCAGCTGTTTGTAAAAATGTGGGGATCCAGCTGTAAACCATCTGCAACGTGGGCTGCTGCAATTCCACTGTTAAAACTTGAGCAATGGTGATTTCTAGCAAGAGACTTCTGAATTTCAACAGAGTTCAGAAATTATAGCAAGAGGAGCAGAAATCCTGTGTTTGGATCCTGTGTTTAGTACTTTCTTATATATCTGCTTAGCCTGAAAATCATTTGA
Organism: Oreocharis arfaki; assembly: GCA_013398015.1. Lineage (NCBI taxonomy): Eukaryota > Metazoa > Chordata > Aves > Passeriformes > Paramythiidae > Oreocharis > Oreocharis arfaki. The sequence continues at coordinate 865,314 of VZRR01007993.1, read as the reverse complement.
GAGATCATATTTTGCCTGATGGGGTGCTGCACCTCAGTGACCTAAACATGTCTTTGAAAACCATTTTCCATCAGGAAGCAGCATTCTCTCTGAATAGGAATCCTTCTGTTGCAGAAGGAACAGTAATCTTGGCTGCTCCAGGAAACAGAGATAGGGCAAATGAAACTGCTGTTTAGAAAAGTAGGATCAAGAGCATAACTGGAGATTAGGAGATAAGACCATGTGATGCACTGTAGATGTTACCAGGGAAGAAGAGATTAAAATCACTCTGTTCTAGGTCAATAGAATAGAATAAAACTATGAAATATTATTTTATTCTAGCCACTGACATACTAATAAATAAGGGCAGAGGCAGATCTCATAAAGAAATTTCCATTACCACTGATGTTTTTAAGTACTGTATTCTATCTAAAAATAAAATTTGTTATGTTGCCGGATTTATAACTCTTATTTTTTCCAGCTATATTCTTAGAGCTACCCAGAAGAGCGCTGTTGATTTGAGAGCATGGCTATGACCTGCTCTGCTGCTGCCTTCTGCTGTACCCTCAGGAACGGAAAAATGAGAGGAGAGCTCACCCGGTCCTTTTACCACTCTCATTACACTGCTTAACATTACTTGCTGATTGGAAGCTTTTTGTGTCAGGGGAAGTTATGTCCCCCTGACATCCTCTGGCTGTTCAGTGCTGAACATCATCTTTCCTTGTACTGCCTCATCACCAAGTTTTCATTTGTGCTAAGCTGCCTCTTTTTCTAAACAATTTATGACTACATTGAAAGGCACAGTTCCCTAGCATAACCTTCATACGAATGTTGGTATTTGTTTAATTTATTTATTAATTTCCCACCCTTAAAAATATTATTTTGTAAAGGATCTCCCCTTTTCCTTAGCACCAGCCTTTGTTTATTGTGGATCTTTGGGAGGGATCTTGCTCAACTTTTTTTGGAAGTCCAAGAAAATTCCTTCAGGTATATTGCCCTTGCAGTGACTCTGGTAGTGTGATGAGACATAACTCCCTTGTTTCTGGGAACACTCCTCCTCAGGCTATCACATTGGTCTGTCTGCTGCTTGCATTTTTTGCTCCAGTTTCTACTGATTCCTCAAGTCCAGAGGCAAAATTTATTGGCTAGCAAACTAACTATTCAAGTTACAGAGAACTTTTGAAGGAAAAAAACAAAAACAAATTGACACTGAATTTGCCTCTTCATATTTTTCTGTTACCGTCACTATTTTATAGCAATGGTTGGAGCTGGGTATTAATACCAAGGAACATTTTGGTCTCCATATATCATTTCCCAGTAAAGATTTATATGGTCTTTGCATACAGCTTAGTATATGGATGAACTGTGCCGTGGCAGGACTCATGCAGTGCCTGAGCACTGGTACCCAGTCCCGTCTGTAGCATTAAGCTGTTGATTCAGGCCAAAATCACACCAGAAACTTTTCCAATTCTTGCCTTCATATGCAATTCCTGGGTACAGCTTGGGACTTGGGACCAGTTCTCATCTTGTGTTAAGAGCTGTTTTGGAGGCAGTGCCTCCCCCCACCCCAGCTTCCTTTCTGGAGGGTGGATTTAGTGGTAGGGATGTGAGTTGTCCCATGGCATCTGGCCTGAGTGCTGTAGAACGGTCCCAGCTCTGGTCCATGCACAGGTGTAGCCATGGTGCTCATCGTGCTGTCACTGGGACTCTGCTGGACACCAGCCTGCAAGTGCCCTCGGGTGAGGGGTTTCAGCTATCTATTAATTTTCCTTCCGAAAAACATCTTCGAAGTACATCACTACTGTGAAAAGCTGAGTGAGCTATTGTTGATTTGCACAGACTTACTCATATTCCATTTGGAGACCAGCAATGATTTTCTTTCATCTTATCTCTTCTGCATGGATTTCTCCTGAAAACCTGCCACGAGGCAGTGCCTGTCTGCACGTGCCCCAGCTCCTCTGGCTCAGTGGCTTTTCTTGGCCTGCACAAGGTGCCTTGTGATCCTCCAGTAGTGCTGGCTCCATGTGTGCCCTCAGCTGAGGGACACACGTGCTTTGGATTTGCAAGTTGGTCTTTTCAGACTGTTTCCACACAGCCCTCCCCACCCGCCCCCCTTTGTTCTGTCTTATCACAGAACTCTTGGGTCTGAGCTGCTGCTGTGAAATGAGTGCTCCCATCTTCGCGCAGTGCATGTGCACGGTGATCACAGGTAGGGTCCTTCAAAATGGTCCCTCCTTCTGGATGTTTTTCACTTCTCTGACAGTGTTACAATCATGGTGTTATTATTTCATGGCACCCACTGATTGAAATATCCTGTGATGTTTTAAAGAGCCTTTATTTCATTATAAGGTTCCTCAGTTTCAGTGGCTTCTCATGTATTTAAGGTAGATAAAAGTCTTTGGAAGGACACTGATACTTCCTCTTCCCCCACGTCTATGGGTGCAGTGCCCTCACTAGAGTAACTCAGCAAGTGAGCTCCTACTCCTACAAGGGGTCTCCAGCACATGCAAGAGAAATCAGGAGCCACCTCCATGGGCCTCCATAGGCTGGTCCCTTCCACCCAGCCTATTTTTGTAGTTAGTGAGCTTTAAACTACAGGGAGATACCCAGCAGAGCAGCACTGTGGCTCTGGCTGTGCCTGGCCAGCTTGAACAGACCAAGAGGAAGATTAATTGACTTGATCTGACAGCATTAGCTTGCCACTGAGACCCAAACTAATATCTCTGTGCAGCCTGTTGGCCTTACAGTATATAATCAATAGCTTGTCTGTTTTCATGTTCTGTCTCTGACACTGGCCAAGAGCAGATGCTTTGGCTAATGATGTTTGTATCCAGACCATCTTGCTGAGAGTCACCCTCAATACTGCTAAAATGACTATCCTACTGTATGGTATATATAGGACCTTAAATAAGATTGATGTTAAAAACCCTTTACATGGTATTACACAACAGACAGTGTAAGAAACTCTCTGGGTACTGCTATAATCAAATTATTTCAAGCTTGCATTTATTGTAAATTATCTGGTTTAATTTTTTTTCTCCCTCAAGAACAGTTTGCATTGTGGCCTTAGAATCCTTTTCATGGGTCTCTCAATTCATCTCTCCTTTCATGCTGTTGGATAGATTATAAAGCCTGCAAACAGAACTGGCTTTGCACCCTTGTGCATACTTTTAGTGTTTTAAAATCCCCTTGTTTTAGAATAATTTTTAGTTGGTCAGGCTACTTTACTCTGCAAATCTATTCATAAAGACAAAAAAATTTTAGGTCTCTCAAACGTTCTTATCAGCAAATATTAATGTATTATGACCTAAATAGTAAAACCCCATTTCATTCTTTTTCTAATTATAGAGCAATTTTCCGCAAGCTAAGCAATAAAAACACTAGGCTGAAGGAAACTTATGGTTTTGTTTTTGGGGGTTATTGGATTCAAAATGAACTTCTACCCTTTGGATAATTTTTTCTTGCTTTGCCTCATAAGAATTCTCCTTTGTTTGCAACCTGCTCTGTAGGTGAATATGTGAAAAATGTGAAGATGGAGACTTTTATGGAATCACTAACACTATGACTGGTACTACTCTTCACAAGTGTCAATTTAATTCCTCTACTTTTTCTTTACTTTTATCTATTTTTTAAATTCTGTGCCTTCTCTCTGTATCAACTTTCCTTGTTCTGGCGTGGTTGCTGTCCAAGCGGAAAAAGCATCTAAAAAACGAATTCCTATACCTTTCAGGTACTAGTCTTCCAAGTAGTACTCTGCCAAAATGGTTGTGGTTATCTTCTGTTACTTGTGCTGTTTCTATTCAAATATGCAAAAGGGATTCCTATCCTGCTGGGTGCGCTGTAATCATCCCAGTTGTTGGAAATGCAGTTTCCAACAGAATGTTGGTTTATCTAACTGGATGCCATAGCTGGAAGGCAATCCAGCCTTCCGGTCAGAGGCATCTTCTACACGCAAATTCATAGGCCACGCACATGGGCCTGAGAAATCTGTGTTCTACAGATTTGCCACTTTTCTCTTGGCATCTAAAGGACTGAGATAAAATTGCCAAGACCGAGGGATGCTGCACCAAGATAGCTGTCTTATGATGGTGAAGGGTCACCACCACTGGCAGAAGGGACTGCTGTACCCTCTCTGCTGGAATCAGATCATGGTGATGTTGGACTAAGGATCTGAAACAGCTCTATTCTTGGGGGTAAAAAGAAAGATAGACCTCAAGGGAATAAAAACTTTACCATACAGACTTCAGTGTCTGATCAGTAATTAAAGACCACTACAAAGACCAGAAAGACAGTACCTATTTATCTCTGGTTTGTGCCCATCAGACAACTTGAGGCCATGCTATTTCTGTAGTAATTCTGCTGCTGTTTCTAATGCTATTGCATGGTGAATGATTTTCTACTACAGGTGTTACAGATATTCTGCTAGACATTATTCAAATACTGATTACTGGTAAAACCAACACAGAGTATTGGGAATGAGGAAGGAGGTGGGATGCTTATAGGTCTTTGGTGATCTCTACTCATATTTACTTTGCAAAAAAAAGAAGAATTCTTTGCTCTAGGAATTTAAAAGTAGGTAACAAAAAACTCAGCCATCAAGCAAAAAAATGCCTGGAAATCTTAAAAAAAAAAAAGGCCACTAGTCTGTTTGAAGCAGAAAATATCTGGTCCAGATCATTCTTCAGAAAAACTGCACCATAGACTGAGCAGCCGGGTTAGTTGTGGAAAAGAGTAACTAGTTTGAATGACCATGATGGGCAGAGAGTGTTAAAAAATAGGCTAAAAAATAGACTACGGGGGAAGTGGACAACGACGCTGGTGTCTCAAACCCTCTCATGAGGCTGAAGGTCAGGAGCTGTAAAGAAGCCCAGTCAGTAAAAGAGGTTAGCTTGACAGAAGCATCCATAGATGGTAATGAAAGGAAGCAATTAGGCCAGCTCCTCTCATGGTATTTTGGCATCTTTTCCAAGAACAACGAAGAATTTGGATGACAGGATTAAGTGCAGTGCTGCTCTGTGCTAAACCACTGAATGCTCCTGGGAAGCAGTGCTTACGGTGGCTTGTCATCCTTGGAGATGGGTAGAAATGTTAAATTACAGGCTGTAGAAGGGCCCGACTGTTCATCCTAAAGTGCTGCTCCATCCTTGGTTCTCCAGGCAGCTCTTTCTTCATGGGTGGCTTCAATTTTTGTTATTAATACACTCACAGCCTTTGAAGGAGCTTGTTCGCACAGGTACCACCTCCAGCAGCTATCAGGATCTCTCTTGGCTCAGAGGTGGATCAGCTAACTGTGTGAGTTGTGCCTGCACAGGATAACAGCCCCTCAGCGGGCTGTGGGCCAGCGCTTCCCAAGCGCTGATGCCCATCCCTAAGGAGCATGGCTGAAAGCCTGCTGGGACGTACCCCAAACCCTCTCCTGCACAGACAGCACTGATTACCATCCTCACCTCCACTGCTGCCTGCAGAGATGGGGTTATTTCAGTAACTTTTATCACTCTGGGCACACTGGCCTCAGGGCACTGTCAGACGAGTGAGACATGCACACACGTGCTGCTGGAGCAGTCTGTGCTGAGCCCTGCCAGCTACACAAGACATTTTAGTCTCTGTGCAACATGCTTCTTTTTCCTCTTCTGAGTGGAAGACATACGTTATCTGAGGTTTTCATTCTCCCAGGCAACCCCTTATTCCCGTGGATGAAATTTGTTTCAATTATTTAAAATTTCAGAGGAGACTTGGTGCTAAATGCTGTCTACAGAAAATTTCATCTTCAGCCGGTTCAACACGGATGTCTTTCTCTCTGTGGGGTCAGCACCCCAATTCAATTTCAATGAAAAGAAATTTCTTTTTTGCTCTTTCCCTTTGATTGATCGGTTTTGTTTCCTTTTGTTAATTTTGTTGCTCACAAGATTGTTAGGCTTAGCTGAGAATTCAAAACCTTACTCTTTGCATCAACCTCTGGGTGATTACAAATCTCCTGGGTTAGGTGCAAGACCTGGATGGGTTCTCCACTGCAGTGCTCTCTGCAGCTTCCAAATCTGGAAAACTTTTGCATATTTTCTGTGAACTTCACATTGTTTCTCTAGAACACGGAAGAAACATCTAATAGAAGAAGAGATTGTAAAGCTTGTAACTGAGCCAGTTTCTAAAGTTAGAGTGGGAAGGTATGCAACCATTTAAAACCAGGAATCTAACCAGCTCCCAGGATAGTCTGGTATAAACCTGTTGGTAAAGAGTTTTGATGTTAATAGAGTGCCTAATGAAGGTATCATGCTTCTCACTCCCACAGGGGTCGCTCCTCAGTGTCCACTAACACACCTGTTTGCAAATTCTAAACATTGACTCAGGCTCCTTATTTCTCTCCACTTAGTAATGTGACTAAAACCAAAGAGACCATAATTGAGGACATGACCATAAAGAAAGTAGCAGAGATAAGGAAGGCATGAAGAAGAAAAGAGACACGTGATGAATGAGAAAACAGAGAAGCTTAATGGCTTTAGTGCAAAGCTGCCAGAAGTTTGGCTGACAGGTGAAAACAGTTCGAGAGACCTGCCTTTTTGATAAGGACAAATGAAGAATCTTTAGGATTTGAAGTGCAGGTAATTTTCCAAATGTTGATTTTATTATAGAGCTGGGCTGGTTGAGACAAAAATGAAGTCCTGGGGGGATGATGATGTCAGATTTTATGAGTCAGATTCTGCCCTGAGAAATAGTTTGGTATGCAATCATAAGCCAAATGCAAAAAGTGCAATTAGATGCTAAATTTCATACCAAAGAGGAAAGGAATTGCAAGCTGTGGATAAAGTTTTGTAGATCTCAGGGACCAAGAAAAGTAACTAAAACATCCATCAGTGAAGATTCTGCCACAGAGTCCACCAGACAATTAGGCAGAGCAAATAATTAAACATCAGTCTTAAATCATGTTACACTGTTTTCCTCTCTGTGATGGTTATGGTGACAATTGTTTAATACACTTAAGTCTCTCCTCACAAAGTTAGGAAACTATTACCAGTTTCCACCAGTATATCTGTTTCAGCATATGCTTTTGTAATAAGTAATTTTATTTGTGGAGTTTTCTCCTTAGTTTTTTTTACTGGTATAGGTTTTAATAACACATCAAGAAGTAATTTGGTGCTCAAGAAGTAATTCTAGTTTAAAAAGAAACAAATCAGCAACCTGAAAATCAACAACAGAAATACTCTCATTCTATTGAAATAGTTGTCCTAGAGCATTGTGTGCATCGCTACGACTCAGCTCAAATCCACTATGAAGTCTGTATAAACTAGTAAGACGTAGCACCTATTCTCTCAAGTCTACCCTCATATCTGGACTTGTCTCCTACATAGAGCCATCAGATTCCTGTCTTGGGAGTCTCTTCCCAACTGTCTTGGTAACATCCCACCTTCTATTTTCCATGGTGAAAGCTTGAAGGGGAAAAAAACCCGGTAGTTACAAACTACAAGTCCAACAATGAGACGTAATGTCAGAGGTACTGTATAATGAGATGTTGGAAGTGACTATGCTAGTGCTTAACGTATTGGTGAAATTTCAGATGTGATTCTATGGACACTGCACACTCAGAAAAGATGTGGACCAGAGCTGGACAGAGTTCAGAAACAAAGAAATAGAAAGACAGAGGTTTAAAAAAAATCATGTCCTATGAGTTGAAGGCAGTGGTGATGTTTAGTCTAGAGAAAAGAAGGCTGAGGAGAGGCTTGATAACAGCATTTGTTAAAATATTTTAAACCATACTCCAAGGAGGAAGGGAATAAGTGATATTCCAGGGGAAAAAAAGCACAAGAAGCAATTCAAATAGCAGTAAAGGAGACTTCTGTTAAATTTCAGGGGAACAGAAGCTGTTCTAATATTAAAGATAGCCAAGGAATGGAGGATCTCAACAGTAGATGTGAGAGGCGATGGGAGCCCATTATTAGGATTCTGTAATAAATGACTATACATGCATTCCGCTATGTAAATATCCAAAGTATGCCTGGAAGGATTTAGCTCGGTTTTTAGCAGCTGTGGTAAGCTGTGTAGTCTCTTATGGATAATTGAGGGTGACCATTCTTTCACAACGACATGAAGAAAACGAATGAGAAAAAGGCAGAAGCTGCTGCTCATCCCATGTAGGTAGTTTCAGTCACTCAGGGCATGACACCTGGGTTTTGATAATGCAGAAGAGGGGCTCTAGGACTTTGGAAAGGAGGCCTCTGAAGGCAGGCATGGGTTCCAGGTAGGCGTCGGCTCTGTGGGTGCTGCTGGTTAGATGCTGCTGTTCAACAACTTTGCCTTGAACCTTTCAGGGTTTGGTTTCTGCAGTCCAAGCTTTTGTCTTTTTTCTGTTCTCCAAGTGCTCTGTGTACAAATGCCAGGGCACCCAACTCCCATGAACTGGAGAACCCTGTTCTGCTTATGTATATTTGCCTGCTTGCCTTTCAGCTATCACTGACACCCTCTGGGCAGCAAAGACTGCTTGGACCATGTCCATTCCTTTCCAGGATCCAGTTCCCCTAACCAGCATATCATGCCGTGGAAGTTTCTCTTGAAGAAAGACACTTTCAGCACTTGATGCAGTTTTGCTGCTTAAGGTCTGTTTACAGTCTGGACAGTCCTTATGCCCTGTTGTTCCCAGAATCTCTCTTTGTAAACTGTCACTTTTTGCCTTCCTTAAGAATTATCGTGAAATCCATATGCATGGGATGGCAGCCAGAGGTTGGTGGAACTGATTTAAGACGTGAGCTTATCTGCCTCAATAAATAGCCAGAAGAAGCTGGCTGCAACTTTCCTTTAAAAAGCTCAGTCATACCAACAGCAGAAGATTAGGGTATAAATAATCCATTTGGCAGGGCTAATACAAAAATACCTCTCTGTTGCTCAGCACTTGTTTTTCATCCATTTTCTTAGTTACGCTGCCTCACTGCCTCTGGCACCCACTGTGCAGTTTCTATTTTGGGCAGCTCCCCGAGTGATGGCTCTCAGGGACCACGAGGCGACAGGGCTTTCTTTTAAAACTAGGTTTGTTCCTGGCATGCTGTGGCATGGTAAGTGAATGGAGACCCCCTTCACCAGCCGCGCTTTAAAATCACACACATGTCTCAAAGCAGGTCTGAGCAGATAAGAGCATTTGTCTAAAGGTGCATCCCCAGCTCTCCTCCCTCCCTAGGAGTGCCTTTAGCTGCCTGAGACCCTCAGCCACCCCTCAGGCTGTGTGCGCTCCCTGCAGTTTTGTTGTCTAAGCCCTAGGGATCAGCGCAAACTTCAGGAATGAAGCTTTCCCTCTTTTCCTCCCCCCCGCGTTCCTGGAGGCTGCCCCGGCCATCTGGCCACATGACTCATGGCTTTTAGACCCAATGAGGGGCCGAGACAAAAGAGCCATTCTTCAGCTCAGACTCCGAGCCCGTACAAAAGCGGTGAGATAGGCATCTCTCTGTCCCTCCTGGAAACCCGGGCCCTCATTTAGCCCATGAGCCCCTGCCGAGCTGGCATTGTGTCCTGCTGCTCCGCTGCTGCCATTCCTCGGCACCTCCGGCTTCTCGTTTCCCGTGCATGGCCAGGTTGTTTGTCCCAGCTGCGAGGTGCCTCCTCCCAGCCATCGCCCGCTCCCCTGCTTGGCAAGACGCGTTTCTGTTCCCAGCTGCAGCTTTGCCGCTGCTGCGTGTAACACAGGAAACAGAGCCCAGGGCAGTAAGGTGCTGCTGAAACAGGGCAGGAGCCCTGGCTGCCTCCTCCTGTCCCTGGCCCTGCTGGACTCCCCTTGCCAGACAGGAAAACTCTATTTTTCAGAACAGAACCATGCTACATTGCCTAAACATCCATCAAGCGCTTAAAAGAAGTGTCTTACTTCTGCCTATTTACTGCTTGTTTCTCCACGAGCTGTTTATTAAGATACAATTGTACCTAGTGTATTTTTTTCCAGTGGGCTTAATCTCTCACTGCAGGAAAAGTGTATAAACCACTCTTGTGCTATGTTTGAAAATAATTCTTGTTTCGTTTTCTACAACCCCAGTTAAAGGGATAGTTGTAACTGGAAGACTTGTAGCAGATATTCTGTGTTTGTGCCTAGAAAATCCGGGTAGAAATGCAGGTAAGTCTGTGACGTCAGGGCTATCATATGTAGAAACTGATGTATTTAGTCTTTGCTTCATGCATTCTGGGCTGATCAGAACTCTGTGCTCCCAGGTGAACTTTAAATCACAGTTGGTTTGCTGCATTCCAGGTCTGAGCTGTTGCTCCAAATGAGCTGCCTGCTGTCCTGGCAAAAATACTGAAATAAAAACGAGAGACAAAAGAGGAAAGCAATGAGTCAGTTGTAGATGTGGGGGAAGGACCTGGTAGAAGAGTAAAAGGCATTGTCTCTTTTGCTCGTATTTTTTGCACAAGGTGGAGGTAATCTAACAGTTTAAGGCAGGGAAGATATTGGGGAACCAGCCAGGCAATAGCCAAGACAAGTGACACCTCGGTATGCAGTGCCAGGCTTCCAGCTGTGAAAAAACTGTGTTGATTCTCATCCCAGTGGTATAAATGTATGTTTTGTCAGGGCTGAAAGGAAGCTCCTGACCCTTTGCTGGCTCTTAGTGCTATAAAAGGGCCAGAGTTAAGAAGGCAGAGACCAGTGGAAGCTAAGTGGAACCTTACAGCAAAAACAGTAGGGAATACTCTGTGAGCACGACAGGGTGACAACCCCCAGGCCCGACGGGAAGCCAGCAAAATCTGGAAAGGAAAGACTCTAGCTCCAGTGTTTGCATGGGTGTCTCTCTGACAACCTTGGCAGGACAGTTCAGTCCCAGAGAGCCGGGTGGGTGAGATGTTTTTTAGCAGCTGCGAACCTGGTTATTGTGTGCACTGGGTCACTCCTCCTCTTTGCTATTGTTTCACTTTTCCGGCTTTGTTCCTTTTAACTTTTCCATCTGATCAGGCTCCATTGCAGTTAATGTTACTGTAAACAACCACTTAAGACAGCTCAATATGCTTTAGAAATAATATTCATATTTTCCATTTGAGAAACAACAGCACTGAATGAAACCTGCCCGGGCTCTTCAGCAGGCCCTGGTGACCTTACAAACACAGCACTGAGCGCTTTTCTTTTGCAAGATTTCCTCTCTGGTGCCAGCATTCACTCCAAGAGCATCGTGTTTTCTGTAATTACATTTTCTAGAGTGTGTGCCAGTAAAAATAATTTGCCAGAGTCAGGTGTGAGCATGATGTATAATTTAGGTGTACATACAAGTACTTTGTGCATTGTAACTACTCAAGATTTATTACATATACTGATGTCCTACTTAGGTAAGTATTTCTTATGGATAGTTCATTCAGGTCCAAGAGGAAGCAGGATCTTCATTCTGCTTTAGGAGTTTTTAAATTTAGGAATAATGGTCCATAAAATTCTGTGTGTGTCCCGTCAGTGCATTCCCCTTTCCTGATTGAAAACTCACCTCTCACTAGAAGATCTGTCTCTTTTGCATTTTCACTCAGCTACCAAGAATTTTACCTTATCTAAAGCATCAGCTGCAAATATGCTTTTGCTGGTTGTATGACAGTCCTGCAGGAGAGCCCTGGTATCTTGCTGCATCCCCCGACTGCAGTCCTGGCTCTTTGCTGTTCAGCAGTTCTGTTACATGATTATTTTTCTTCACTTTCACTGTCTGTAGTTGAGTATTTACAGTACAATCAGCTGCCAATATCGTAGTGAAAAACACAGCAAAACTTTTTCTGTTTCTGAGAAGTTTTGCACAGGCTACTCTGTCCTGAATTCCCAGGGATATAATCAGGAATAATTTAATTGTGTTTTCCTTACATCCTGTTTTATGGCATTGAAAGGGTTCTCCAGTGCACTCACTATGTTATCTAAGTACTCACTGATATATACCTTCATCCAGCTGGTAGCTCTTTGCTTCATTTATGATTTAAACCACTGAATTTTGCCAGTATTTGGCCAGAAAATCTCCTGCATGGTTCAAATTTCTGTCCATAATGTGTGCATTGTTCCCAGCGTGTGCTCCTCAATATTTCAGCCTGAGCTTGTGAACTAACTGCTTAAAACCAGCACCAGAAGCACAATAGTTTTCACACTTGGGATGTGGGCATCTCTTCCCCTCTCCTGCCAGGGTGAACTCCAGTGCTGGAGCTGCTGTGTGGCACGGGTATTGCCAGCTCAGTGTAAAGTGTGAGCAGATGCTGGGGGCAGATACAGCTGCCTGTGTACCCTTCATGACTCCAATCCATTTTGTGGTGACTCTTTGTTCTACCTTCTGCCTTGCTGTCATTATAAAAACCAGTAGGAGAGCTCATTTCAAGGACGATACCCCAACTACATAATGAAGAGAGTGAGTTTTTTGCAAGCTATAAAACACATGTGCATTCTTTAGTTAAAGATCTTTTAGAGCTCCTGTGATTTAGACTAAAGACTTTTAGACAAGATGTGTTCTATTCTCGGCAGTCTTTCTGCAGCCAGTCTGTCCCTACAAGGAAGGTTATTATCGATAGCTTTCCATGAAAATTCAATGTAAACAAGATGTATCTGACATTCAGATTATACTAAAGAGAATTGCACAAAATCCATTAACAGATTCATTAAAATATTTTCCTTTTTTAATTTGGCTTCCAGCTTTGAACAGCCTTCAAACTTTTCCATTAGTGCTGCTGACTGCCCTTTCTGTTACGCTAAAAGCTGAGATAATGTGTGCTCAGAACAAATGAATGATGCAAGATGATCAGTATGCCGATACAGCTGTGCTGGAGATCTGCAGTTGCATTTAAACCATTGGTAAATTTACACAAGCACTTCAGAAAGTGGACTAACTTGCTTCGAGGCAGAGCACAGTACCCTCCTCCTCTTGATACAGATGTCATTAGTTCTGGGAAGAATGGGATCACCCCACAGTTATTTATAAAGCAAGCACTGTTTGTTTTAAGGCATGATCTCTGATGTGAAAATAGTCTCAAAGATTCTAAAAACTTATTTCTGACTAAAATAAACAAATAAGTAAGGTCTTGTAAACCAAACAAAGAAGTATGGAACCCTTCCAGTGTTTTTATGAAGTCATTTATTGAGACAACTCAGTGATGAGGACGTTAAAAGAGGAATCTTTAGCAAATGTTTTGCTGCCCTCCACTGGACAAGCAGCAGCATATCCCCAGCAAGCACGGGGCCACGGGATCCCTCTACTTCGGATGTAATTGAGGCCATGTGTTCTTCCTCTAGTGAACATGACACAGGCTTGATTTCTGAAGCTAAAATTGGATGGTTTTGATTTTAAACGGAAAGATATTAAAGATCTGGCTGGTAGAGCAGTGACCCATGTGCTACCCGTGAAGGTATGGATCAGAAATTGTTGCACATTCAGGCTACAGAGGGATTTACTCTTTTCCCCAGAAGAGCAATAAAGAAGTGGGGGGTTGTGAATAGATACCTGGAAATACGAATGATATACTCCTTTCTGTACTCCTGAAATATTTTGATCTATGAATATGAGATATCTGCAGGCATCTATGCCTGTGGGTGGATTTTGTGCCTAGTCATTGTACATAACTTCTGTTGTTTATAGCAACGATGTCATGTTGACCTTTCCATTAATTCATTAGCAACTTTGTACCTGCTGTAGTCCTTGGCAGGGGACTAATATCAGTATTGCATCTAGAAACACTTACTAAAATGTTTTCTAGTTTGAATAACGTTCAAGATGATAGCCTGAAAGAATCACTTCATCAAACCAGGAGACTGAGGCAGTCGCTAGGGCTGAAGGGCAAAACATTCTTGTGAAACTAGAGAAAGGACAGCTTAGAACAGAAGGGGATTTGCAAAAAAAAGAACAAAGGAACAGCAGACCTGCATGGACAGGGGTCAGAACTGGTTGCTAAGAAGGCTGGAAGAAATATTCACTATGTACCTATGGTTGGGAAATTTCCTGTGTAAGGGACAGTTTTAATGACTGTAGGCTTGATACATGATGTGGTAGAATATTTCCTTTGGAACTCATTATGTTTCCATCTTTATATTTCAGAGCATATATTGAGCTGACCCACTCCAGCAAGGGACAGTTTTTGGGTTTGGCTGAATATTTTCACCACTGATTTTTTTCTAACATTTTTGTATGGAACAGAGGAAGTGGAAACAAGAACGAGAAACATTAATCTGTTTGTTTTCAGTCCAAGAAACTAGGTGTGATTCATATCAGACCAAAATGAACCAAAATTAATTCATATCAGAACCAAAATGAATATGAGATAAAAATGAACCATATGATAATCAAACCCTGAAGAGCCTGAGACTTGGTGGTAGCTGTTTGTATGTGGATAGCCATGGCTTTTTTTTGAAATGTTCATGTAATTTGCAGTTGCTGAGTATTATAATTGGAAGGATTTGAACAAATTTCAGCTCCAGTCTTAGTTTGAAATCTACTTAATAGCTACTATTCTATGTCATCATGCTGCTATTCTCCTGATTCAAGTTTTACCCTTCTATTTCTCTAAATGTCAGATTTTTTCTTGTTTGTATCTGTAATGTTGCTTTCCTGCATGGCAAAAATTTTACCCATCACAGTGTATCCATATCAGATGGCTGTTCTCGTGGCTGCCACTAACACACAGCATTTGGTTAGCTGTATTAGAGGAATTTTTGCATTTGATTTCTCTCCCTTTTCTTCATAACAACATGTGATTTTATTCAGCATAAGGAATTCTATTCAACAAAAAGGAACAACTGTTTGAGCTCCAATTCATATATGATTTTTTAAAAATGTTGTATTATAGGAATATTGAAATAAATTTTTTTCCCTGAGATATCAAGTACAAAATGTGCAGGCTGTTTTTAAGGTAAATATACACATACTTTAGCAAAAATGGCTTTTTAATAATTATGAAGTGATATAATAAACATCTCCCTATATTAGAGAGTTATAAAAGTAACTGGGTGTACTAATAGAACATTTTAAGTAAGATTTTGAAATATGGCATTTAAGAAGTCCTTTGGTCTTTATTTTAGGAAATTGATTTCTATGTGTCATTATTTATTTGACTTATCAGTATTTAAAGCTCTATGCTCCAAATGCATATTGTTGTTGTTGCTGCAACTTTCTAATATCATACTTGTGCTGTTATCTGTGTTTTGATAAGATTTGTATATGTCAATACACTCACCTCTTTACTCCTCTGCCTTTTTTCTGTTCATGGACAGAGACAGGCTGATGGGGAAAACTGTGCAGTCCTAGAGGAAGTGGATTTTTGCTTTCCAGGTTAAAACTGAACAAACTGAGATTTGTTTTGACGTGAGTAATTTTGATCTTTACCTTTTAAAAATAAAGAGCAAAACTCCTCCTGGCTGGTTCTTATGGTGAGAATGATAAGAAATAAATCTGTTTAGTATCATACCTTCCTACGTAGAAAAAAAATATCCGTATCTGGATAATTAAATTCAGGAAACAGGAAAGAGAAAATCACCAAAACCATGTGAAAAAAATAAGGCAGCTACAATAATCTAGTGAAAGTCTGTAGAAGAGCAGATAGCTGACTTCTTAGAGCAGACTTTCACAGTAAACTCTAAGAGTTACATTCAACACCTTAATTCATTTCTCAACAAGATAGGGTTAAATTACACTACTTCTTGAAGGTTTTTAATAGATATTGGTTGAAATTCTATTATTTTTCCAACAAATGTGAGGAGGTGCTATATTAATGTTCTAGCTATGGAAGATGCTACTTTCTGCTTTCTCACTGTGGATGATTCTTCAGTCTAATTTTCAAAAGGATTATAGTGTATATTTCTAGACCATGATTTTATATATTTACGTGCGTAGCACTTACAAATCTTTTTTCTGTGTAGAGATAGAGTATGTTTAGACAGAGATTCAGAGCACATTAAATAAGAACACTTACAAGGCTTTCAACATTTTTTTTCAACATTCAGACATAGAGCTTTTTGTATAAAAATCCCTTCAAGGCTAATGCTTAAGAGGTTGTTCATACTGGACTACCACTAATAGTGATCAGAATTAACAGTACATGTCAGATAGATACATATATAATGTATCATACAACTAATACAGTACAATTTCAGGTTGTTTTGGTTCTACTGGTGATACTCCTCAATACTTCATTGTGCTTGTATTTAATCAGTGCTGCAAGTGTATGAACATAAAAATGGTCTCTCTTATTCTTTTCTCTTCATATCTGAAAATTCTCATTTGGAATTAGTCTAAAATACTTTTTTTGTTACTGAAACATGCTATGATGAATAAAAAAACCAGAAGTAACCATGCTCTTTCTTCATAATTTTATCCCTGATATTTTGAAATTGAAATAGCCCGGAAAAGTCTGTTAATAATACTAAAATGCAACGTTTGTGGTTTTATTTCGTTTTTTTTCCCCTGAGAGAAATGACCTTAAATCTCATGGAATTAACAATGACCTCATTTGTTATAACATAACCCTCCTTTTTTTAATAAAGATACTCGTATATTTATGTGTATTATGGATTTATATGTATTTATTTCCTTTGTCTACACACAGAATTAGAAGGCCTCCTGAACTAAAGCTTCAGTTAGGATACAATTTAACATTAAGCTTAAAATTTGTCATGAAAATGAACAGAAAATATCCAAAAATTATGCTATTTAATAAAGTGACCACCAAATTTGTTTCTAAATCTGTGAGTGAGTCTTTCAATGTATTCTGAAATTGTAAATCTTGAGTTGGTGTAACATGTTGTATATCAGTATGGAAACACTGGTACGGAGTTCAGTGCGTGGCTTCAAGGTTTCCACAGCCAATCCAGTGCTGTCACACTCCATGGTCTGCAAGACACCAGCAGAGAGACACCGCAGCTAGGTTTACACAACTGAAGCCCACACATAAATTAAGTAAGTGGATGCAATTGTGTTTCATGCAGCTGGATAAGAAACACATTTCCTGACAGAACACTCCCTTTTCATGTCTAATTTCCTACAGAATATGCAACTCTGAAGAGCAGAATTTTTTTTCTCAGGGCAAAAAGTCATTGTTAGAGCTGGGGAAGGAAACGCCTTATACCTTTCGACTGGTCTGTTGGTTTGAAAGTGCATTTACTGTAGAATGCACCAGGTAACCAAAAGCAGAAAATTAATAAAAATTGCATTGAGCTTTCTTAAGGGAGAAATAAAGTAATCAACTTAGGTGCAGATTCAGAAGATGTGGGGAGCTGGGACTGTGTGTTCTCCAGTCCAAACCATTCTAAACCTTCAGTTTTAGTAGGCAGTGAGGAAGCAGGTCCATAATTTTGTCTTTGTTTGACTTCCTCTGAGGCAGCCAACAACCCCTTGGGAATCACCAGCGCCAGAGCTGTGCATGCCCTTGGCCTTCAGACTTTCTTGGAAAGAAGAGGAGCATCTTCATTCCTTTGAGTTGCAAAACCTGAAAATTTTAAAATATAGTCCAGGAAATAACCAAACCAGATATATTTTCTATTGGCAGCACTCACAAGGTGTTTCTTGATAAGTGTCTACCTCTAAATAACAATTCCACCATCGAAGTCAAACAGATGGGTAGAAAACTACCAAGGGCAAGTCTGTAAGGATCTACCCCAAACAAACGAAAGAAATAAAAATATTTCCAGACTCTTGATACTCACACTTCTTCTGGGATTCAGATTATCTGGCACAAGTGAGATAGGCACAGCTGAAAAATTCAGCTCATGAAATGTAGCCCACTACAGAAATCCTACCACGAATCACAGGAAGAGCTCTATGTAAGTTATAAATCAAGCTCTCTGCGATTATTTTAGGAGAAAAGACACTACTAAACAGATATATCATTGTTTTAATTGCAATCAATACACATAAAAGCACCTTGAGATCATTGACTTTTGATGTGCTGGAAGGCAACCCACCCCAAAGGATCAGGTGAGTGGGCAACCTGCTCTTGGTAGTCTCATCCTGCTCTGCTGTGCAGCTGTCAGAGCAGTGCTGAGTGTTGCACAGACCCACAGGGAGAGTGGCCCTTGTGTCTTCAGCAGGCGTTTGTTGGAGATTAAAAATGTAAATAGTGACCTTTTCCTCTTTGAACTTCTCAGACACAGGGGTAATTAGTCTCAGGAAGCCTCATGCAGCCAAATCCTTTAACCACTCTTAAAATGGGTTTCTCAACGTCTCTTGATGTGGATATCTTTGCTGCATTAGAGGGCCATGAAATAGCCATGTGAGAAAGCTTGGAAATACGATTCATTGCATGGATTTTTTCTGTAATTGTCAGTAGGCAGATTCTAACAGCCCTTGCATGTGTTTTTCCTACAGTGTGACTTACCCAAAAGGCCTCCCATCTGAGTAGGCCATCATTGCAGCTTTGAGTTTGTGAAAGGCAGTCTGTGGTTTGGGTGGAATTTACAGCAGGTCAGCAGTTCTGGCAGCAAAGACCATGTTGTCATTCATGTCCTGACAGAAAGGCAACCTCTAGGTCTCTTCTATACCACCCCAGATCGAACACTCATGCTTAGGATTGTAAAAAATGCCAGGAAAGATTTTGATAGTCCTTGGCACAAGACAGCACTGAGCAAGTAAGAAAATAATTTCTTGGTTGTTAAAAGGTCAATTCTATCCCCTAAACTGAGGAGAGCAACACTTGAAGAAATGAATGTATTTTGCCATGAAGCCATCAGCTGGCAAGTCTTCTTTTGGTTGGTGGATTAGGCAGGTGGGTCACTGTCTTCTTCCTCCTGGTACCCGATGGTGTGTGATGCTGACTGGCTCCCTGATGGCACTCACAGGTGGGTTATTTTTCTGAGAGTTTAACCACCTTTTTTTTTACTCATGCACCGTTTTCCATCTTTATGTAGTATTTTAAGGAATGTCTTCTTTTCATTACAGTCAGTATCCTTTTATTTTTCTTTTGCTGGGACTTTTTTTTTGTTTGCTTATTTTGTTTTCTTAACTCTGCCAAAAGCAGTCACTTTTGCTGAGAATTTTTAATAATCTTCAGGCAGATTCTCCACCTCCCTCCCCTTCTTCCTCCCTCACCCGCCCCCTCCCCCCCATTTATTGATCTTACAGAAATCAAGAAAGAGATTCCTGATTTTTACTAGAATAATTGAGCTCCTAATTATGGAAAACTTGATTTTTTTTTTTCTTTCTTATAACAGAGTTACCCCTCTTAGGAGCTCTTTACAACTAGTCAGTGTTTTTCTCGCAAATGGAATTAAGTATTATTTAACCGGCTCCTCTCTCTAGTGGTGACCATAGGGCTCAAAAACGAGGTAAGTTTTCATGCTTGTGTGCTTTACCATTGACAGGTCATACAATCCTATGTACTGGAAGCAACCTTTCTGTCTGTAAATGCAGTGCTGTGGTTACTAACTAAGCCTGCTATTTGTTAAAGAGTTTACTGTATTGATTTTAACATTTTTTGTTGATCCTAAATGGAAGAAATTAAGAAGGAAAGAAAGCAGTTGGAAGAAAATTAGCTACTATGCTTTTAATTCAGAGAGTGTTGTTCCTCATAAAGCTGCAGACAGTGAGTATTTGACCTAAAACTTTCAATAGAAAAAGACAATTATTTTATTGCTGAACTCAGTAGAAATGTAATTGCATTCTAGTCAGTATTTGATTGGAAGACTCTGCAGTTTTTCTGCAGGACCTGAAATCTTGTTTGCGGGGGGAACCCACTGGACACAATGTAGAGATGAGTTTAACCAGCAGAGCAGTGTCTGGGCCTGTGTGGAAGTAGAGGCTTCACCAGGCTGATGGACACGGTGGCTGCAGCGCTGTGTGGTCACAGGCTGTGTCCAGCAGCAGGGCGGGGCTGCAGCTTTGGTGTGTGGGCTTGTTTTACTCGTGTATTTGTTTACTAATTAGTGTCACTGTGTGTGTAGTTAAAGACAACTATTTTATGTGCCTGTGAGATAGTCTTAAAGCAGCTTGAAATTCACTGTAACATGGATAAAGCCTGCTTGGAAGGCTGCTGGAAGCTTCCCAATACAGCCATGCTGTGCTCTCTTCCGGGCAGTGCAGGCTTCCTCTCATGATTGCTTTTCCTGGTGATTATTTAATATTAGCTTGCCAGTTCTCCCTAATTCTCTGTGATTGTCTAAGAGCATGCAGCTTTTTTTATTGACTGCACAGCTGAAATGAATTTACAGACAGAAAGAGCAAGTTTTAGTCTCCACTCACTTGGTATATGAAGCAAGAACACTTGGAAACTGTGATTTTTTGTTTTCCAAATGAAGAGACTGATGCTCATAGCAAGTTTTTCCTGTGGAGGGGGCTTAGAAGGGGATTGGGGTTTAGGAATGGATCAGAGTTGCTGTGCCTGTGAGCCAGCCTGGTGCTGCATAGGTCACCTTCTGAGAGGTGCATGGGTGCCCTGCTTGATGTGGAAATTGCAGGAGGCCAAAACATTTATGTGATTGAGCCTGCAGTGTCTGCCAAGGGACAGCTCTGCTGTGAGAATTTACAGCCTTTCTAATGTACTCTGAGAAGAAGCAGCTTTGCAGTTCCTCACACAGCAAAAACAAAACCAAAGCCAGGACCAAGTGCTGTTCCCAAGAGCTGCTTGCTGCAATCCCAGCTGGTTGCCTGCACTTGGCACAGACAGGGGCTGTCTCTCTCCACCTCCCTCTGCCTCCTCCCTGTCTGCACAGGCTTTGTCTTCAGAATCTTCTTCCCAGATACAGGGGAAGAAAAGGCCTGCCAGCTCTCCAGTGCTTGTTCCTCCCCAGCTTGCAGAGTCACTGAAACTCATTTGCTAGCAAATTTGCCTCTGGATGGAAATCAGAACTTGGAAAATAAATAATGCCTCTTCATTGCCAGCATGGAGAGTGCTGAACTTGGTGTCACTGGAAACCCATCAAGCCAGTGTGTCAGCAGCCTTCAGCAAAGGCATGGAGCCCCAGGCCACCAGATAACCTTCAAACACAATCAGCTTTCCCTGAGGAGCTTTCCATGTCCACATGGAAGTGATGCTGATTTTTTTTCATAGCCCATTTTTCTTTTAATACAACTACCAAGGGCAAAAAGGACAGTCTGACAGAGTTATAAATATAGCAGCCATATGCTTCAGTTTCGATATCAAAACAAGGTATCACCCTTCTCTTAGCAAGCCAGCTTTGAAGCAAGTAGGGTGAGAAGCAGAGCAGCAAAGCCAGGGTGCAGGTGGTCAGCACAATTTTTTGATTGCCTGCACACTGTGATCCCACGAAAATCTACAAATGTCTTCCCACACCTCTTGCCTCTGCCTGTGGAAAAGCACCTGGGCTCCAGAAATTTGGCCTTGTGTAGGACTTGTTTGGCTCCTCTCAGCAGAGAGGAAGCAAGGGCTCTGGTGTATTGAGGATGGCTGCTGTGGGATTTGGGATTTTAATCACTCATTAAGAAGTCAGCATACACTTATGATTCTCTGTGGGGGGAAAAAAAATCTCAAACTGAAGCATTCTGGTGTCACTCTGAGCAAGCTGTCATCCTAGCAGCCAGACCTAAAAGTACATGGAGGAAGCTGAGAGGTTTTAATCATTGCTGTCATGGTAGGCTCTGCTCTGGTACCTGATCTCATCTGGGCTGTGCCGTTACATGTCGTACATGTGTGATGTGAAGATTTGTGAAGCTCAGCTGTCAGGTTTGCCAAATGCTGTAGGCTGCACTAGAAATGCTGGTTTCTCAGCTATGAGTGTTACTCAGGATATAGGCTGCTGTGGGAATAGCTACTAGGGTTAGTAACGGCAGCATCTTCTCCTTGCACCTCCAGGACTGTACGACAGGGTAAAACCACAATATCTTCTACCTAAAGGTTCACCTCACTAGAAGGTGAACAGAAAAGCGCTCTGCTTCATCATGGCCATTTAAAAATATTCAACAATATTAAATGCACTTAAGATGACAAAACGCATTTATCTAGTGTTAGCAGGGTTTTAGGTGATCCAATAGAGTATGGAATTGTCAGAGTTGTGGTACAAATGTAAAATTTTAGTGGATTTCTATTTTCATAGGTCTCTGATTAAATTTTTTTATTTCCTTGATAAAGACATATTTCTTTCATATTTCTTCTTCAGGCAATAGTTGTTGTTTAAGGTGAGAAAGGTCTGAAAATGGTACGTGTTGGAGGGAATAGCATTTGCTTTCTATTCTGTGTGCTTTAAAAAGTCTGGCATATGTCACTACCAAGCAAGCTAACATTAAATTTTAAGGAGAAAATTAGTACCTTGACAAGGAGCTATGCCAATTTTTCATCAAACTTTTTATCTGAATTTTTTAAACTGTAAATGGTAAATATAAAAAGCATGAGGGAGGAGAATGAACTTCTTTTACAAATGATATTAGATGCTTCCTTTGTGTAACTCCTTTAAATCCACAGAACCTTAGGCTAAGAAGCTTGTTCTTTATGAAGATATAGAAATTGCTAAAGTTACATAATTGCTTGAAAAATTAAATGAGATCAGTAATACAAAATTGCTAGTTTGGTTGACAGGCTTTCTAATGCTGTGTCATTTTCTATATTATGGATGCATTTCCCTTTCAAAGGGAGATGGCTCTTTGCCTGTTGTAAATTCTCCCTGCAATACCTATGTGTGTCTCCTGCAATTTAAGTGTATTGTTAGAGTCCAAAGTTAAAACACACATAGCATAATGTTATTATCTTCAGCAGAGCCATAAAATTGTTATTACTGAAGACAGCTGGTAGTACAAATTACTTTTTTCCCTTTGGGGAGCATCTGAAAGACTTGAAACAGAGGACAGCCCACAGAAAAGCAGAGAAGGTTGATTTTATGACTTGTCTCCTACATGAAGGTTTTGTATTGCTCTTACTGTCATCTTTCCACGTTCCATTGTCTAATTTCAACCAACTGTGAGTCATCTCAGAGTAAGTAGTCAAGGTCCCACAAGCTTTGAAAAATACAAAATAACAAACTCTAAAATATGTAAACCTAAACACCAAGAGTGGCTGGGGTTAGCATTCTGTTTTGAGCAAGACAAACAGAACTCAGCCTCTCTTCCTGAGAGAGATCTGGACCAGCTGCAGCTTTGTCCCAGTTTTCCCCATGTGCCAAACTGTGAAAAGGTTGGCAGAAGATATGGCAGGAAAACAAGGGCTGAACAGTCTACACGGGGGATGTGTAAGGATCACTGGTGACAAAGCATAGTGAAGCAACCTTCATTTGTTTTGCAGCGAGTCTCCTTGTTACTGCAGCCATTGCTAATTATGGTTTCAAAACCAAGAAACAAATTTGAAAGTGCAATGGTAGGGATGCCTTGGTGTGCAAGGGGTAATGCCAGTGACTCAAAAGACAGCTCTCTTCTTGCTGAGTGAATACTGAATTGGTGCTGCAGGATTTCTGTAAAATGGCACCTTTTTGACCCTGAGCTTTTTCTGATGACTTTCAGAAATCTGTTTCTGGTTTATCTGAATTATCTTCTTTTTTTCTGTCACAGAAATAGAGAGACTAAAAATTTCCCTGTTTTTAGATTTAGAAGGATGTTTCTAGGGAAGATTTTTGTCTCACTGAACCTGGATTTAAACTTACAAGGAAATGAAACCTATCTGATAAGATCACAGATATTTTCTTGTAATTTTTCTTTTTATTTTTGTAAAAGCCATATTTAAAAACAACCACATTTAAATATTTGACTACAAACATAATTTTGACCTTAGCTGGATACTAGAAGAAGGCAGTACAGCCAAACATTGTTAACGAGACAATTACAGGAAATTTAGGTAGCATTCTGGTGAGATTTTATGATGGCGCTGTTTTTCTTTATTTTCCTAATGTTTCTAAAGCTTCTTAACTGCAGGGACTACCTTTTCTAGAAATCCATACAATTAAAAGTGTGTGAAAGAATGTTCTCAGTGCAAACTTCTGCTTCTGCAGACAGCGTGAGGAAGTAATGTGCCAGCAGCTGCCCCCTCTGCAGAAACTTGCTGATGGTTTATCCAGGACATCAGGATATTCTTGTATATCCTGGGCACAAGGTTAAGTGTACTGGAAGAGAAAAATAGGCCCATTTCTCAAATCTAAATGTAGCTGAAGCACTGACATGAAACACGAAGGACTTTTATTGGTGTAAAATTACACTTGATTTTGTTCTCATTGAGCTAAAGCTGAAGTGAGTTTTCCATTTCCTTCATCAGGAACCAAGGGAGATTTTTTACCTGCAGGGGAAAAAAAATACTGATTTTTTGGATTTGAATGTCCAGGATTTGGTATTGGCAGGCTACAGGTGTCACTTCTGTGAAAAGCTGCCAGAAGCTCGTATGGTAGAGGTAGTGCCAGCTGGCTCCAAGGCAGAGCCCATCAGTGACAGCAGTAGCATCTCTGGGATAATTACACAGTTGAGAAGGGAGAAAAAACACCAACTGGGCAGCTGCAGCCAGAGAAGAGAGAAGTGAAAATATGTGAGAGCAAGAACTCTTCAGGCACCAAGGTCACGGAAGAAGAAGGGGGAGAAGAAGCAGCAAGCACCGGAGCAGAGATTCCCCTGCAGCCCATGGTGAAGACAATGGTGAGATCTAAGGAAACGAGACCATGGGGTTCAGGAAGGGTTAAGCTCAGAAGTTCAGAAAGGGTTAAGTTCGAGAGGTTATTTCATTCACTGCTTTGGCTGCCAGACCTGTTGCTGGGGAAATGATAGCTGAGATACTGCATATTCTGGATCTATCGTCCAGCTTGAGTTAAGGTCTTTCCCTGATGAACCATATAAATTTCAAGCTACTGGACAAAGGGAAATGGGGGTTTAATCCTTTTAACTGCTAGAATACACCTCTCTGTTCTGGTCTTCTTAGCATCTCTCTCCTCAGTAAGGCTATCAAAGGAATGTGGAAGATAGAAAAAACAACCATTCCCAAACTTTCTCCTTGGGGATGCAAGGCAAACCAAGACACTTGTCTGTAAGTGACATGAGACTGAGTTATGAGCATCAGGAGCCATGAGCAGGAAGGATCAGCTAGTCTAGGAAGGTACAGGAGGATATGTGCTTTGGCAAGTGCAGAGCTTTTAAAGCTGCTTTAACAAGGCAGGGATGGTGGGGATTTTTCAGAGGGTTTGTTTTGGTTTGTTTGAAGGTATCTTATCTGTATCTACTTTTTTTTTTAAGGTATCTCACTAATCTAGAGATTTGTGTTTCTGGATCAAGCAGAAGCCAGAGAAGAAACTAAGAAAAGCATAGTCCGCCCCAAACCACTGAGTGTGTGCTAGCTCCGCCCAGCACCGAATGACATTTATTTCACTATCTTCACCTCAGCTCAGTAATCCTGCAATTCCTTCCACTTTGGAGGCAAAAGTTACAAATGATTCAAACTGTCTGATGTGATGGTTGGCTGAAGAAAGTAAGATGAGAGCAATATGCACTTATACTTTAATAGTCATTTTAACATTTCCATTTTCCCCATCTTAGTGGAGAAAAGTTCAGCCCATAGACTGGCCTCTGTCTGAATGTGCAATGGGTGGATAGAAGAGAGACTGTGAGCTTGCTTCTGAGTCCTAGTCCTGTAAACACTAAACTGTTCATAGCACAGCTGTTATGGCTAGTCACACAAAGATTTGCTTAGGTGATGATTTCAGAGCCTGACCTTGTTCAGAGTATTTTGTAATGCCTTCTCTTTTTAAATCTGTTCTTTGTGGTGGCAGATAAAGTAACAGCTAGGATTTTTCCATTGATTTATATGAGTTTTAGTAAGTTTCAAAAAGCCTTTTAGATGGAAGATGAATTTGATATCGATCTTAACGCAAAATGTTCTTCACGAGGATATTTTCCATGTTGGAAAATAAAATTTTCTAATATCAGGAAATGCCCAATTCAAGACTGATTGTATTTATTATACCACAGCTTGGCTTCAGTAAATCATACAAAGCACATAATAGATAATGCTGTTTCAGGCACAGCTTTTGTCTGTTGTTGACTTCAGTGTGTGGCTTTAGGTGTTCTTACTAAATGATATTTGAGCTGCTGTTAGAAAAAAAAAATCCTTTGTTTTGCTAAGGGCTTTTATCAGGCATCTATTACTGCAGTGTCTTCTCTATTTTCTGATGAGTTAGTTTTATTTGACAATACCTTGTAGGCCAAAAGAGTATTTTTATCTCTCCTTCAGTGCTGTGAAACTGAGGAAAAAAGAACCGAGTTTGGAGTGGGGAGAGGAGACACTACTACGATATTAAAAACCAGGTCAAAGCCCCTGAAAATTTATGTTCCAGCATATTTAGCTGCTCACTAAGACCCTGGTATTAGCTATCTGCTCATAATCACACAGAGAAGGATGCGTTTTCTGGGACATCTTTTGAAATCAACACAGAGGAGAGTTTTTGTATGAGCTATCCACTGGGTGGCAGAAGTAGATCAGAAAAAAACATTCTCAAACAGAGGAGGGGCATACGAGCCTAGCCACTACACTATTTCGTAGCAGCACTACATCAATCTGACACCTGAGATGGATGTATTTGAGAATAACATCCTATGAGATAATATATTAGACAGAGGTTTTTTTACACTCTTCCTCTTTCTGTATGTAAGAAGAATTAGACTTCTGGATGTGCCCATTCTCATCCCTTCTTTCTTTTTTCCTCACCACCTACAGGGAGAGCATTTTCAGAGCAGAAGGAAGCCTGGATTGCCCTGCCTTCTCATCCTTTTCCTTCCAGCCCTTTTGATGGAAGATGCTGAGGCTGCAGCTGGAGGCTCTGCTGTTCTGCTCTCTCTCTGAGCAGACCTTGCTGCTTTGGAAAAATTACAGAAGGAGGTGTCTTAAGCTTTGTTTACTCCACTGTTGCCATAGCTAAAAGCAATTGTTAGTATTGCTACAACGAAGACCAGGTGATCCAGGTCCTCCAGATGATCACTTTTACCAGTAGCTCTCCCTTTGTCTTGCCTGGGTTTGTAACTCAAGCCAGATTTGCCAGTTAAAGAGAGAAGTTAAACCTGTTGTAAAATAGTAGGCAACTAGTTGTTAAGAGATGTAGAGGGAAGATTATAAATTTAATAGTGATTAAAAATCCCCACCCCACTATGTTTAGTAACTGACAAGGTTGAAGTGAGCACAGTGAAAATGGAGGCAAAGGGGCAGGAGTTATGGACCAGTTGACTTGGAAAGCAACTAAGAAGCAAGAGGTAAGCTTTATCCTTGAAATTTTTTTGTAATAAAAATAAATTTAAACCATAGTCTGCATGTTTGTGTCATATGTAATTCTGTTAGAAGCAAAGCTCACATTGTGACCCAGCACGCTTCCCATGGGCATGTGTGCGCCCTGTTGCGATAACTGAACATCTTTCGTCTGTCCACTGTAAAGCCCCCAAAAATAAGTCACTTAAGAGATCCTGAATATAATATTTTATAAGAATATAATATAAGGGTTTGTAAGAATATAATATTTTGGTTCACCTCCTGTTTTGTTGTTTTGTGATTTGTGGGGCTTTTTTTTGTTTGGTTTTTTTTTAATGCATTCTCTACAACATCTTTGAGAAAGAAATATAACTAGTGTTGTCACTGTTTAGGATGTTTTTACAGAGAATTTGGCCTTGTCACCAGAATTTGTCTTTTACATCTGCCCTTTTCACTGCCCTCCAAACCCTTCTGCTTCAAAACTCACTCTATTCCCCCTTCTCTGCTCTTTGTGGAGTTCCTGCTTTCTTGCACTGCCTGGGCAGGAGAATGATGCAGTAACCAGCATGGTTAGTCTCCATGAATACTTTTGCCCTATTAAATTCAGTGCTCAAGAACATCTTTATTATGTGTTTTATTATTGTGAGGCTGTGAGGACTGTGGCTCCTAGAAAGACGCGCTGCCTGGCAGGTGGGCCGGGCACGTGGTGGGACGGGTTGAGCTCAGCATCTGGAGGATATGTCTAACTAGTGTAGGGCCATTGACCTGGAATGCTTTTAATTTACAAGGGTAGTTCCCAACAGCATATTTCTAGCATTCTTTCCTTAGAGGACCATGAATGCCAAGTTGTAACAACTAAAATGAGGTCAGCTACATCAGGCCCAAGTACACTTGACAGCACACTTTGCAATCTCTGGCATGAATTGGATGAAAGAAACTGTTGAATCTTGTTCTGGCAAGACCTATTCCCTTTTCTTAAACTAATTATGGCAGTATTATTCCACTTTGAACTCTACTGTTATATGTACACAACACTACGACAATTTACATGTTTTTCCTGACCCACATGGTACAGATTTTTAGATAAAACTGCTTATAGCTATATTTTGTCTAATCTTTGAGTAAAAACACGAAGATGTGGAACCACTGAACATGCATAGCTAACTACACAAAATTCTGTATTCTATACAAATCTTATACACAATTTGTTTCGTCTATATTTGAAAATCAGTAGAAGTCTCCAATTAAAAGTTAGCATTCTGTAAACAGGTGGGATACGTATGAATTATGTGTTCGCTATGTTGAGATTTTTCACTGAATAGCAACAATCCTGGTACACAGCAGCAAGAGTGGTGGGGGAAAGAAGGACGCTTTCCAATAGCCTGTATATTTTTATTCCAGATGAAAAGCAAGAAAGTCAGTTTGCGGACGCACTCACTGAAGAATTGCACATTATTCAGGTCCAATTTTACTGTCAGGAGCAAATTCTTCCAGCTAGGCTCAGTTCTGGGAGTTGTGGCATGGTGAAATCACAGTACTATTAAAAAAAAATCATCTAAATATTTCCTGGATAACACTTAGAAAATGCCAAGTTTCGAAATCTGAATGAACATTGGAATATTATTAAAACATCTCAGAAAACTAACCCTAATCAGGCCTTTTCAATATTTAATTTTGATGATGTGTAAAATGCTCAGCATAAAATTTGCTTGAAGAAAAAGGAGCATACCAATTTCAGAGTCTTAAAAACAAAAAGCCCCTGAACGCAATAAACATACAAGAAGAGAGCTCTGGTATTGTGGTTTGGTTGGTTTGTTGGTTTTTTTTTTAGTTCTAAACATATAGCTGAGGTTACTTGGAATTCCCTACTGTATTTAAATATCACGTGTTCAAATATCTTTATTTTTTACCCTTGCTTTCTGTAGTAAGAAAAATTAAATCTAAGACACTCTACACTAAGCTACTGGGACGGAAATATTTTTTATTCATGGAACACATAGGATAATCTTTATCATCCTTAGTACTATTTTTCTTTTTTCCCCCCTTACTACTTAAAGAAACAGCAGAAACTTAAGGCAAAGTTCAGCTAAACTTAAATTGTCATTAATTGACACAAAAAATTGAAGCAAGTACTCCTGGGCTACTGCTATCAGCCCAGGAGACATTATGGTCTTAGGGACATTGTATGATGCTGTCAGGAGCTGTGAACATGCAGTGGCTTACAAAACTGCTTCTAGTAACTTGAGTGTATACATTTTCCAAGGAAACAGTCCAGATTTTCCGAATAAAAGACGCTGAGTGGAAGGACGTACTGGAATTGGAGAAAAAAGCCAGGGTGTGGGAAATGTTAACTCACAGAGCAGTTGAGTAATGCCAGCTGGTCCCTGTTCCATTCCCCACTGACCTTTCTGTAAATGAACCCTGGGCTGACTCACCCTGCAGTCCCACCTCCACACCTTGTCTGCCCTCCTTCCCTTTGGGGCAGCTGAGAGCTTGCAATGGCAGCCACCTTCATTTGGCTCATTCAAAGCAGCAATTTGGTGTTTGGGCTTGGGGTTTTTTTTCAGCTCCTGTGCATAACATCCCTTTCTTTTCCTTGGGTTAAGGTAGAATTCAGCGTATTGTGACGTAAAATTGCACCCTTTCAAAAAGAAGCTATTTTTTGCTTTTGTTTTTCTGTAAGGTCCACCTTAACACCTTTTTTTAAAAGTTTCTTCAAGTGAGTGTTGTCTTCTCAGCTATCATCCTTTTAATTATTTGCTCACAACTTACAGGTTCTTGATGCCAGTTTAATATGGTACATGCATTTGAAGGAAAACCAGCTCAGTAACCCACAACACGTGATCTACCATCTTTTACTCATATGTCAAAGGGCAACAAACAGTGATGATTGCAAGAATATTATCTATTTATCTTGAAAGAAAGTATTAGTCTTGCTTCACTTCCTAGGTTTCCAGAAATCAAGTTCCCAAAGACATTGGGATCAGATTTTATGTCAGAGACACAATTTTATTGCACCAGTTTATTGCTGAACCTTGTGTAATAACAGGATGGACTTGATTATACTTTGAGCAGTAGCACTTGAAACTACAGAACTGGAAAGAGAATTCATGCCTGCTTTCTGAACCACTCAGGATCCAGCAGACTTGAAAAGGAGTCAGAAAATCATTGAGCCATTTCAGTGAGCCATTGGGGAGCACGGCAAGCCTTGCGTCACAGAGGCATCATGCCATTTCAGGAGTCTATAGCTCCTCAAATGCAATTCCATTTCATGTCCTCTTTTCTGATTTTTTTTTTTTCCTATCTTGCCCTCATGTTTTCCTTGCTTTTCTGGCTCTATGTTCGTATTTTAGCTCTTGAAAGGAAGGGGGAATAATCCATTTACTTAGTGGGAATTTGTATGTGTTAGGCAGACTGAAAGGGAAAAATTGTTATTTCTGGAGGTGCCAGAAGACTGATATCCTGGAGTTTTTCCACGTATTTGTGTTAAAAACACCCAGTGAATCTTAGGCTTACCTTGAGCATTTCTGATTAACTTAAATTTATAACATCTTTTCACAAAAATCTCCATTATCTATTTTTTGTGATATTGTTATTCCCCTCTTTCTTGTATTTTGACAGCTGTCTTTATTAAATTATTTTAAGTGAATGGTTGACAGATTGTTAAGAATAGAAGTCTTCAGTATAAAATTAACTTCCAGTGCCTGTTTCTTGGAGTTAGTAAGAGGAGTTTAATAAAAACTCTGTGCTTAAATATGTAGTATTATAATAATGGAATATGAATAAAAAGCCTATGTTTCTGTTATAAAATCTTCTACTGTAACACAGTGCAAACCTTGAATAATCCCAGCACTCCTATCTATTGTACTCAAAATCATGAATTGTATTTTATTTGCTGTAAATTTATAGATGTAGATGAATTTTCAGTAGAAAGTAAATATATAATATTTTAATTTGATAGATTGCAGAACATTATGGGAGTATTTTCACAAACTTCTATCATACTTTAGTAATTATAAAGCTTTTATATGGAAGGCTAGAGCATGAGCCAGGCAGTTTACTTAAGTAGCAATGTAATGCTGCTTAACATTGTTTTCTCATTTGCTCACAACTTACAGGTTTTTGAAAAATAACTGAACAAAGGCAAAACCAGAAAAATAGTACACAGAGAAGAGAAGAGATCTCCTTCAAAAAAAAAAAAAAAAGAAGAACTTTTGTTTAAACATTATTGACAGGAAAAAAAATTGGACGTTTTGAAATCCTAGCCCTAAGAAAATCGATTGCAGTTCTGTCACTGATTTTCATCCATGTAAATTCTATCTCTACATTAAGAATAAATTTCAAGTATTACCTAGGCTACAGCACAGGTGCAATATTTTGTGATGTCTGACTTTGCCTTAGCACACTTTGGCTTCTGTATCTTTAATGACAGTGGTACATAGGTCATGATAAAAACTGAAATGTAATGAATTCTTAATTAACATGACAATGAAGTTGCTCTTGAAATTCAAACAAGGATTACTTGCTTGATATTTGCAAAGGAACATAGCAAATGGAACTGTTTCATTTAAAATTAGGAAACTGAAAAATTTGGTCTTAATTTGGGAAACTGAAAAAATATCAGAGATGTTCTTCTTTGAAGTCAAAAGTGAATAAGATAATAGTAGGAATAACATAAAATACAAGAAAATAAGTATAAGAAGAAAATATTTTTAAAATATTGGTAAATAAAGTTGATAAGGTGTTGCCTGGGTAAAATGGGAATTCTTTATTGCTGGACACCTTTAAGAGTGAATTAGGGAAAGACCTGGAAGAAATGATTTAGGATGGGGACTATGACTTCATCATATTTTTTTCCCCTGCTTATGATTCATTGACTTCTATGCCCTCAGCATACCTTAAGCTATCATTTTTTAGGAAATAACAGTAATGGCTGACTTTTTAATTGACTTTCACTAACTGTTATAATAAAATTTATTTTTCAAACTGATTTTTTTTTTTCTGATACATTTCAGAATCTCTATAGAGTGCATCTGACGTGTCATTGGACACATGCAGCCACAGTCATCTGCCCAGCCAGGTTCAGCATTTGGTTATAGGCTCAGCCCGTGGTTCAGCTCAGACTGACAGGATCTAGCTTAAAAGTGTTTGAATGTTCCCACTTGCTTTCTGGACTTCAGAGGAGACAGAGTACCGCTGCTCAGGTGGCACATCTGATTTGGTCAGCTGAAAGCCTTCTCCAGTGTTCCTGAAAATCCACTTTACAAAGTGTCCTTAGAAGTCATCCCAAGTTTGGGATAAAGTTGCTCTCACTAGATCTGCAGCTGAATCTAAATAACTAACCACTGTTCACTTTCCATCATTGCTGCGTTATTTGGATGCATATTTAGGCATCTTGTGAATTCATGAACATCCTAGCAGTCATTCCGGATTCTGTGCTCCATTGATCTGGTAGCTCTGTATTCAGTAAGTAAATTTATGACAAAAATGGAGGATCTCCATAATAATCAAATGAATGACTTTTCGTAGTTCTCTACTTCTTGGTTTTCAACAATTTTTGTTCTGTGTCTGTTGAGCTTGACAACTTTGTTTTTTCAAAGAACAAACTTACTAGAAAAGTTTGACTTATCAGAGGTATACGGCAAGTAGCTGGAATGAGTCAGACATGGCATAATTTAGAAGTAATTCCCTTCTTCAGGATTAATCTTTTGACTTTCTTAGTCTAGAAGAGCAGCTTGTATTTTCTGTTCTGTAAAGAAATGCTATGAAGCTGCTCTAGAAGTCACTGTGCCCTCTCCACACATATAGGAACTTTCCATTATTTTACTCTCCATATTTTTGGACACAAGGCTCCAGCCCCCCATCATTGAATTTTTGTCCGAGGAAAATTGTGTGATCCTTTGTAAATGAGCATTATTTCTCACAAATTTAAACCCTGGCTCTTAAAAAGATTTGGAGTACTTTCCACTTCTACCAGATGTTCCACCCATGTTTTATGGGAACAGCTGAAGTCATTTAAGGATGTGAGGATGTTTTTTGATCCTTGGAACTTGGGTTATACTCCTCACAAACATCTGAATTGTCCCTGGTGCATTCAAGAGTCTAAATGGAATTCTGCACCACTAAAGCAATCCACAGGTTATCATAACAGATGTTTTTATTTCTCCTTCCATCTCTCTATGATAATTCAACTTGAAAGATAACCATATATTCAATAAGTTAAAACTGTGAATATATTCTGTTCCTTATCTTTTTTCCCAAGGTATCTCTTGTATAGTAAGGTGGATGATCTTGATCTTTTTTTGAATGAAGACTTTCGTAAGCAGAAATCTTTATATACCTTCATGTCTCTATTACATGTTCGATACAGTTAAAAGTGTGGAAGGTGGTGGNTCTGCCTTCCCCCTGCCCCTTGCCCCCAGGTAATTGGTTGCTGGTGCTCTGCCCCTTTCTGTCACCCCTTATAAGCTTGTACACGAGGCCTGCTCCCCCTCTTTTGCCTCTGGACCCTTCGGAATAAACCTTTCGGAACCCATGCGGAGAGCCCTCCACGCTCCTTGCTCCTGGTAACACCTGAGCTATCCTGGCCTGGGTGCGGGGCTGTGTCTCGGTGCCATCCATCGGCACGGGTGCTGGAAATCGGCCTGCGAGGTGCCGAGCTGCACCCCCAGGGCATTCCTTGCAGGGGATGCTTTCGGGTTAAAGCGGCGATTTCAGCCACCCCACAGCACCCCGCATCAGTGATCGCTGCTTCAAGCCATCTTCTAACATGAAATAGAATTTCTTTTTAATTACCATGTGATATGCTAGAAGATACAATGAGAGGGGGCTGCTTTTTTCCAGCAATATTCCATAAGTTATACTTTACTGCTGCTCCTCGTCATATGTGCCCACCTCTTCATTATATTTGGAGGAGACAAGATACAGTGTAATTGCTCTATTAATTTCCTTTCACTGTTTTCTGTGGACTTTTCTGTTGAGTTGGTTCCTGGATTTTTTTGATTCTTGTGCTGCTTTTGGGCTCTGTCTTTTTAAGAAGATCTGAACTACCAACCCTGTTGTACATCGTGCCCATGATGCCTTTTTCTTTAGCTTCACTTGCTTCTGGTCATTCTCTTCCCTTGGAGCTCAATCCTTCATCTAGCTTGACTCTAAAATCTGCAAAAGAGCAGTCCCAGTTTCAAAGAGTGGCTCATAGTCTTACAGATGTACTTGCATGTTGATTTATTATCTTCCTAACTCTATCGTGAGCCCTTGCTCAGAATGAGGGCAATGACAGAATGTTCTCCTGTCACTCTGCATGCATGGCCATTGCCTCAGGACGTCACACTTCCTACTGACATTGAACACTCAAGTATTATCCTGAAACCCCCTTACTCTATTAGGGTCCTGGGGATTCTCATAACTTAGATCAAATCCATTACCAAAATACCTTGATTAGAAACCTTAATACCATAACAGCAAAAAAAATCCCAAAATAATTTACTGTAAAATAAAACACAAAATGTAAGCTGTACTTCATTTCTTGTCTGCAGTGGCAGAGGACTAGTATTAGGCACAATTTCTTCAACTCAGCCACCTGACCGCATCTTTTGTGTGGGTCAGTATCCAGTCCAACAGCTCTGCCACTTCCAAGCCATGGATGTCTGGAGAGAAGTGCTATAGGAAACCCAGGAGCTCTGGGGCTGACCAGTTACTTCTAAAAACTGCTGCCAGCTCTCCCAATAATCCTGGAACTTTTTTTCCTGTAAGGTGGCAACCCTCAGCATAGGCTGTTCTACTGTCTGATGCCTCTGAAGTCTACTGTGCCTCTACCACATGTATTGGAGCCAGCTAAGAAGCATATTTTCTCACTTAGCTGGCCAGTGGCATTTTTGTGAAACTTCTGCATCCTGCAGTACTTCAGTATTTTCTGATTACATTGACAATCACTCATGTTTTGCCTCTGGAAACAAAAAATTGCTTCAATGAAATTTC
The DNA here is from genome assembly GCA_013398015.1 of Oreocharis arfaki. Classification (NCBI taxonomy): domain Eukaryota; kingdom Metazoa; phylum Chordata; class Aves; order Passeriformes; family Paramythiidae; genus Oreocharis; species Oreocharis arfaki. The sequence goes on along the minus strand of VZRR01007993.1, from coordinate 830,322 downwards.
CATGCAGTTTCTGCTCATTACTTACTACTCAGGCTGCTCATTACTTTTCACTCAGGCTTCAGAGTTCATCTCTTGAGCAGACTCTTACAGGAATTGCCCGATCAGCCGCTGCCTTCCTGTGCATCCAGTCTTCCGCTGGCAGTAACAATGGCAAGCCAGGCAATTATTAAAGTTACAGCCTATTCATATTGAGAATCACCTATTAATGAGGGCAAAACCCACAATTCTACTATACATCACGATCTAAAGGATATTTATTGTTTCAGTTCTTCTTGAATGTGCTAGATCAGAGACCCCAGGCTTGCCTGACATCCTGTTTCTTTTTTGTAAGAAGTCACCAGCCACAACTGTTGGGAACAGTTGGCAGGGCAGCGTTTTGAGGCAGCACTGGATTTTCATCTTGTTCCTATTATATCCAAAGCAATAACAATGAAATCACTTGTAAAATGAAGTACTTCTCCATAGAGGTGCTTCCCAGAATGATTATTACATAATTTACAAGGTCAAAATCAGATTTTTGGAGCTGCATGTTATCAAGCTGCATGTTATCAAGTCATAAGATAATGATCTCATCACAGAAAAAGTCTTGAGTGTTAGCCAATTCAAATGTATTTATAACAATTTTTGCCTACAGCACTTCTAAATTCAGTTCTGAGCTGATCAATATGGATTATATTAGTTCACAAGAGAAGAAACTAGCTCATGATGTGGTTTACAAGATGTCTGAGTTACAGGACAGCTGTTGAATTAGCAAGTTCCCACGCAGTGCACAAGAGTACTACAGTCTGCTACACGTAGCCTTTTATCTGTGATTAATCTTACTTTCATAATTTCTTCTTTTTTTCCTCATGGCAAATGAGAGTGATTTTATCCAGGAGAACTTTCTGTACAATCCAACTAAATGAAAATTATATAGTAGGAACAGATTCTATATCTTGAGTTATGCTCAGTGTGGTACTCTGAAAATCACAGAATGGTTTGAACTAGAAGGGACCTTAAAGATCATCTAGTCCTAACCCTCCTGCCATGGGCAGGGACACCTTCTATCGGACTGGGTCACTCAAAGCCCCATCCAAGCTGGCCTGGAACCCTTCCGGGAATGGGGCATCCACAACTTCTCCAGGCAACCTGTTCCAGTGTCTCACTATCCTCACACTGAAGTATTTCTTCCTAATACCTAAACTGTGTCTAATCTAGTGTCTAGCCTGCCCTCTATCAGTTTAAGGTCTAAAAAACGGTCTAAAGGTGTAGAAGTGCCTATTGAACTAATATAGCACTAGGCAGTGAAAAAATGAGGAGCCTCTTTTTTTTTTTTTTTTTTAATGGATAGAAATCTGTAATATTTCTGTAAAATCTTACAAGTCCAAGAAATGTCTAGTTTCCGAGTTTAGAAGTTTCTGTGGATTTTATATACTCTTGTCTTCCGTGTAAATGACTAGTAACTGAAAATCAAATGTAAAGACCTATTTCATCCATGAGAGCTATTGACATAACGTAATTTCATTCCAGATTTGTATTATTAATGATGTATAAAGACCTAGTCTAAATGTTCATGGAGAAGTCTCTGCTCAGCGTTTACATGAAGAGACAGGGCTCCTAAAGTGGACAGCCAGTTTAAGGGTTTGTATTGCTATCCTGGGGTGCCTACATTAGCATCATTAAACTACGAAGAGCTGTCACTTAAACTATGGAAATACAGCTTTTCAATCATGCTTTTTTTAAGCAATGGCTTAAACTACAGGGATTGTGGAAACTTCTGTTTTGCAAATCCTGGGCTCCAGCTACTGTTTTCCAGTTGTTTCTTCTCAGGCATTAGCTCTAGTTTCTTTTTTACCAGCCCCAGTCCCTGCTCACCATAACAATGCAGAATTCATTTCAGAATCTTGACTATGCCACTATGGTAAACCAAGGTATATTTATTGGAGAAGTGATGGAAAATACAGAAACATTGGTTTGCCATAAGGTTGTTAAATTTCTGTCCCTTAAAATACAACCTGCTCCTGCAGAGATCGTTTAAGAATATGATGTGGTTGCTGGCAGCATAATTAAGTAAATGTCTTGCATTGCTAGTTTTCTTAAGCATAAATTCTAAGTGGTGTGATTACTATAGAACCTGCGTTTATTGGCATTTCCTACTGAGGTGGTGCATCTGTCCCCCTTCTTGTGCTGGTGCTTTTATATTAAATCTGGTTTTGCTGATTCCTTTGCCGGTGATTCTTTAAGCGACATTAAAACACTCATTTGTGACACTTTTGTAAAGCTTGATGTTGTCTAGAATGCAACCTCATTGGGGTGTGAGGTGTCACCCTGGTGTCCTAAATCTCTGACTGGATTTTGCCATTCACAGACAAGTATATGAGTATCAGAACCATAAGTACACTTTACATATGGGGCATCTGCTGAGGTGTAAAGAAGTATTGCTATTTACCAGAGTGAGGTTGATCCTGTGAGAATTATCTATCATACACAAGTGTAAATTGAGCTGGCTCAGCATCTACATTTATCTCTGAGCTTATTGGTTCCTGGATGACTTCCTACTTTTTAGTGGCTGATTGTAGGAGTGGATAAAAGCAATAATAGGCACAGAATTTCACTGAAACGTCAGGCTAGACAAACCTGAGAACTAGAAATTATGTTTGAAGCTAGTAAAAAATATTCTTAATCTCGAAGCGGAATATTCTGAGTTGGGAGGAATCCACACATTATCAAGTCCCACTCTTAAGCAAATAGCCCATCCTGGGATTGAACCTGAAACCTCGGCATTATTAGGACCATTCTCTCATCAACAGAGCTAATCTCAGGGTCATAGATAAGAAATATCAGTGTAGCTGTCTGCAATACATAGAAATGTCAGTATTTTGCATATAATCACTAGTAACAAATACAGAAGTTGATGTAACTCTATCAAATCACATGACCTGAACTCTATTGTTTGGAAATTATCTAAATATGTGTATTTTTAAACCATTTTGCAGAATGGTATATGAGTTTAAAAGATGCTGGTTCATGACCAGTCTTTTATGCCCCTCCACTTCATCTGCTCCATTTGTCCTGCACTGAAGGAAATGGGAGAGGGCCCTGTGTTGCAGCTGTGAGGAAAAAAGGGGAATTTGTAGCTGGTTAATTGGGGCTTGGGAAAATTGACCTTAACATGGTTTCTCCAGTGTTGAGTCATGCTACCTCCATGACTCACATCCTCAGGACGATGCTCTGCGAACACTATATCCACACAATATGCACACCATGGAATTCTTCTGAGTAAAGCTAGCAGTGTGCCAGTCATTACAGCAGCAGGCCTATATAATAACAAACTGTTTATTAATGTACATTTTATATTTTCCAAACTTCTCCATTGACACAGCACAGCTATGTTCCTGTCCTTTAAAACTTCACTGCGGAAAAGAAAACGGAAAAATTAAAATTCTTCCTGAGCAAGGAAGAACAAGGGCTACAGAATGTGATGCCTGTTTCAGCAAGAGGAAAACAGACATAAAAGAGTAGGTGTATAGGTTTTGAAAGGTACTTTTCTTCATCCCAGTCAGTAAAACTTGAATCTTCAATACATTTAGGTAATATCAGTATACCTCCTGAGAGTTTCCACAAGGAAACAATTTTCTGTCTACATAGCCTTGGCTAATGCAACTTGTTTGTAAAATAACCAGAAACTTAATTTGAAACCACAGAATCATGAGACAAAGAAAGGCATCAAGAACTTTCACAGTGTGGGAGGAGGATGACACAATTTTTGATTGCCGGAAGCTAGATAGGAATGTAGTGGAGACCTCAAAATGACTAATTTGGATGCAATTTGTGCTTAGACTTTAGATTGCCTTTTCATTTAATTTCATTTTTGCATGCCCCCACTGGGCACCACACTGTTTTATGCTTTACATAATAACATTTTTTCCCCTCTTCAGACTCATTATTTAGGAAATAACATCAAATGCTATTGACACGCAAACAGCTAAAAAATCACCATTTTAACAATTTACTAGTAGGAAAATTTTAATGGGTGAATAAACATGATGGCAACACAATGATCTACTGGGGACTGTGTTCACATCCACTTTGTGCATCATCTCTTCTGCCATGACCAGCATAAGAGTTAACAAGACTTACACTTCTATCCTATTTTTTACGTTAAACAAAAGAATATTTTTGTGAAGCCTGGGAGATCGCTGGTAGATTTAAGTCACAAGACCATGCTTTATTACTGCAATTTTCCAGACTTAACTGTAGATTCGGTTAAAGGCAAAGTTTATACAGATAGTGTTATAATGTTTCTAAAGTCATTCATGGAGATGGATTGGTTAGAGTATCATCAAAGTTTGTAAATGATTCATGTTTAAGGAGTTACATGAATGGTGGAAAATTTTTCATGCTATAAACAGAAATACTGTCATATAAAGAATGGCTCAGAGGTGCTACACTGAAAAATATTGATTCTGTTAGATTTAAACCCTTTAAAGGTTGACATTTGCTATTATGTACTCCGTCCATGATATAGTTATTAATATTTTTCATGAACTCTTTTAGCTAAAAGAGGTATTGTCTACTCTACGGCAGTTCATTTGAAGAATTTCTTAAACATCTATCTTCTAGAGGCTCTTCTGTTAAATTGGAAAAAAATATACAGAAGATACACCTATGGGCGTGTCTTCAGGCATAATATATATGTATTTATATACACACACATATATATGAATGAATTCACTGACAGCAATCAAACTGCATCATCATAAAGTGAGATATAAATTGGTTTGTGGCTGAGCTGCTCAGTTTCCCAAATATGTGGCCAGAGGGAGGATGCGAAACTACTGAAGATGTTCCTTTCAGATGTCCCCAAATAGTGCCTTTCTGGGACACAATTTAGAAAGAAAAAGCATGTTTTGATCCTTTGCTGAGTTCAGGAAGGCAGACAACAGCAGGGTTGATTTTTAAAATTTCTATCTTATCTGCACTTAACTGAAAGGTGAAAGCCCTTTCTGTCAAGTGCGGAGATAATTGCCTAAACTTTGTGTGTGAGTGGGCAACACAGACACTTCCTGCCTTGTTCGTTCCCAAAAAATCCGCTGCTGTTCAGTGACCCTCAAAAGAGGCTACCTGTTAAAGCATATTGGGGCTACACTTGAGCCCAGACTTGCCTCCTGGCTGAATGAACTTTGCAAACACAAGCTTGTACACAGGCATGGGCATAAGGCAAGTAGGAAACATCTGAGGGAAGAGTGTGGATGAGGTCTCTTACCACGAAACAGATGAATTGGTCACGGGTGCTGGTGTGCCCACAGTACAAATAGCCCATGACGTCTTGGAAAAGCATCCAGATGAGAAGCTGGCCTCAGATCCTGAAAATGGCAGTGGCAGAGGGGGTGAGGGCTTTGAGAACGAGAGCAAGGAGCCCCTGCTGGCGGCTGCTGACATCCATAAGCCATACTGGTTTCTAGTGTAGGTGTCTGTTACTCACAGAGAACTAGGGGAGCTGCACTCCCCTTTGAACCTGTCAGCCTTGGAACCATGTTAGCCAGGCATCCAGTCTGATGAAAACTAACACTTCTGTGTTATTTAATTAATGTTTTTCTCCATATGCATTCTTTCACAGAAGGGCAGGGCCCATGTGACACAGCTTTGATGTTCCCCCAGAGCTTTCATGGATGTGTAGGGGCAGGCAGGAGCAACATCAATCAACTAGGTACAACCTGTAAATAAATAATTAGGGAATGGCCCCAGAGGTCTTAAATACTGCTTTGCCTGTACCCGGCAGGCTTGCACACCTCTTTCAAGTGTGGACACTCTTGAAGTTTTTGTGAAGGTGGTGAGGGACACCAGCTCCTGGTTGTAGTAACACCTCCTTACATACGAAAGTCATGCGCTCATTTGTCTGGTCATCCAATTCCTAAAGTGTGCCCACTAGTCTGTCTCCTGGATACAACAATCACTGAGGCCAGGAATCAAAAGTCATTCTGTCCCTTCGCCTGGAAAAGAAAAGCTGAATGATGGGCAGAAGTAAAACACCAAACTACTTCAAACCACTGGCCTGCCCCTCTGGTATCCAGCAGCTTGCTGATCCCCGATGCAGCCCGCGGTCGGGATGCTCTTCCAGACCGGGGAAAGCCTGTCCGACCCGGGACAGTGCGGGACGGCGGGGGCGGCACTCGTGGGGCAGGGGCGCACAGGAGGCGCGGGGAGAGCAGCGGGCGGCGGCCCCGGCCATGTCCCACGCTGGCCCCGGGCCAGGCAGGGCCGTGCCAGGGCGCGGGGCC
>VZRR01007993.1:748534-824049 GCA_013398015.1 Oreocharis arfaki | reverse complement strand
GGGGCTGCATCCCTGCGGGGCTCCCCTCGCTGTAGGGGCAGCCGGGGAGGGGGACATACACGGCCCAGGCGCGGGCAGGTGCAGCCCTCGGGGCGGCCGCGGCCACACCGCTCCGCAGCCGGGCAGCAGCCCCGGGAACCGGGCTCCCGTGGGGAGCGTGGGCTCCCGAGAGCCGTGGGGCTGAGAGAGGGAAACTTGTGCCTCCTTCTTAGCAAGGAGCTGACGGTGGGCTGTGTCACTGATGCGGGGTTGGTTTTTTTCTTTTTTGCAACGTGACTGCGGTGCGTGCAGCAGATTGGACTAGCATGACAACCTCTCTTAGTTTATTGGCACGAGATGAAATAATTTATGTCCTGCTATGTCCTTCTCTGCCGTACAGAAACCTGCTTTATTCTTGCACTGTAACCAGCACCGGGTTACTGGTTAAGTTCTTTAATAGTTTGTGGCACGGAAATACAGATTTTACAAGAATAAGTAAAGTAGAAGGGTTCATAATAACTGCAGTTAGACTCGTTTCTGCACCTGGAAAGAAAAAAATTGCTCTATGGGCCACTTCTGATTATTGTTATTTAGTTGTGTAATGCTTAGATACACATGGTATTTACTGTGCTGAAAGGACCTGGTCTTCAATTTGAGGGTCTATAAGGCTGGGAAACCAGTCCACTGTTTGATTCTGAAAGTCTTCCAGATTTCAGGCTCCTGAGAAAGCCATGTGGATCTGTTAGAGTTAGTAAACTTATCTGGAAGTTTTCCCCAAACCTTATTGATTGTGGTGGTTATTACATATCACCCAAATATTTATTTGAATACATAATACTGAAGTAAAGGATAAGCACAATATATTTATTTGAAGAATTGTGCTAAATAGCTTCCTTAGAAAATTTAGTTTTCAGCACAAAGACTTTGACAGGATACAACGTGTTAAAGATGTGCAAAATCAAGACAAATTTCATTTGGGGGATGCATAACAGGAGTGTTGCAGATGTGTGATGTCATCTCTTGGTAGTTTTGACTTCGGGGTTTGTATCTGGTATCAGTACTATCTGGAATTCTGGACACCAAAGTTCCAGCAGCATCTTACCGGTTTGGCAGGAGATGAGTAGCAAAGGTGGTCAGAGATCTAGAAAATATAATCTATGGGAAAACAGTGAAAGAACTGGAATGTTGCGGTCTAGGGAGGCGAAAACTGATGAGAGATGTGATAACAATCTTTAACTGTGTAATTGGTTGCTGCAGAGTGGTGGGAAGCAAACTCTTCTCTACAGTCAGTGGAGGCATGACAAGAGCCAGCTTGCTGGGCTGCTGCAGGAGAGATTAGGTTAAATTGGTAGGGAAAGTCCTGTCTAATTGTACAGGTAATTGAGCATTGATTGTCCAAACAATCACTTACCAGGAATGCTTAAGACAAATGTGATCCTGCCTTCCTGTTGTCAGAGACACAAAATCACCTCTCCAGATCCCTTAAAGGTTCCAGGGGTGGTGGAGGCATCTAGGAGGCCAGCCTGTGAACTCATACACTCTTGATGATGATCATGCATATTGAAGAACCAGCTTTGTGAGGTAAACATGGCTCAGTGATCCATTTATAGTATTTCACTCCCATGCCCGACTTTTATACTAGATTTTGTGATTCTTCTCCCTTCTGCTCAAACTGCATTTTCGATTGAAGTCTAAGAGCAGTGGTGGATGATCTGCTGATGAACATCACATCTTGGTTTGGCACCATCACAGCCAGTAAATTGGCTTATTGGTAAATGTTAGGAAATTTCACCTTAGTTTTGAAGTACAGTTCTGCAAAGCATATCACCTTCAGGTCCTCAGTAACTACCAGAGTGGCTCAGGAAGTCCATGAGGCAGAACTACTTTGGTTTAATTAATGTCTATATTGGCCATGATTATCATCTTGGAAAGTACTCAGAATATAATTCAGTTATTATATATACTTTGAAATTTGTAGTTTGTCCTACTACATTCAACGAAGTTTTGCCTGTAGCAGTTATTAGCTAAACTAATTGCAGAAATAGCTGACTGAAATGAGCCTTTCTTCCCTTACCTCAGTTACCTAGAGTTTTTTGCTGCTTTGCTCAGTATTTATTCTTTTATTGTGTTATTCTTTGTATTGAATGAATTTAAATGTTTATTATATTTAAAATTCTACCACATTCTTTGCTTCCAGAAGTTAGCTTCCCAGTCCAAAAAAGGATCATTTAAATTTTTTTAACATCCCTATTTTATAAGAGTGAGAACAGACAAGGTCTAACCTGTCTTTCTAGATTATTTGTTATTATTTTGTGTTCCTCTGTTCTGCCATTACTATTTTGAGAGGCATTGAATAAAGCTGATTCAATCTTTTCAGTGTCTCTTTATGAAAAAAGAGACCTTTTCAATGCTCTTAGTAATCTGTTTTATTAAGATGTCTTTGTTTCTGCCTTTTTTCTCTTCTTTGACCTGACATGACCAGAGCTGAGTCCAGTAACCCTACTGAAGACGTGCTGTTCCAGAGGCATCTTCTGCTCCTCGCTTCTCAGCTGCTTTCCATCACACCCACGGTGGTGTGGCAGGCTAGAGTGCTTAAAGTAACCAAGATGTGCCTTATAAAACGTCTTTCATTTGTTTTTTCTGGTTTGTTGCTCCAGACCCTTCAGGGTTTCTCTGAATCATGTCAAAGGATGAATTTTGTCAGGGCACAGCAGTGGGGGCTGCCCATGGAGGGGCAGCAGGGACAAGCCTGGCCTGTCCCACTGCCCCAGCACAGAGTGTGTGGGGGGCACCAGGGCAGCCCCAGCCCTGCACATCTGGTACCTCCTTGGGAATGGGCTAGGCTGTGGGCCTGTGCTGGGACCTGGATCAATGAGCCCTGTGGCCAGGCTGGGCTGGGCTGTGGCATCACTGGGACAGGGGCTGATGGCCCCGAGGGGCTGACAGGGGGTCTCAGGTTGTGGGAAGGGACTGGTGAAGGCCTTTTGGTGCCATGAGCCCTTGATACATTTCAGAGCTTCACTGGTCCAAATGCTGTGTTGCAAACATGTGAAATCTACCCATTAGCACAAGAGTGGCTATCTGAAGTGTCCGAAAATGTGGGCTTTAGGGAGGGTGAGCCTACATAGACTGGAAGGCCAACTTTGCCATGTGTCCCAGGGTGACAGTCACAAGGAAACTGCCTGAGAGTTCAGCTCCCCCAGTTACGCAAACCGACGTGGCCTCTAGAACCAGTATTTCGTGATAGAGATGTGTGTGCTTGAGCACCCCATCGTGCTGGAGGACTTCCTTGGCCTCCCTGTCCTGCAGTGTGTTGGGCCATAGGGTTTGCTGCCTGCTGTGCACACCCTGCATAGAGAATCCAGTGGACTTCCTTGGGCACCGGCGGCGGCCAAGCTCGGATCTTTGGATTGAAGGTGGCTCCACCAGCCAGGTCTGCTTGTAGCTAGCCAGCGCTACTTGTCTGGAGTAAAATTTAGGGTAAGCAGAAAATTGTCAAGAAGATTGCTGCACCATGGCAATACATATTGCTTTGTTGAGTAAAAACAACCCCTTAATATTTGAGGCTTGACATTTCTTCCTTGCTTTTGCTCATGAAAATAGGCTGAGCCCTTCAAGGTTTCTGTGTTCCTTCATTTAGAACTGGTCTGGCTGTGGAAAAACACAATATATGGTAGAAGAAAACCTAGGCCTGTGGGAGCATAGAAAAAATGGCTTGAGAGACTTTTTTCCTCACTCTGGTTTCTGTGGTACTGGGGTACTGTGAGACTTACAAATGAAACTTTTCCAAGTTACCATCAATGTGCACAGGCATTGTTTTAAAGCAGTGCTGATTGATTTAGCCTTCAAGGGCAGATGTCAGGCACACTATTCATGATTAACAGCAGATAGAGACCAGGGAGATGAGCAATGTTGATCATACTGAATAATACTGTGAGGGGAAAGGAGAGCACAAGGTTAATACGTATCAACCTTTTGGAATTTTGTGTGATTTGTATTATTTCAATGTTGGATTGAGTAATTGATCTTTTTATCAGTGTGTTTCATGCTGTAGTAAACCAGGATTTAAATAGTGAGAACTTAATAGCTGCTCTAAGTGAAACACACAGTCACTGGAATGAGACCCAGTCTCTATAACTAAGAACATGCAAAAATTGCAGAGAAGTTAGTTTTATTTTGCACCACATCAAGTTCAAATAATCACTCATGCCAATGAGATTTGCATTTTTCCTTGGATTTTCTGTCTGTTCAAAACAAGCCTGTTAAGTGCACTGTATTAGCACACAGGAAATCTACATTTCCACCTTGTATATTTGTACTTTATGGCTGCTTCATAATTCAGATTTTTGTATTCCAAGATTTTTCTCTCTCCTGTGGTTAGTTGTGGTAGCTTGCTCTGAAGCTCTAGTTTGAACTAATAACAAAGAGAGGATGGAGGCTTCTCAGTAGTGACAGAAATAAATGTAGATGTGGCAAAATGAGTGGGTTATGGAGATCACAGAAGGGAAGACAAGGAGGGACTGGGATGAATGGCAGGTCCTCTGGGGCAGGAAGGGTTGAGAAGTGACTGCAGGGGCTCTTTGGCTGTTGGACTAGTGGTGGGCTCTTCTGGCAGCTGACAAGGGGATAGAGGCATGAGCAGGACTCAGGGCATTTTTAGGATAGGGAAGGTTTGGCAGAGATTTGTGGCAGCAGGGTCTCTTTTATTCCCTCACACTTCCCATCCAGACCAGTTCTTCTCATTGTCTTTTTCACTGTCCCACGTTGTGGGGGTGCCTTTTATCGCCTCTGCAGTCATCCATTTTTACTGAAGCTAACATTTTTTCTTTCTCTCTTCATTGCCCCCTGCCAATCCCTCCCAAGCTTTGGGAAAAGGGCTGGGATCTCAGTGTCATTTGTTCTGGCTGTTGGGAAGGTGATAAACGGAGGTATGAAGAGAGGTGAGGTGCCTGTGAAGAGGTGAAGAGTGCACTTCAGTAACGTTTTAGGGAGAGATTTACTCCTTCTGAAGTCCTGCAAAACATGACAGATATCTGGCAGGGAGGTACAGCAAGTCTGCCTCACATACACTCATCTCTGTCCTTGGAGATGGTGACAGAGTACTGTGCAAATAGGTGCTAATCAGTGGTTCAGGGCGTAGCTCTGCCATTCCCATCTTCTTCAGCATAGGTAAAACCTGCTGTAGAAGTGGACTACTTGCTTAAAAGTGCGCAGGTTTGTCTGTGGGTGTAAAAGGTGTTGAATGAAGAAGTGGTGATTGGATTTTTGTATGTTTCAATTGGGAAGTTAAGATTATCTGTGAGGGCTTTAAATGTGATAAAACTTGTAGGATATTTAAAAAATACTTTTATCTGTTGAATATACTAGGAAAGTGTCTTTACCCAAGCTGTCTTTGAAAGGGAGAAATTGAGTTGTCAGAATGGAGAGTGCCCCATCTTCTGTGACTGGAGTGTACATTAACACTGCCATTTGATGAGCTCAGAACTTTTTTGTATGTTTTAAAGACGTCTAACTCTACCCAAGGCTCTGTATTTTTTTTGCATTTAGTCCAAGTTACCAAATATACAATATTGATTTGCATTATCCACACTGAAAGTTCTTTTCCCTTTTGTGTAAATCTTCAGAGCCCTGGTGATGATAAAACATGTCCTAACTTGCCTGAACTCATTTTTGTCCTACATCAACAGAAAGTGGAAGAAAAAAACAAACCCTGAACTCTAGTTTGAAATTAAGCCAACAATTTTTAAAGCATGCCAGCTTGTATTTTCCAAAATATAACAATCTATGCTTTCTTCATTAAGTAAAGTTAATGATTTCCAAAAGTTTTCTTTCCAGTCAAAACTGTTTCAGCATATAAAAATGAGCCCAGTTGAGGTGACTTGAAGACACATAAATGAAGAGTGCTGCAGCTGGTATAACAGCAGGAATACATCTATGCTTAGTCTTCAATAGACACTTGGGAAGTCTTGTCAAAAGTACCTTGTGCTACTTTTGGTCTCAGTAGGTAATTCCAATTCCCATCCCCTTATGAGCTCCCTAATTCCACAAGAGCTTGCAGGATCATATACAGGGAGGTCAAGATAGATTTGCATAGTTGTATTAAGAGTACAATTTATAAAGTATCAGAATATTGATCTCAGTTTAAAATTTGTGGTATAACCCTTGCTTCACTAGTGTCCAGAACTGTGTGAACTTTTGCCAGACTAGCAGAGGAGTTGCCAGCAAGTGATTCACTTTCGAGACTATCAGTGTAATGCAAACATTTGAGGGAAGATGTATGAAGTTGTAATTAATTCTTTTCCTGATACTGGACACTGAAAAGGTTCAAATTATAAGTGCAATTAGAAAAGTACTGCCCTCAGTGCCCTCAAATGTAATAATTTTTTTTCTTAGTCTTTTAACCACCTGGGATATCCTGGGTGGCTCTCTTGGAGCTGTGGTCCTGAGAGACTCCGTTAGACAGAGATCTAAGCAAGGCTGTTTAACTCTCTTCAGTTGCAACCTTCCTTGACCAGATCAGTATGTTCCTCCTTACTTGCACTTGGAATCTGACCCTGGTTTTCTACTGTTTCCCCTTTCCTCGTTGCACATAGGAAAGATAGAATAATACTCCCAGTTGATTAAAAAGGCAGAGGAGAAAATAAACAATGTAAGCATAGCTGCAGTGTCCCGTGTGGAGAAGAGGAGGCAGACACATCTGTGCAATGACTTAAAGGGTGGGTGAATTATGCAGAACATGACTTGATAGAAGAAATGGAAATGGACCTTGCAGAACTCTTAGTATTGTGAATTCGCTCCTTTCTCAGCTGTGGGAAATGTTTAAAAAAAGCATTCTTTGAGAAGTGGCTCTGAGATTAGACTTTATGCCCAAGACAAAAACCCAGGGGAAAGTTACATGATGCTGGACTTCCATTTTATCAGAGGTTTGATTACCCATGGAAAGTAGACATGGGAGTCTCCAGCTCTTAAAATCTTGGGCTTGATAGGACAGGACTGTAAGGGGTAAAGTAGATTGCTCCTGGCAGAATATAAGCTGAACTGAATGTCAGTGTTTTGGTAAGAAGCTGTGTGCCTTCTTTTCCCAAGTGGAATGGTATCTGCCTAGTTATCACATTTTGCTTAAAAAGTTTCCATTAGGAGGGAGCAGAACTGGATGGGTGAGAGAATGTTTGAGATATACCATGAGATTTGCTGCCAACCCATGGGATAGAACAACGTGGAAAAGTACAGCCAAGAGCACTGGAGTTAATGTGCAGCCCTTCATAGCAATTTATTTTAAGTGAAACTTTATGTGGAAACATAATAATACAAAGTGTTAATATGTGGAGGGGAATTTTCAAAGACAGCCCCCTAATTATCTTTCCTACTGAAAAGAAATTGAAAGTCTCACCTACTGAAAAGAAGTCCTCTTTTTCTTTCAGAAACTGTCACTTGCAGAGAAAGTGAGCATCAAACAGCAATCCTAAGGAAACCAACCAAATAAATTAAATGCCTTTTTGAGTAGTTCTGTGTGGAAGTTAGGACAAAAAGAAAAATGGCGAAATAGTGGCAATTAGGAGACCTGGAGGCATTTTTTCCTATCCCTGAAAAGTAAAACTGAGAATTCTTCAGGTCCTATGTAGAATGACACAAGCCATGAGAAATCACTGATGATAGAATGTGTCTAAATGCTGGCAATATATCAAACTGTGAAAAATATACCCTTGAAGTAAAATAGAAGATAAAATGATAAAGGAGTTTTTTTTCTGTTTTGCTACCATGGAAAAGAATAAGGGGTAGGCAAGGGAAGGAAGATTTGCTGAATAGGAATAACAGCAAATTCTTTTTAAAGGTCCTAGACAATGGAGGTTTATGTTTGTTATTCCCTGGTGAATTTTCAATGAGGAGAAAGGAATGTAATTGTATGCCCCTGTGATTAAGTCCATTTGCTGTGCAAAGGGGCCCACATGGTCATGGCGTGCTCATGACTGGGCTGAAATGAACATTGACAAGTTCTGCCAAAAAGGGGAGGGAAGCTGGAATGCAGAGGATTTCATTAAGGAGCTCAAAAGAGAGGACAGCTGCACCTAATTTTCAGAAGCACATAGTTGTCTTCGAGGAAGCTAAGCAGTACCGAGAATAAAGATTAATTTTTATTTCCTAAAGAGTAAAGACATTCCATTTATTTTATCTCTTATTTTCTTTTCTTATCTGGATTTAAATCAGGTATCTGCCCTCAGAAGAGGTTTTTTTAGCAAAGGAGATTTTCTTCTCTGTGTATGCATAAGTATACCTACTAAGTACTCACTGTTGTTACCAGTAGTTCATGGTTTGATGGTACCTGACAGTAGTAAGAAAAAGGCATTCAACAAAACCATCCTGGAGCTGTCCAATACAGAGCATTTCCTTTGAAGAAGACTTGATTTTCTCTGTTCTTCAACACTTGACCACATGCAGTTTTGGATTTGTTTCATGGTCACTGTGTCTGATTTTTAAATAGATTTGGGTGATACATGTCTCCTGCTCCTGCAGAATTACTTACAGGATGCCTTTGAAAAGTTGGGTAAGCGCAGGCAATTAAATCTTGCTCAGAAATCAAAGAGCTATGAAAATTCTGTTATATGGTGATTTCATTCTGAAAACTCTGCTACATTAATACCACAATAGAACTCAGACACTGATGATTGGCAGCTGAAGTAAATATGTAATCACTTTAAATAATTAACCTATTTTCTTTGAATAAAGAGGAAGTACCCTTTCTCTCCTGAAAATGAATAGGTCAAGATGTTGAGAACATTTTGATACCATGGAAAATATTAATAATGGTTACAACAATTGTTATGAAATAATCCTATGTCCTTTTGAGACACAGACATTTTCATACTTTTTTTCCTGAAGTAGTTATTTTCTAGTTTTTGTTTGCTTATACCTTTTTCACTAGTTGATATTTTCAATCTACTTTTGTTTTCATGGAATCTTATTTTATGACATGACTGAACATGAATGAATGTTCATGTTCAACATGAACTGAACAACATGACTGAAAAGAAACTGGCTTTCTGTATTTGTATATGCACTTTTTTCTCCTTTAATATTATCCGAGAACTAATAATCATGTACATAAATAGAGTTCATCTTCAGCAAGTCCATTCCAAAACATGCATGACAGTATTTGATTTTAAAGAGCTAAAATACAAAGCAATGCTTATGTATTATGTTATAGTTGCTAGTTATGGCTAAATTATAGCTACATTGTGTGAATTCTGATGGATTATATAGCCCAAATATGAACCAAGAATGTAATCACACATTTTGGAATAAGGCTCAGAGGCAAGAAAATCCATTTTAGTCAGAGTGGATCTATTTCTTATAGTTTAAGTATGAGAACACTATATGATACTATACACACCATCTTTGGCTCTTGATATACCAAAGATGCCTCCAAAAATACTTTTTTTAAAGGAGATTGCCCTTATACAAAATCATTCTGAGATTGTACATAACCATATGAAATTAGTTAGCCTATTGTGTGGATTATCTAGAATTCACATACCACTTACATAATTATTGAGGTCTTAAAGTACCTGCAAATACCACAATTTTTGCAGCGGCAAATAAAATTTCTATAAAATTACCCTGAATGGATTAAGTTAGCCTTCTCATATGATTCAATATTTCAGTAGTTTTGTATTTTGAAAACATATTATCAAAATTGGAGGAATAGAATTTCGAAGAATACTTCTTTTTTGTTTCTTTTACATGAAAAGCAATGTTAGGTGGAGGTTTGAGCATTGCATATCATTCTGTAAATGGAAATAGAGTAGCTGGTATTTAAAGTTCCAAGTTATACGATGTAACATGTATGCTTATTTATTTTGATGACTTCCTGATCTGTTTTGTTTGCAGGCCCAGTTGTACAGACAATGCTGTGTCTATTTAGGCCTTAACACAACAAATTACAGTCCAGGTGCAGGTTTTATGATCCATTGAGGTTGCTATTCTTTTTTTCTTTTCAGTGGAAACTGCAGTCTATTCAGTCATTTTAAGCTGAAGAAGTCACACTCTGTCTGTATGATAATTGGCTTTGTCTAAACCCACAGATGCTAGTTTTACAACTTGCAGGTAAATGCTGTATTTTTTTTTTGCATGTCTGTGTTAAAGTTTACATATTTTTTATGCGTCAGCACAGAATGTAGACAATAACATACTTTAATGAAAAAGGATTTGTCCATCTCTCCCTTAGTATTACATTCTGTACAAAATTCTCTATATTCTTTGGCACAGGTAAGGTAACATTATTATTACCTTGAAATATTATTACCTTACAATAGCACAGTTAACAGCTTCTTTAGGATTTTCCTCTGCAGGATGTCTCTGAGCAGAACTGGAGAAGTGTCTCTCTGACACTCACTCAGTGATGCTCTGTGGCACCGACAGCCAAGACTTGCCTGGCAGAGGCTGTGCCTGCCTCCAGACTGCCTTCACCACCAGGAGGTTCCCCTCTGGTACAGAGGTTTCAACACCTCTTAGTCATACTGTGTTCTTAGCTCTTACCTTACTAGAGGACGTAAATATACAAGTAAACCTTTATTGCATTTTTGAACCTGTCTTTCTTTAATTCATGTTAATTAAGTCTGCTAAATTTTTTTCTGTGAATCAAACTTCATAGACTAGGAATGTCATATAAAAGGGAGTATGTTTAGAAACTTTTCATCTGGATCCATTTTTTTTTTGTGTATGTTGTCTAACATAAATTATTTATTGCTATATATTGGCTAAGTTTGGTATATAGCTTTTTTCTCTTAATTTTTTTCCATGTGTATTAAATGGTTGTTTGTGCTGCAGTCTTTCTATATTTTCAAGTTTATCAATCCCAGAATTTAAAAGCTAATAGATATTTTCTAATAACACTATAAAAATGATTATGAATCTCATCATCACTGTGAGCAGATATAAACCAAATGACTTTATGTTGGTTCTCCACAGCATAAATGTAGGCACTGATGAATCTCGATTTTGGGTTATACCCCAACGAGAACCAGCAGCACCTCATTTTGTACTAACTGCTTTGTAACCAGTATTTGTAAATTAACTGGAGCAAAAATTGTAAAAACTTGCTATTATTACCTCCAGCATCTTCAGTGTCCTGATGAAAAATGGTCAGACTCTTGGGAATGTTGGCAGACAGTTAAGAATCCGATACAATTAAAAAGGATCACTCCCAAAAGGGAGGATGCAGAACACCATGGTCTGAAGCATCTGTGCTAGTAATGCTGTGAAACCATGGCTTTTCATTTACTGTAGGAAATACAAATTGACATTTAACACATGCATTTATCTCCATAAGCCTTCTTTATATGAGGTCACTAAGACTGCATGCGTAGTGCTTTTGTCCAACTGTATAATCCTTAGCTTCCAGTGGCACAATAAACCCTGGGAACACTGCAGGTGTTTGCTCTGAAATGCTGTAAGTGGTGCTCAAGATGTGTTCTTGGGAACACAAAATGTATTAGGTTTCCCTCTTGTGTATAATAAACAAACAAACAAACAAACCTGAAATCTACCACTTTTCTAAGAGCATGAGTTTGATATTAAAAAAGAAAAGTCCATCTCAAGTTGAATAGCTCTGGAATATGTCTGAAAATGCATTTGGCATCTTTAGAAATGTCAAATTTCTGGCACAAATAATAATGTATTCCTTTAGCTTTTTTTTTTTAACTTTGTATTAAAACTTACAATAATATAAAATCTGGGGGTTTTTTAGTTTGTGGTATTCTCTGAAAGCTAAGTTGTACACCTGGTTAGGCAAGAAAGCACTACCTGTACTTCATTCAGGACTGTCTGTTACCATCAGTATACGGGGTAAGCAACTTGCCATAGGTCCTAGTAAATGTGCCATGTTGCTTTATTCATCTTTTTGCAACCTACATTGGTAACATTTCTTAATGGACTATGGACAATAAGTTACCCATGTCTTGTATATTCTGAGATATGGGAACTACTTTGGAAAAATTAATCTGTGCTTTTGGAAGAAAAGATGTTCCCCATACTGTTCTAGCCTCTGCTGGCCATTTAATTCACCTGTGGCTAATTTAAGTCAAGCTGGCTAATTCAGAAATGTGACAATCTTGAATTATTAAGGAATTCTAGGCCCCCTTATGTCAAAAAGAAGCAAAGAGCAGAACTGCTTGCACTGTTCTCTTGAACAGAAAAGTTGCAAGTGGAGTGGTATGAAGGAGACAGAATAGAATCATAAGATTCTTAAGGCTGGAAAAGACCTTTAAGAACATCACGTCCAACTGTCAACCCAGCACCATCACCATGTTCACCATTAAAACATGTCCTCAAGGGAAAGTCTTTGGCTGTTTATGGATGGGTTATACTATATACCCCATATAATAAAATATGTAATCTCTCAGAATAGTCTGTGGTTGGTCTGCTGGTAAACAATATTTAACTGTTGCTCAAAAGAGGGAGAAAAGTGCCTGATCTATTCAGTTTCCCTGGAGGGAACCTAAGAGGTGTGTGGGTGATGAGTGCTTATGACTGTTTGGGATCACTGCTGAGTATAGTAGCAAGTCTCATGCCTGGGGGCCCAGACGACTCTCTAACTCATATGTTGAAGATTTCTTCATAGACATAGAGTGGGAGGAAAGAATTTGCCTCCTTCCCATGAGTAAACTGGCAAGATGGAACAGGATGCAGCTTTCCACCCCCTCTCCATGCTTGCAGTGCCAGCTTGTAGGGAATTGTCTGCAATCGCAGAGGAATAATTTTCTGCAGTTTCGAACATTGAGATTTCTAAGAACGTCCAAGTGCAGAACAAACTTGGATGTCCCTCTCTGTTGTTATTGTCATAAAATCAAACAACTCTCAGTCTTGAAGGTAGTTCTCCTCACAATATCTTGGAGATTTAGGGTTGCCCTCCTACTGTATTATTAAAACCTTATTAGTGAACTCTGAAGATTAGTTGAAATGGTGACCCATAGCCCAGACAGACTGGAGTGAGACAAAAAAAAAAAGCAAAGAAATAAGATGTAAAAGGTTAAAGCAGTATTAAGTTCAGGGACTTTTCCTCAGTGAGAAATGAGATGGTTCTGCTAGCTTAGGAGTGGGACAATCATTCTCCAGCATCATAAAACAGGAATGTGGTAAGCTAGGCTGTTACGATACAGAGGGATGTATCCATCTACAAAGCATCGCATCCGAAAATTCAGGCACACAAAGACATGTAGGGAATATTTTTAACATGTTAAGAGAAACATTGACCCCTAAACAGTGAAAGGGAACAGCTGGAGTTATAAATGAAAAGGCGAAAGCCACCACTACTTGTTAAAGAATCATAGGCAATAAAAGGGCCCTTTGAAAGCTGAAGTGTTGGTGGATGCCTTCTACAGGGGCTCATGTTGCCTCTGAGCACAACATGAATTCCTTTTTAAGCACCTTTGAAGTGTCTTAAAAAAAGAATACTATTTTGTCATGACTGACTTCAAACTGAAAGACCTTTGGTAGACATCTCACTTGCAGGGATGTGTCTGGGTATTTAGTGCCTGTGATGGGGTATACTCTGAATACCCAAACTTTGTCTCCT
Organism: Oreocharis arfaki; assembly: GCA_013398015.1. NCBI lineage: Eukaryota > Metazoa > Chordata > Aves > Passeriformes > Paramythiidae > Oreocharis > Oreocharis arfaki. Next base: position 810,500 of record VZRR01007993.1, on the reverse strand, counting down.
GGTTACTCAGCTGTCTGTGACTCTTGTTGCCAAGAAGATAGGTCAAGATATGGCAATGGCTCCTCCTGAAGCCCCGTTCTGCCCTCTGGGGCAGCAGGATGGCAGGGCTGTCTGTCCCCCCTCTTTCTTCTGTCTGTTCTTATCACACACTCCTTTTGCGTTCATAGGCCTCGTCTGCAACAGAACAGCTCAGAAAAGCAAGCATCTTGGCTGATGTGCCTAAGGGATGGGGCTGTGCCCCTCTAGGGAAAGTGCCTTGGAAACTGAAGATTGAGGAGGTCTACTGGAAAGGAACTGCAAACATTCAGAAACACAAAGGAGGTTGGAAGGGACTTCTTGGGACCATCCATTTTAGCCGTAGCTCAAAGTAGATGCAGTTAGTGTAGGCAGGCTAGGGTCTTGATCAATCCAGGTCTGAGTAACAACAAAGATTTTGCTACTTCTTTTATTGTCGGGTCATCTTCCTGATAGAGCATTAATGAATTGGCATTTTCTGTGTTCCCAAGTGTGCCCATTTCCCCTTGTCCTTCCATTGTATGGATGTGGGAAGAGCCTGCCTCTTTCTCCTCTGGACCTTTCCCCTAGGTAGCTGCAGACTGCAGTGAGATCTCCCTCAGCTTTCTCTGCATTTAGGCAGAGGGGTCGGGGGTGGGCAAGAGAGGAAGAGACCCTCTCTGGTTTTATCCCTGGCTCCCCTTTAGACTCCCACAGCCCCAAGACAGTACTGACCTGCAGCTTCTGCACTCTCACTCCCCATACCCCAAGAGTCCTCCAGAGTCCTTCAGACATCTGACCTCCCTCTAGGTTCTCTCTCTCTGTAGCAATGCTGACACCCCCACAAGGAGCTAAATTACTTTCTTAACGGCAATTCTTTAAATAATCAGAAACAGGTTTATTTGCAGACACTAAGGGATATCTACAAACAGCAGCACTACCTAAATCATCCAGAATAATAATTTTCATTAGTTTATTCTATGTAGATTACTTCAGAAATGTTTTTCTTGGTGTTACTATTCCATAGATAATCAGCTCAATATGCACTTTTGCTCCAAGACTGGGACAAAATAGAACAGAATGTTTGGATGTGTGAAGTTGTTTTGGGTTTGCGTGGCCAGGTTCTGGTACTGCTGGTTCTGTAGTGGCTTCTCTGAGAAGCTGCCAGAAGCTTTTCCTGTGTCTACAGGGTCAATGCCAGCTGGCTCCAAGATGGTTCTGTGGTTGTGGCTGGCCAAGGTTGAGCTCATCAGTGGTGGTGGTAGTGCCTCTGGGATAATGTAGTTAAGAAGGAGGAAAAAAACCTGTGCAATGGCAACTGCAGCCAGAGAAAGGAGTGAGAATATGTGAGTGGAACAGCTCTGCAGACACCAAGGTCAGTGCAGAAGGAGGGGCAGGAGGTGCTCCAGGCGCTGGAGCTGAGATTCCCCTGCAGCCCATGGTGCAGCCCATGGTGAGGCAGCTGTGCTTCTGCAGCCCATGGAGGACAGGGGTGCAGAGATCCACCTGCAGCTCCTGGAGGACCCCACTCCGGAGTAGGTGGATGCCTGAAGAAGTCTGTGGCCCCATGGGAAGCCTGAGCTGGAGCAAGCTTCTGGCAGAACTTGTGACCCCACAGGGGACTCACACTGGAGCAGTTCATGAAGAATTGCAGCATGTGCAAAGGACTCATCTTGGAGAAATTTGTGGAGCACTGTATCCCATGGGAGGGACCCCATGCCAGAGCATGGGAGTCTTCCCCCGAGGAGCAACAGAGACAACATGAGATGAACTGATTGCAACCCCCATTCCCCATCCCCCTGTGCTGCTGGGAGAAGGAAGTAGAGGATTTGTGACCGAAGTTGAGGCTGGAAAGAAGGAAGGGGTGAGGGGAAGGTGTTTTTAAGATATGATTTTATTTCTTGTGATCCTACTCTGATTTGATTGGTGATAAATTAAAATAATTTTTCCCCTAGTAAAGTCTGTTTTGACTGTGATGGCAACCAGCAGTGATCTCCCCCTGACCTTATCTCAAGCCATGAACCCTTTGTTTTATTTTCTTTCTGCCTTCCAGCTGGGGTGAGGAGTGATAGAGTGGCTTTGGTGGGCACCTGGCCTCTAGCCGGGGTCAACCCACCACAGAAGTACAAGGCTTTTAACTAGAAATAGGGAATTAATCTGGGATCTTACAATAAGAAGCATGCTGAGATAAAAAACAGCTCCCTGTTGAGTTGCCTACCTGGGACATTGGGAAATATTGGTGTCTTTTCTATGTGAGAAAGTGATTTACAGCATCCAGGGAGAGCTTTGTATGGTATCTGCAGGCTTACTTCGTATTTTTTCTTAATGCTACTTACCTTTGTGAAACAAAAGTGAAAGTGGAGAAATACACAGGAATCTTCTACAGAGGGAATACCCAGAGATTGGGGTTGTATCGTGCAGGACTGCTGCCCATCCTGCATTTTTGAAAAGCCTTCTTCGTGTGGATTACATTCATTAGCTGCTCAGCTCTGCAGCTACTTTGTCCTTAGTTACTTGTGTGGACTGAATGAAACCATATGGTAGGACTAGGAAGGAATTTTATACTTCATAAAAGTAATAAAAATAATTGTCTACATATAATGGGCTTTAAGAGTCATCACAGTATAAAGAAGCTGGATTACTTCCTGCAATATCTTTAGTCTTTTTGCAGGTGTAAAGCAGCTGGGTGTGGAAGTTCTGCATGGTTTTAATTTTTGCTTGGGATCATACTGATCTGGAAATGTGAGTATTTCTCAAAGTACCAAATTTTGGATATACTTGAAACAGCAAATGTTTGTTTTCCCCTTTAAGCATGCATGTGCTAAAGCTCTTTTTTCTTCGCTCAAAAACTTTAAAATCTTAAGGGTTGATTTAGCTCCACTGAATACAACTGTAATTCTTTCAAAGTTTTACTAGTTCAGGTCCTAAATTCCTCTAGAATTTCTACTATTTCCATTCCTTCAGCCATCACAGTCTCCTTTGAGTGAATTGTCAATATTTTCAGTGAAAACAAGACTAACTAAAAAGAGCCTTATCATCAAAAAACCGTAGAACTGGAAAACCTAAAAATCCTTTTTATCTATTCACCTTGTGTGATTCTTCTGGGTTTGATCTCAGTGAGTTTGTATATTGTTAAAATACTAACATATAATCGAATGTTTTAGAGGGCAGTCTACTTCATGATATGTTTATGTATAAAGTACTACATTAAATTGAATAAACATCCATTCTTTCTGTAGTGTAAAACGATAACATTAGGGTTAGAAGCTTGAACAGGTAGTTTAATCAGCTTTTTCTGTGGCTATGGATTTTTTTTATTTTTAAAGATTAGTCTGTTTTGCCTTGATGCGGGGTGCTGAGGGGTGACTGGAATCGCCGCTTTAACCCGAAAGCATCCCCTGCAAGGGATGCCCTGGGGGTGCAGCTCGGCACCTCGCAGGCCGATTTCCTAGCCCCTGTGCCGATGGATGGCACCAAGACACAGCCCCGCACTCAGGCTGGGATAGCTCAGGCATTACCAGAGGCAAGGAGCGTGGAGGACTCTCCGCATGGGTTCCCAAAGGTTTATTCCGAAGGGTCCAGAGGCAGAGAGAGGCTGAGCAGGCCTCGTGTNTCTCCTGGACCAGGGGTTTCTGGCATCCCGGCTTCTACCGCTGCCAGCTCACCCACCCCAACATTGCCTGTAATTGAATTTATCAGAAATGATGGAAAAAGGGAGAGGACAGTTAAAGAATTGCAAAGGACTAGGCTTTCAAAGAAGTTTTGATGCCTTTGGCTAAAGCAGGGGTCCACAGCATTATTCTTATCCTCTCCAGCTTTTGACATTACTTATACTAAAACAAATAATAGCATTAAGTATAATTTGTGGAAAAAGACAGTGAATAACGCTAATGGGCTTGGTGTGTGCTGGAATCCAAACCTGTTTGGAGGATAAAAAGAAGAAAGGAGTAGAAGAAAAAGATAAGAAGACAGAAAAATATAATTTCTCTTTCTGATGCTGGTCCTTACTTGCAAGAGGCAAACAAAGCCCATAGACTTGTTCTTTCCTTTACACAGTAAACTTATTTTAAATCTCCTCATGTGTATTTCTTACTGCATCTCTCATATTTTCATGGCAAATGTTGCAGTCATCGCACTGCAAATAGCATCTTAGCTAAGCCAACCCTACCCTCCCTCTTTTAAAAGTGGAGAACTAAAATAAAAACATGAAAAGAAAATAAATGTAATGAGAAAAGAAAGAAGTGGGTGAGGAGCTATTAGCAGAAATGTGTGTTTGACAAGTGAGGATCTAGTTGAATCTGGTAGCACTGACAATGTTGAAGTCCTCAGCTGTCTTGCTCTTCTGAGGACTTTGAGACCACAGCAGTAACTGATGAACAATTCTGTGTATCTCTTATCAACTAGGCATGATCCAAAAGCAGTCTTTTAATTGCATTAGGAGTTCTTACTTGGATTGATTCAATTTTTACATTGCCTTTATGACTCTCTTTATCAACACTCATTGTTAGAGATTGTTGTACCTTTCTCTTAGACTTAAACTGCTTAGACTTAAACTGATTTCTATAATTGTTTAATTGCTAAATGATATATAATTATATGTAATTATAGAGAATTACTTTATTATATTATTTCTAGTTATTCCATTGTGTGCCCCAGTGATCGTTTCCCTTGTCACTGACCCAACTGAGCATTAAATTCCTTAGTGCAGACAAAATGGTCTCCCAAACTATTGCACCAGGTAGTAATTTCTATTAAATTGTTTTCTTTTCTTGTTTGGTAACATAGATACTTATACATATGCATAGTCAAAATTTGAACTTTTGGATTTCCTGTAGGAGTAGGTTGAAACACTTCTTATGCAGAATCCTGTTACGGTATGCAAGGTTAATTTCAACTGTACCATTGGAGTGTCAGATTTTATCCCATTGATTAGCTGTTTTGTTTTTCTTGGGTCCATCCAAGGAGGGAATGTTCTGTGGAATCTCAAGATGCTTGATAAGAGAGAAATAACAGCACAGGCTTTTCACAGACAGGATTAAATCATGGTTTCCAGGGAGACTTCAAATTCATTTGTTGCAGCCAGAACTCTTGAGCTGCCAAGTGTGGTTACTTACATAAGTAGTCCATCCTATATTGTTTCCCAGTCAGGCGTGTATCAGTCCAGTAGCTCAAATGCTGTGGTTAAGCCTCCTTTTTCTTTAACCCATAAGAACTAATTGCTGGCTCCTGGCACAGAATCCTCTTGGAGTGGGAATAAATCCAACAAAGTACAAAGTGCCAGAATAAATTGGATTTAAAAATACAAGTCTTCTGTGACTTTAGATGTCGGCACGTGAATACAAACTGTCTCTGCTGTAGACTGGAGGAATCCACAGGTTTGTGTGCTTTTACTGAATCATGTGAAAAATAAACAGTGAGCCCATTGCATTTAAGAGGATTATTTGCTCTCAAAAATATATATCTTGTTACTTGGGTTATAATATGTATCAACTGCTTTCTTTAGTCTTCAATGTATAACATGGAAGTTGGTGTAAAGGCTTTATACAGTTGATACAAAGCCTTCTTTCAAAAATCTGCTGAAAAGATGATAAATTCTTTAATCCTCTCTGCACATTTATATAATCTGCATAATACTTTACATGTCATATATATATATCAAAGCTATAAATATGAGGTGTAATCTTAGCATGTAGTACTTATTCCTGTGAGTTTAATTTGTTTATATTGAATACCTCTAATAATAGGAATTGTAATAATATTGGAGAATGATTGCATTTTAACTGCTGGTCCCTTGAATTTTTTTCTTACCTATCCCTAAAATGTCTTCTGGAGTGAAGATTGAAGTGGTTTGCTGTATCGGTAGTTTTGGCAGTGCTCTCATGACTGTTAAGTCATCTATTTTTAATGAAAAATTTAAATTGTATCTGTGGCACAACTTAATTAAATATCAAGCATAATCTTGAAGTAGTAGTTACTGCCTTTACTGAGGAAGAAATACAAAATAACATTTGAACAGCAAAACAAACCATGATAATGTGTACTTGAGGGACAACAGATGTATATGCAGAGGCTGGTGAGATTGATTTGTGAAAATGCGGATGAGATGTGATGTTAATATTTCTCTGAGGTCTCCAATATTCATTCATGTTCTTCACATGCTTGGACATTCATCTTCCGCTAGCTCAGTTGCTTTGCCATCAGCTTTGCACAGCTCCCATTGCTGCAGCTATGGATTTGAGCAAGAGGTGTCTGTCTGCATCCCTTCGCAATTTTTCATGTGTTTCTCTAGCTCTGTTTGGAGATCTCTGTTTCTTAGTCTGTCTACCAAGTAAGCTTTTAGATTAAAGAGGGAAAGCAAACAAAACTATGCCTCTTAACCTTGATTGCTGTTGTAAAAAGAAGGATAGCAAAGGTGGTGGAAATGGGTCAGATGGCCCAAGCAATGCCTGCATTAGGCTTTTCTTTTTAAGGTAGTCCAGGCATTGCTTTCTGCTTGTTTTCAGGGTTAGGAAATAAAATACCTGAAACTGTGCACTATGTGTACTTTGCATTGCCATGTATTCATATATAGACTTAGTACAGCTATTGCTTAGCCAGAATGGAACCATTTTATAACTACTTTTCATCCTTGTTGCACTAATACTTACTATTAAAAAACCCAAAGAAAATTCATAATATGTGTGACGTAAACACAGAATTTTCTTTCTTGACTCCTTTTAATAAAACCCCATCCATAATCATATATTTAATGTTGTAGAAAACTCCTGGCATGAATGTAATTATACTGCTGGTTATGCCAAAATAGTTTGTTCCAACATAGAAAGAAATGGGATGAGGGATACTGATGTACTTGTCACTGTAGGAGACTTTATCTATTTATATGCACATCTTGCATTTATGTATATTTATGTATGTGTAAACCTAGCCTAAAGTAATTGTATCTTTACAGCCTCACCCTTCCCAGGAAATGCTGTTATTCTTTTAAATGTTTGCAAGTGTAACAACCTCATAAGTTGTGCCCACCAAGAAAAATAAATGACTACGAACAGTATGTGGAAAACATGAATGCAGAATGGGCCTGAAATCCAAGTGGAAATAAACAGAGATTCAGATGAATTACTTGATGAAAGAAACTGACTTAGAATAGCCTCATAGACTTTTTAAATTCATATGATTGGTAGTATTAGGTAGAGGTAGGAATAAATAGTTAAATGTAAATTGCCCTAACATTTTATTTGCAAATTGCATTAATTTTGAAAATGGGAGGAGCAAATATAAAAAGGTCGTGATGCAAGATTGCATTACTTTTCCACATTATTTAATGCATATTCATCAGGATTTTCAGGGTTGCTTTTTCTTGCTGCACAGTTCCTGTAGTATTGCATGAGTTTTGTAAATGCAAAGAATCTGCTGTATGTCCTTTCAGTCATTTTTTTGTTGTAATGTCTTCATACTTGTCCCTTTGTAAGCCAGACTTTATGATCTCTAGTTGAATTGTGAAATGTTTATGCAGTGATGCAATATGAGAGAAGTGTTAACTTATACTTGGAAAACTAGCTAATATATATAACCTTTAGTCTGGTTATTTTCTCAGAATGATGGAAAAGGTTAAAACCATACCCTTTCTGACTTTCTTCTTAGGCAGTAACTAGCAGTGGGAAGAAGGGAAGGAAGAAACTCTTCTTTTAAGTGTAGTTCTTCAGCAAGAAATCTTCATGCAGCAGAGAAGCCAGGGTTTTTGGAGAAAAGAAATCTCTCTCTATGAATTTGAATAGTGACAAAATTGCACTGAAGAGCAAATATTTTTGATTCTGTAAGATTCCAAATTGCTCTAAATGGAAAGTTTCCTCAGGGTATTCATGGGAAGAATAATTGTCTGGGCGCTGGAAAAATTGCTATGGAAAGACGACATCAGTAAATTACCTTTTGAGATACAGAGGGTGCTGCGTTTAGGCATTAAATGCAAAGTGGAAATACTGCCTAACCTGCTTAGATGCATAAATTTTCTACTGAAAACTTAAATTGGATGTTATTCTGCTGTGCATGCATACAGGAGATGTCATTTGAACCTTTGTGCACTTCTGTGTAGCAGAGCTGTTCTGGGAATTGCATTCCTTTGCCATCTGTAACACACTGACAGTTTTGAATTAATTTGAAAATCGAGTAGAGGCTGTTGGTTTCAGTAATGGCTGTACTGCATTTCCACTGCAGGGGAAGCCCGAGTTCAATTCCCTTCCCAGTCAGCAGAGTTCAGTGGCCCTGTTGGTGTGAATGCTGCTGCACAGCAAAATTGCACTGCCCAGAAGAAAGCAAGAAATATGTTGCAGGAACTGTCCAATTGGTTAAGGCTGCCTAAAATGACGGCATGTGGGTGAGTTGCTGTGTCACCGGTTTCTAAACTCCATTGAGGTTTCCTCCTATGCACGACAAAAAGTGAATGTGCATGGGGGTGGCTTTCACCTGTCTCTGACCATGCCCTCATAGGGTATGGGCTGATGCAGCCAGGATTTTTTACCACCTTTCTCTCCTGCCTTTGGGGAAGACAGAAATAATACTTTGTGAACTCTACTCTGATAGAGAACAGGGTCTTACACTACTACCCCTCTGGTTCAAGGGTCTGATGTTTAGTAGCACTGCTAGGGCCTTACCTTTCGTGTACTCTCAGATGCAGAGAAATTTGCCTGAGTCTTGATGCAAATCATTCCAAAATATTGTGTGCTCTACAGCCCCTTGTTTTGGGAGCTCAGAGCAGAGGCCTTTACATAAGCTGTTTGTTTTCCCTCTGTCTGAGATAGGCTGCTTTTCCTTAGAGGGTTGTTTCCATTCACTCTAACATCCCTTTTGCTATCGAACTGGCATGTAAAATACCAGGATAAAAAGCATACAGTGGAAAGAATGGCCATAATGAGTCACACTAAAGGTCCACCCAACCCAGTATCCTGTCTCAGTTAATATCTCATTAAATCTTGTGGCTTTAACTTAAACAATTTTGTGGAGCTGGGAGATAGCCAAAGGTTTGCTCCTGCCACCCTATACATCACCAGAGTTACAAAGCCTATGGTTGCAGTGCTCTGTCCCATTTAAAGTGGAAAAAGCAAACAACTACGAGGATGCCTTGAAGATCGAGTAACACGTGCGCTATTTTAACCCTGTATTAATTTCTCCTACATCAACTTCCATATATTAAAAGTGGTTTGGTATAACTGAAAGGTGGGAAAGCAGTTCAATGTATTTTCCTGATTACGTTTGCTAAAACCACAAACTAATCACTAGGGATAATTTGGAAAAAGACAGAGGCCAAAAATTTTATTTAAAATATTCATTCCTGGGTTGGGTGGTGATTTGGGGTTTTTTTTTGTTTGTTTTTTGTTTTTGGTTTTTTGGGGTTTTTTTGTTATGCGTTTTTGGTTTCACTTTTTTATTATGTTTCATGTATTCTAGCATAATACCGTAGAATCATGGCATATCTCAAGCTGGAAGTGATCCATAAGGATCATTGAGTCACAGCTGTTTGCAGGTGCAAACAAAATTAGGAGCAAGTGTGAATCCCATGACCCTCTGTTTGCGCTATGTTCAGACAGATTGACCTTCTCTTAGCGCTTCCCTGCACAATCTGACCCAGCTCCTACAGCTCCTGCAGCAAAAGGCACAAAGACCCTGATTTCCTGTAGAGCTCTCAGAGGCAGAGAAGAAAGCAGTGAGCACTTCCATAGACCATCACAGAGACAACTTTCTTTGTTTCTCTTAAAAAAATGGAGATAGCAGGGACATGATAAGCACTGATGAATTGTGGCTTTTTGGCAATTTGGTCCTGGGCTGATATTAGAGGTGGCCTCTCCATGGTGAAAATAAGGCACTTGGGAAAGTACCTTCTGTAAGTAGTTTCAAGTACACTTTCGTTGCCTGTTGAAGAATTACTGTGTTCACAAGATACAGCAGCTGGGTCTCCAGAGTTACTTAAAGCGAAGTTCTCAAGTACAGGCTTTGTTGAAAATGAAATAGAGGATTCTCACAAGTGGAAAAGATGATCTGTCAAGGGAATACAATTTGGTTCTGTGAATCAGATAAGCTTGTTTTGACAACTATTTTACTGATTCCTTTTAAGAAGTATAAATTGGACCATGGTTTTCACCAAAAGAAATCTTGCTGTGATGTGATGTCTTTCAACATTAAAGACATACACTGAAGGCTGCTGTAGCATTCCTGATGCCTCTCTGTACCCCAGGACAGCCAGAAAATGCTGCTTTCACATTTACCTCTCCCACAATGAATCATTAGTGTTTCTGTGGAGCAGCTCCTTCCCTGGAGGCACAGAGCTTCCTTGCAGGCCCCTGCTTTCCCCTTCCCCTTCTGAGCATCTGCCTCCTTCCCGTAGCTTCTGTCATTCCTGTGGATCTGGGAGGCTCATCCCTGAAGGTACCAGTGGGTAAGTGCTTGCTGAAGGATGAGCAGAGGTGAAAGGGCATGGTGCAGTTTAAGGAAGGCATTAGTGGTTTCTGCAGGGTTGATGGAAGGAGGGCTGTGCCAGCAAGTAGGATCCCAGTGTCCTCGCCTGACCTGAAGTATCTGCACTCATGACACGGAGCACATTCAACATTCTAGGTTGCAGGCAGTGTGTTGTTAAAATATTTTTTTAAATTTAGCATGCTAATTTCATTAAAAAGTTACAGCATTAATGGTGGCTGGCCCTGTACTCTTTTTAGTGAAGACTGATAGCAGTGAAGTCACTAAGTTGCTTGTTTTTTTATTTTCCTTTTACATAAATTCTGTGGGTGTTACATAAATAGCCATTTAGACAATCATGGAGGTGACAAACAGCAAAAATTAGTTAATGTTCTGTTTTTTAATTATTTAATGTACTATTTTGTTCAGTCTTCTTTTTCAAAACTATACCTTGTAATTTATTTCTTTTGGGTCATTGGTGAGAGGAATCAAAAGGATTTTATAGTTTGTTAGGGTCAGCACTGTGCTTTTTTGGATGTATATCAGCTCTCTGTACTGTAGTCCATCTTGGTTTTTTTTCAGTTATAGGCTGACATTTTTCTGATGTTCTAAAAGCATGCAGTTGTCCTTCAGTCGCCTGCTATTCAAATTCCCACATAGATTTAATTTCATGTGTTCGTCTTTGGTGTTGCTCAGTTTGGCCTCATGAGAGATGTGTTTTACCCTACAGTAAACACTCTCCTTGGAAAAGGCTGGAAGAGATTTTAGAATGGTCAATTGTACAAACCATCAAGTCTGAAATAATCTATGAAAATTGTTTGCCTCTACTATGGTAATATTTTTTCATGTATTATGAGCCTAATACTTATTCACAATTTCATAGTTTGAAACAGATCCTTTTTCAAATAGCTGGAACAAGAAACTGCCACTTGATCTTTTTGAATGAAGGTGATATCCCAGTATTTGTGTAACAGCATTGGAAAAATGCATCTTATGTCCAATCCCATTGACCCCAAGGTGTGTCTGATTTCTCACCCATTCTGACACAAGGTAATATGATCGGTCTACCTTGCAATTATCTGTAATCTGAAAAAGAGATTTAATAACAGAATTATTACGGTTTTGCTTTATTAGCTTTGGGGGATTATATTAGGTATGAGTAACATTTCCCTGGAAGTTGACTTCTGTGCAGTGAAGTGAATTCACCTTGAAAATTGCATTTTACATTGAAGGATGAGATGAGAGAATACAAAAGAGATTCAGTATACTTTCTTTCAGAGTCTTGAAATTAATGGGTATCTAATACAGTAGTCCAAAAACGTATCTTTTACCACTATGATACTATTTTTTCAATAAACATAATGAATAAATATTTCTTAATTGAAGTGAATTTGTCAAACAGTATTTTTAACAGAAATTTGAGACCAAAATTGCATATTTGCTTCACAGGGGTTTCTAGTTCATAAACCATGATAAGAAAGGAGACATAAACAGAGGAAAAGAATCAAAAGTTGAAGATGTATGTAATTTATGCAGTCTTGGATGTTACAATACAAACTCTTCAGGGCTTGGCTCTGCTGGCAAAGGGCTGGAGCTTGCTGAGACCCTGCCTCCTGGAGTCAGTCTCAGCCCTGGAGTAGAGGAGTGGAATTGTCCCAGACTCCCTGAAGTAGCCAGGTGTGTGGATTGAGACTGAAGTAGCACCTCCCCACCAGTACCTGCTACATAAACACTTGCCGTATTTTGGATCTTTTGGTAATGTCTTCTGATAATGGCTCCAGAGTGGGATAGTGGGATAGTGTTTGGACAAGTGTGACTAGGAATATGACCTCCTTGTGAATGTGGCTAGCAGGAGAAGTGTATAAATGCACCTTGGTGAAAACTGAGCTTCCAAAAAAAGGCTGGTGAGTGTTGTTGAGTTTAGAATCTCAGTTTTAAGCTTACATGCCTGACTGACACTTTTGGAATCACTGGTTCATTGCAGGGTGGCCACATCCGGGCTTGCAGATTCGATTCAGAGTTGTTCCTCACACACAGTTTATAAACTGCAGAAGTTTGGATTTTTTTTGTAATATAATAAAATTGTATTTTCTTTTCATTTTTCCCATCTAGTTTTGTATCAAGGCCTTGAGAATAAAACACACATGGCACAGATCCAAACATTTTTTCAGATGCTGTTAGTTCTGCTACTTCATGATTACATCTCAGCTGAAGATGGGGAAACAAGAGCAAGTAGGTCTTAATTTCTGCATTTCAGATAAGTGCAACTTCAAAGCATGCCTTGAATTTTTAGCATCCATTTTGGTGTTCACACATACACTTCTGTTGATGGTGATTTTATTCCAATATAATTTTCCTGGTGAAAATCCTATAATAGATGAAAAACAGATTAAATATCTTATTTCTCCATTAGGAGGGGAATATCTTTCTTTTGTGTGTGTGTGTGTCTTTGAAATGCTTAAGGGGTCAAATGGAACTGTAAAGCTCCAGTCTTGATTTAAAATTGAGTCTTGAGTATTTGTATTTTCATTTCTTCAGAAGTCATGTTCTGAATAGCTTAATGTTATGTGAGAAACTAAATGAGGAAGAATGAATGTTCCGTGAGAGGAAGCTGAGACAACTCCAGTTCTGGGACACACCTTCTTGCGTATTTTTCAAAATTAGCATCTCAAACCCCATCAAACCATTTTTATACTCTAAATCTGGTTTACAGAAAACATTAAAGCAAGGTAGCTTTCTTAAAGACAAAGTGACTGAATAAAAGGAGTGTGGAAGACTTGCCTCTAGCCACAATGATACTTCCAGGGTAGATATTGTTCCTCTAATTTTGCTTCAATCCAGCAATTTTCAGTATTTTACAACAAACTCCATAAAATTCCTTTTGGTCTCTAGAAAGACTTTTTTTTTTTTTTCCAGCCTACCTGCTCTAGGAGTCTCCATCAAAACGAATACTTTGCTTTTAGCAGAGTCTAATTATACTGAGTCCCTCCCAAATGAAATTACTCTGTGATTCATATCCCTGGACCACTGAGCAATGCACTCTGCTCACCCTTTGCTCCTTCTCCCAGTCTTCTTTGTCTTCACCACCACCTGCATTGCAACAGCATTTCTCCAGCATACTGTGGTCGCTTTCAAGGAAGGTGAAATCTTATCTTGACCAGAAGTGTCTGTAGGCAGATTTCAGGATAAGGCAAAGCTCTCCGTCCTGTGGTGGAGCTGCAGACTTTCACAAAACAAAAGGACAGTAAGCCCCATGACCTCACGTGCCATGAGATCAAAATAATCCCTCCTGGTTTTGGCCATGTCCTTGGCATGTCATGTGTCAGTTATCAAAACTTCTTTCGCTGTGAATGGAAGGTGATTCCCTCCTTTAGAAAGTTATTCCCTCCATCTGAGAATGGGTATGTAGCATGGATGGGACTTTCCTACGGAAGTGCTTGTGTCTGTCCATGGCCTGTAGGTAGCAATTTAGTCTAAACACTTAATTTATGACTACAGTTAGGAGAGCTGAATCCACGCCTAAGTCATTATGCAGTTACACTGTAGTTATTAAATGCTTACATGATTCTATATTCTGGAGGTTGAGCTCATTCACTGAATACTTTTCTTCTGTAAAAATCAGAATATGCTACCAGCAACATTCAATTGAGATTCAGGATTTTATAATACTGGTTCTGTAAATGCCATGTAGCAGTGTCCAAAGTAAATTAAAATGTGTTTGTAAAAGGATTCTGTAGTATTCAGAATATAGCCTTCCTCCACAGTGTGCTTGGTTGGCTAATAAAAAGGAGTTTTTATGTTTATTATCTCTGCAGATGAGATATGAAAAGACCCAATATACATTCATCTCTGTTTATTGAATGGAATGCAATAGCCAGCTAAGGAACTGAATTCCAGAATTTTTCATAGTTGTTTCTGGTGCTAATGTAAAAAACAGAAAATGGTGTGGCTTTCAGATACCAAGTTGGATCTGTGTGGCTTACAAAAACAATCTTGCACAAGTTTGCCCTGATAAACTCTGCTAATTTTTTTTCAGCTGTAATGTACTTCTCAATAAAGATCCTAATACAAACATTAATTGATTAGAAAAAAACATTTACTGTGGAAGAAGAAAATGAAAGTGTTCAGTAAAATATTTGTTTGATTTTTATTTTTTTTTAGGTTGCAGAACTGCTCCAGCAGATTTAGTTTTTATCTTGGACGGCTCTTACAGTGTTGGCCCAGAAAACTTTGAAATAATCAAAAGTTGGCTTGTCAATATTACAAGAAATTTTGACATAGGGCCAAAGTTTATTCAAGTTGGAGTTGTCCAGTATAGTGATTACCCTGTACTTGAAATTCCCCTCGGAACTCATGAATCCACTGAGAACCTCATCAGGGAAATGGAGTCTATTCACTATCTGGGAGGAAATACAAGAACAGGAAGAGCTATTCAGTTTGCCTTTGACCATCTTTTTGCAAAATCTTCAAGATTTTTAACAAAAATAGCAGTTGTTCTCACTGATGGAAAGTCCCAAGATGAAGTCAAAGATGTAGCAGCAGAAGCAAGGAAAAATAAGATCACTTTGTTTGCTATTGGTGTTGGCTCAGAAATTGAGGAGGATGAACTTAAAGCTATTGCCAATAAACCTTCATCAACTTATGTATTTTATGTTGAAGACTATATTGCAATATCAAGAATTAAAGAAGTTATAAAACAGAAACTCTGTGAAGGTAAGTGATTAGTGCCGATGGATAGGTGTGCAAAATGTAGTTCTGTACACACATTTTTTCTTTTCACAAGCAGAATACAAGATTCATGCAATCTAAGGGACCTGATACTCTTCACTATAATCTTCTTTCATTTTGATCTTGTTTGTGAAAATTCCTTCCAAAATGTTATTTTCTCTGTCAAACAAAGAGGTATATTTGGGAAAGATATGGTGTTTTAACACAGAAAGTGTTTAATTTCAATATCTATCTTTTTACCCTAAGCCAAATTTTTTTCATTGATAAAGTTTAAAAACACTAAAATATTTCAGCAATTCTCATAGTGCCAAGAATATAGGGTTTATTTTATTGATTTCCTAGTTGCAGTGGATATTCATGCACAATCCAGCATTTCTTGTAGACAGGTGAGAGGACAGACTGCCATTACAACAGGAGTTCTTCTGAATACATACTTCTTCTACTATGTATTGAAAAACCCAGAAAAAAGACTCCTGGCAAAAATTGTAGGATTGTAGAGTGGTTTGGATTGGAGGGGACCTTAAAGATCATCTAGTTCCAATCCCTCTGCCATGGGCAGGGACACCTTCCACTAGATCAAGTTGCTTAGAGCACCACCCAACCTGGCCTTGAACACGTCCAGGTGTGGGGCATCCATAACTTTCCTGGGCGACCTGTTCCAGTGCATCACTGCCCTGACAGTAAAGACTTTCTTCCTAATATCTAATCCAAACCTGCCCTCCTTCAGTTTAAAGCCATTCCCCCTTGTCCTGTCACTATATGCCCGTGTGAGAAGTCCGTCTCCAGCTCTCTTGTAAGGCGCCTTTAGGTACTGGAAGGCTGCCCTAAGGTCTCCCCACAGCCTTCTCTTCTCCAGGCTCAACAACCCAAACTTTCTCAGCCTTTTTCTTACTGGAGAGATACTTCAGCCTTCTAATTAATTTTGTGGTTTCCTCTGGACTTAATTTCCGCCGGTCCACATCCTTCTTGTGTTGTGGCCCCAGAGCTGGACACAGCACTCTGGGTAGGGACTCGCAAGTGGAGATGTCTGGAGCTGTAGCAAGCCGTTACGATGTTTCTTAGGAGGATTTTATGGAAGAGTTAGCCAAGACCAACATTGTAAGGTGACTCTTTGACTTTAAAATGCTAACAGCATTACTGCATTGAGTTTTCTGATAATTCCGTAAAACAATGGCTTTCTTGTATATATTAAAAAAATAGCAAATTGCTTCTAAAATGTATCACTCAGACTCTATTATGTCAGTGGTATTTTGTACATGTTTTATTAGCCAGGACTGATGCAAGTCCTATTTCAATTGTACCATATTTCTGCATCTAGTAAGAGTGAAAAACAGTTTTTGTTTGCTCTCACTTTGAGTATCAACTTCATTGACAAAATATGGTGATACATTTGTTGAGGATATTAGTGTCTATTTCTGGCTACATTAAATGAAAATCATAATAATTCCTTGTGGCTGATGTAGTAAGGTGGTCAGTCCAAAAATTAAATCAGCAAAGTGGAGCTAAACTCTTTAATAGAACTTCTTGCAGGGAGAAATTCCCCTAAATAAACACAATAGTTTCTTTGAATAAAGTTTTAGAAGAAGTGCCATTATATTTCATCAAGATGAATTTTCAGCTTTCAGCATCAAGTTAACTAGTATCCTTTAAAATTCAGCTGTGGTATTTCACATGATTTACAGCAGTAATGTGTGAATGTTGACTATTTATACCAAAATGTACCTTTTCTTTCACTTGAAGTGACCCTTTGCTTTGTCTCCCTTATGTTGTGCACTTCCCTTGTGAGATGCTTCTCTCACAGAGCAATCAAAGCCACTTGGCAGCTTCATTTCTGACCACAATGTCTCTAGCAGGTGAACTCCAAGCCTGGTAAACTGGAATTTTTATAGCTAAGTTGTACATTATTTCTTTATTTATTATTTACTGGTTATCATGCTGTTAAGATTCACTTGGACTGAGGGAGAGGAAGTTCCATGAAGGGCAAGCAGCAATGGTTTGGCTGTGATCAACCACATGAAACTGCCTGAAAATTTTGCAATTCTTTCTTCATGGCCTTTGTGTAGATGTCTAAAAAATATGCTAGCTTTTACTCTATGGAGTTTTAAAATTCATTATTAAGTGAAGATAGATATAAGGCCACAGGGGCAGTATCTCCTTTCTGGGCAAGGGAGGCTGAGGTTTGGTGGTTCTTGGAGCAAGTACTGCTCTTAGGAGCAGGCTTGTGGGGGAAGGGCTCTAGTGTGCCTTTTGGGGACTCTTGTGTTTGTTTTAGAGTACAGCAGGGGAGAAAAGACTTCCTGAACCTGTCAGCCAGAATGGAACCAAATATTTAAGGAATATTTAATATTTATTATGAAAGGCAAATGTTCCTGTACTATCAATATCCTATAGCAAAAAAAAAAAAAAAAAGTTGTGTGTCAGGAAAGAAAACCCAAGCAGACCTCAGAAGTTTGTCTGGAGGATACAAAGAAAGCTTCCTTTGTGCCAGAGACTGGGATTTAACATCATGAAATTATTTCATACTTTAGGAAGGGAAATAAAGCATCTGAAAACTATAAAACACTAAAAGGTAACAAGATTTCAGAATAGGCTAGAGAGTTGAAGTGACTGGTACTATGGACTGGAAATACAACCCAGTATTTCCAATGGAAGACAGCTCTTAATTTTGTCATTGATTTCTGCATGCTGTATAATAGCTCAGTTAGTTATCAAAATAGTCCTGCCAGAAGATTATCCAGAAGACTCAAAAAAGATCTACCCGACTGTGAATTTTTTACATAATTCATCAATGTGCCACTGGACAGAAAAAATAGTTTCTTCATGTGTAACTTTACACATGCTGAATTTGGTTGGTTGGTATTGGTTTAGAACAGTTATTTTGGCATTGATCCATAATACTGGCCTGCTTACATAAAGTATTCCTATTTCTGCATTTAGTTTTTGGTTTTACACTAAATTCATAATATTGTACCTGATAAGACACCCTTGTGGTCATTTTCATGTCAGTGTATATGTATGTGATTGTCTGTGATCGCTGTTAATCATGATATGACCATTATCCAGCTTTGAAATAAATGAGTTTAGAAAATATTTCTGTGATAACAATGCGTACTTGAAAAAAAACCTGAAGAAAAAGCTCCATTACACTTACTTAATAGCATAAGTATGTTGATTTAAATCTGTGTTTTGAGAAGAATGAGAAGGAAAGTTTCGTTGGTCTTTGTAATTTTTTTTTTTTTTTTTTTTTGAAGCATTCAGGAGTTAGACATTTTAATTTCCAAAATGTGGGCAGAGTTCTTGCAATTCTTTCTTGTAGAACAGACAGATAACTTATTTTTAATTTGGAAGTCAGGTATCACTTTACTGTGGGGACGAAAAGAAAACTAAGGGGAGTTTATGTGGCTTCTTGCTGCTGCCCCAAGTACCTGTGACATGTCCCCTAAGGATGGATTGTCCTTTTCCACGACAGACAAGTTGTACAGAAAATCAGTGGAATTGTGTTAAAGCGTATATATCCTGCCTCCCCCACCAGAATGGGGTAGCTCCTGACAGCCCTGGGGTTGGTTAGGAAGGGAAATCATGCAGCATTTCTCATATTATGAAAAGAAGCCAGTCTAGACCTTTGAGCTGATAATTCCCTGGCACAGAGACAGGAGTTTTCCAGCCCATGGCTGGTCCAGATGGAGATGAGAGAACTCTGCATCCCTTCTTTGGAATGTATTCCTGACCTCTTCCCTGTCTATGAACTGATGCTTTCCTGAAGAAACAGTGGGAAATGAATAATGATATTTATTGTAAACAATGTAGCATAATTTTAATAAAACAAAAATCTTATTTTCATTGATTTGTTATGCTAATACAATGTTTGCTTCAGTATTGTTTCACTGTCCTATCTCTTTTTCTTTTTTTTTGTTAGAGACAACTTAGGTCCACTGTTTTTGTGTAAAGATAATTAACCAAGATAACATGCAGCTAACTTACGCTTCTACAGAAAATATATCACACACTATTTTTCCAGTGAGAATAACTTCAAGTAGATTTCAATGTAACAGACAGAGCAGCTCAGAGTCAATTTTGAGTTAATTAAAAAAAAAAAAAAAGTAGTAGATAATTCTAACTTTGTCCATTTTCAAATTAATTTAATTGTTGGGAGGGATGCTAAATCCAAATTGTTAGTGCATTTTGGAAATTAACGTCAATAATTTTATATCATTTTGAAACCAAACAATTTTAGAAATTAAATAAAATATATTTATTAGCCAGATATTTTAATATCCTTTAACTACAATTATTGACAATTCAAAATAGTATGTGAATGTAAAGGCAGTAAAAAATGACATCTTGGTATTCTTGCTTCACGAGGATCCTGCATACCACTTTTCTCATGTTGTACTTAACTGACAAGTCTCAGTTCTCTTTTTATTTCTTGAAAGGCAGACAAAAAAGCCTAGTTGTGTGGGAGGTTAGTTTTTGGAAGTTTAAAGCCATATTTTGAACTGTCCTTGCATTTATTATTTTTCAGAGTCTGTTTGTCCAACAAGAATTCCAGTGGCAGCTCGAGATGAAAAAGGATTTGACATTCTTGTAGGATTAGGTGTGAAGAAAAAGGTTAAAAAGAGAATTCAAATATCAACCACTAATGCAAAAGCTTATGAAGTAACCTCACGTGTTGACCTCTCAGAATTAACAAGGTATTGAATTTTATAAATATGTTTCTATATTCAGTAAGATTTTTTTGTTTGCTTTAACAAACTTGAGAAGGACTTATTTTAAGTGAGAAGGACTTATTTTAAGATTTATATGAATGTTCAAGTACTGTTTTGTTTTTTCCACCCTTCCCCCCTTTTTAGGAATGTGTTTCCAGAAGGTCTCCCTCCATCCTATGTGTTTGTTTCCACTCAAAGATTTAAAGTAAAAAAGACATGGGATTTATGGAGAATCCTGAGTCTAGATAAGAGACCACAAATAGCAGTCACTATTAATGGAGAAGAGAAAACATTATCATTCACTACAACAAGTTTAATAAATGGTACACAAGTCATTACTTTTGCTGCACCTCAAGTAAAGGTAAGGAGTACACCACTATTATGATGGAATATTTCTTAAGGTACACATTATTCCACTATTCCCCTCTTTGTGCAAATCGGTTTTATTGTTTTCTAGTATAATATGAAGGTTCTCTTTCAGTCTTTCTTCAGTAATTTCCAGTGAAGCATTCCAGTCTTGTAAGAAAGATTGTCTTAGCTGCAGATGAGACAGAGGAATGGAGATGGAATGACCCTATTCTTAGATTTGTAGCAGGAATATGGGCAGCCCAGAGATTGCCCTTCCTGCCACAGGGAGTATTATCTAAGTGAACAGAGAAGGTTAATTCAGCAGACAAAGACTGGGAAAGATTTGCTGCTGGAGCACCTCATGGCCAAGTGGGTTCAACTTTTCTGGGAAGTGTAGGCCTTTATTCAAATCCCTACTCCAAATCAGGCTGAAAGAATTTTAAATATAAATCCTCATTGAAGGAAGGACTCCTATCCAAGGAATAGGTCTTAACTACTAAGCTTTTTCTAGGGAGAGGTATTTTATCCTTCTGTTACTGGCTGGAGAATTTTTGCTTTTTGTTTCCGATTTTCCTCTGCCTTTTTATAATTATTAGTAGTTGAAATAATTTTTATTTTTTTAAGAAGCTATGTTAAACTTGATTT
Organism: Oreocharis arfaki; assembly: GCA_013398015.1. Taxonomy (NCBI): domain Eukaryota; kingdom Metazoa; phylum Chordata; class Aves; order Passeriformes; family Paramythiidae; genus Oreocharis; species Oreocharis arfaki. Next base: position 789,636 of record VZRR01007993.1, on the reverse strand, counting down.
ACTGGAAACCTAGAAAATTCCTGTTTCAAGACAATAATCAGTTTGCATCTATCTGTTTTTGGGAGCTGCAATGACAAGTCAATCTTATTCAAGCAGTCTTAGGTATTCATGAACTTCACCATGAAAATACAACTTCTGTGTCTGTTTTTTTTTTATTTTGTGTTTCTCCATGCTTGCCTTGCTATTAAGAACAATAATTTCATGGCTTTTTTTGACCTGTGTGTCTCTAAACACACTATAAATATCAATATCCTATTAATTATAATTTTTCTTTAATAAACCTTCATGAAAATTTATCACTTTAACTGGAAAATGGAAGTGTTATATATTCTGATATGTTGTTTGTTTTGTCTTGTAATGAGAGCCATTGTAAATGAATAAAAATACAATCTACAAAAGAAAATAAAATAGAAACGGGGGCTTTCAAAGGGTATGTGTTATTAAATAAAGTATGCTTAATTTTTGTTAAGGTTTAAAACAGGTGACAGATTTATAACATACTGAAAGATGTATGTTTCAGCTGATGAAATACCAATTTAGTGTGTGATTAAGCTCTGTGCAATTTAGCATCTAGGCTACGCTTGGTAGAAGAGCTAGATTGTTTTCGAAAGCTTTAGAAACCTGGGGTTTGTGAGAGTAATGTCTGGTTTACTTATTGCAGTATTGGAATTCTTTCTGCCAATATCACGCCATCTTTTTTTTTTCATAAGAGATTAAGTAGAAAGACTTTCAAGTACCAATTTGTTTTCAACATGATTGATGATCTGAAGTGTTTGAGACATTATACCCTTGCTGAAAAATAGGTGTCTGGCTGCGTATTTTTAACGAATACAGGTTTGAGCATGTTCAAGGTAATAGACTAAAAAATATATATCTATGTGAGTTATGAAATAATTCTGAAAGAGGGATTAATTATCCCCAATTGCCAAATTTTCAATTACAATATTACTTGGCATTACTTTATTTTTCTACACAATTTAGAATTATTTGTATGTAAAACCTGCAACCTTGATCATCTCAAGTATTAACAGCAGTCTGATTGCTGAAGTGCAGTTTTATTATTATTTTAATTGAAGGCATTTTTAAACAATGCTGTTTTCTTTGTTTTTCGTAGACATTGTTTGATGAAGGCTGGCATCAAATTCGTCTCTTAGTAACAGAAGACTTTGTAACTTTGTATATAGATGGCCAAGAGATTGAAACAAAGCCGTTACATCCTGTTTTAGGTATTTACATCAGTGGCCTAACCCAAATAGGAAAGTATTCTGGAAAGGAGGAAACGGTACAGGTGGGCATATGCTAAAACTAGAACAATTCAGTAATTCTGCTGTGGGTTAACGTGGCAGTAGTGTCTTCTGTTTTCTTGAGCTTACTCTTCTAACTTACAGTAGACCAAATTAGTATACAAAATTGTAATACTTAAGAGAGAACAAAAATGGTCAGGAGGACTTAGCATAAGTGATGTGTCCTGAGACATGGATGCTTAACTGGTCTCACTGATTTCAAGGACAAAATTGAGGCAATGTGGTTGCCTGAATTTGGGAAACAGTGTCTTAAAGTAGGGAATTTCCTCTGTGCTTGACATTTGCATATGATTTCCTTCCATCAGTGTATGGGTGATGCTAGTAAAAGAGGAAAATTTTGGTCAAGTTCCTTTCTCCGTGCTTTGCAGTCATGTTAAGTTATGCTGGAAAAACTGACAGTGGTTTAAGTTTATTTGGGAATATAGCCACAAAGCAGAATGGCACTAACTTTTGTTTACTTGATGCCACTGTTTTTATTGGTTGCTTTTTCAAGATTTATATTGTATACTAAACACTAAGCATTAGGGGTGCCTTCTGATGCTTCATCAGCATTTACTAATCTTACATCTAATACAAGCAGGTCTGTGTAGAAGCATCTTCCCAGGTCTGTTAAGGTAAAAAGAAAATGGTTGGATTTCCCTGTGCTATTAACTTGTTTCCTCAATGATACTGGCAGCCAGTGTAGTTTGTGCTGCATGTGTTTGGATTTATTGCCAAGGAATAGGGATGGTGATTTCTGTTATTTTTTAAAAAATTCTTGGATTGATTATTTTTATTTAAATAATTCTGTTACACTGTGTTTAATTGGTTGCACATATTAATCACTGTGAGTAGCCTAAAAATCTTTCTATATATTTAATTAATTTTTAACCGTAGTGAGTGCACAGACCTCTAAAGAGTCTTTTATGTTCTGAATTACAGTTTGATATACAAAAACTGAGAATCTACTGTGACCCAGAGCAAAATAATCGAGAAACAGTCTGTGAGATCCCAGGATTTGTGAGTATGATAGATGAACTTTTGAGGACTACTTGGCCTTTTTTTACAAATCACTGTTTAAAGCTGGCTTACTGAAGTTTTAAAATAAGTTATACTACACTGATTCAGCTGGTGCAAATACATGCTTGTTACCTGTGAAATGTCAAGTGACACAGACCTTGTCTGTTTTCAGTCTTATCTTTTCACAAAGTTTTTCACAAGTTGTTTTAGTTAAGGTATTTAATGGTGTAAATTTGATATATATATATGAGTATAGAAGAATCTCAGAATCCTCTCTTAAAATTTCAGATTTTAAGCATTATAGATTAATAAAACTTCTAGGTTTTTTCAGTGTAAAATTCTTTAAATATGACTTTTGAACTTTTCTGATATACTCCTTGCTACTTGTCAGGTCATTTAATCTCTGAAATTTTGGTACATAATCATCAAACCTGTATCTCTGTATCACCTTCTCATCTTAGAAATATCTATGCTGAGATCTGTGATGAATATCCCATTATCTGAAATGTTTCCAAGATTTCAAGAAGTATGTTAAGGATAAGACGGAAATAAAATCAGGATTTTTTAAATTCACGTACACAATAAGGAAGTTTATGGGGACCCTTTGGCCCTCTCTTGGTCCTCTTACAATTATGCACTGAAATGTAAATCATATACAAACAGGTTTGGAACCCAATCATGATTGACAGAGCCACATGTAAGCATTCAGTTCCCATCTCATCTCAAAGCATAAGCAAGAGATTGATTTATATATGCAGATTAAAAATATTCTCCTTTGTTTGGTGTCTAAAACAAACTGAGCTAAAGATTATCTGCCACCAGTGTCTTACTATATAGACCCACAATCCTCATGTTGTGACTTGATTTAGTATTATTTTTCTGGTTTGACAATAGAACCATTGAATCTCCAGCATCCAGATTTTATTTTTTGTCAGTCTGGCATGGATTGCCAGCTAGTCTGTTTTTCTTCTTTTTCTTTGGGGCCAGTGTGTCTATTGCATCCTTATCAGGGCTTTTTCAAAATTCACAACTTTCAATCAAGCAGCAAGTAGTGACTGGATTATTAGCTGTTCTGAACTCTGTGTGCCGAGGACTAATGGGTGCAGTAACACTTCTGTAAAATTAGCTTTGAATCATGAGGAAAATAAAGTATTTGGCTATATAACTGCACCACATATCTTTTCGCTCTTTACAAATTAAAAGTAGGATATGAAAAGTAATCAAATGAAAAATATTTTGCATAAAGAAAGCAAACACTAAAAAGTCTGTCATATCTTATGTTCTCTGCAATTTATCAAGGGAGTTGAAGCCAAAAGATTGCTTTTTGCCATTTTAGTTTCACTGTCTGTTGTTGTAAATTAAACTTTGACTTTACTCATGAAAATTCTGGACTCCTTCAGAAAATAAAAATGTTGGATGATCTTCAAGGAGGAGTATGTGGTTTGTGGTTGTATTCTGTCAGAGTGTGCTTGTGTCAGAGTTTCTGAAATAAGCAGAGGCTTTATGTACTAATTACAGCCCAAATTAATCTCCTTTCCCAGAGATACCTAGCTGCCTAGTAATTTTAAGCTCCTTCTACGATCCATGGAAAATGAAAACTTTCCCTAGGGGTTGCTTAAGGTGAAAATTGAATACAGAGGGAAGTCTCTCTGTCCACAGAGTGTGTATGAAATCTGCAATGATTATGTGCACTAGAATGCTCCTGTGGACAGTGCAGCTAATGGTGGCTACTAAACTATTAAGACAGACAATTTCATGGTTGCTCTGTTGAAGTATTGGGGGTTGGATTGTTCTGTGGTATTGCAGATACTGGAACAAAAATCAATTGTTAGCAGAGTCTAATGCAGTCACAAGAAAGCGAGAAAAAGCCAGCCTTGCCTCTGTGCTGCTCTGTGTTTTCCCAGATGCTGGATTCAGGCAGAGATCAAAGATTTCAGAAATAGCTTGGTACATTCTCTTGACACGAATGATTAAGCAGAGGACATTTTTGATGAGAAGTTACTTCTCGTAAAAGGTTTGACCCAGATCTAAACATTTAGTGTGTAAATATTGACCTGGTTTAGTATTAATTCTGTCGTTTTTTTTTAAACATTGCTACTGATTACTCCCATTTACAGACCCTTAAACACAGTTAGCTAAATAAATTTCATATGCACTGATAGCAGCTGCCCATAAGTCTCAGAAAGTCTAAAAATTTGAATTATAATTTCTTGACAGTGACAGACCATAAGTTATGATTGGTTTTGATAGTGTTTCCAAATAAATGGATTTTGCTTTTTAGAAATATTGCTATACTCTTAAACTGTGTTTCTTCTTGTTTCAGAATGGAGAGGTAGGCTCGATCCTAAACTACTCAAACTCAGGTTAAGGTAGTATTTGACTTTATATAAGCTTCTTAATATTCTAGGTAATATACACTTCGTTTTCAAAAGGGGATAGAGATTTGCTAAGCTTAGGAGTGCTGGACTTCCATTGCTTGAACTCTAGTCAGTAGACAAATTGAAAATAATTTTTCTAAAAAACCACATGTTTATTGGAATAAGTGGTCTGATGTTTTCCCCCAGTTTGATTTAATTGCTGCTATTTGCAGGGCTGGACATTTGCAAAGGGCTGGGGGATATGCGCAGTCAGGTAGCTGTTACCTGCATCATGCTAATGGGAACTCCCTTAACAGGAGCTTATCTGAAGGCTTAATATGACAGCTTCCCTAACCTTCCCTGCAACTCCCAACTTGAACCATTGCAAAGGAAATATGGATTTGCATTTTGATCAATCATTTGACCCCAAGAAAGAATTCCATTCAAAAAATACCTCAAAAGGTGTCATTATTCTAAACTATATGAGTAAAATGCTATGGGAAAGTTTTTGATAATAAATATAAATCTGTTTTTTGCAGCTTGGATTCCTAAATTTTTGCCTTTCCATAGCTCTAAGAACTTGCTGGGTTAGGGTTGATGGGTAAAAAAGAATTCACTGAATTTAACTTCAACATATAGATTTATTACAGATGTACCTATAACAGATTTGATTTAGTAGCTTTCCCCTTGCCTGCCTTAGTAAAGCACTGAGGTTTTATGTGGGGCTTAATGGTGAGAAGTAAATATCCCCCCCAAAAAATTCTAAAGGGTTATGTGATCTGCCAAGGTTTAGTGTTTACTGCTGCAGGGAGCATGGTTTGGAGGAGGTCACCTAATGGTCTTTGTGGGATGGGCACTCTTGGGACCAGGACTAGTGACCTCTAGGAGATGGTGGTAGCAGCTGTGTCCTGGCTGTCCTCAAGTAGCTTCATAGTTGGAACACATGCCTAGGAGGTAGGAGACTTGGGGTTTATCTGATTTTCAGGCTTGCTACACATGATAGCATGCCAACGGTTGGGATAATTCTGCTATACATATTATTTATTACATCATTTTACACATTTTTAATTGAAGTGTTATATTTGAGAATTGATCACACTTCAAATTATGAATATAAATTAGCTAGGATAAGAGTCTTTCATGTTGCGAGATTTAAAAATATCAAACTATATGACAAAATGTGAAAAAACAAAGGTATCAGCCCAATATCAGTACTTACTTTTTGAATTTTTTTTCTGTATAAAGCGAGTTCATGCATGAAAAGTAGTTGGAGGGCAATACTCAGATAAGCTGAAGTTCCAGCTGAACAAGGGAGGGAATGCCAGGACCTAAGTGAAAGACAGCCTAAGGAAAGTCTGCTTCGTGTAGTGTTACGCTACCTTTTTTGGCTGCCTTTGGCATATGCTCTGATGGCTGTTTCACTCTTGGTAGTGCATGAATGGTCCCAGTGACGTAGGCTCGACACCTGCCCCCTGCATATGCCCGCCAGGAAAGCAAGGACCTCCAGGCCCCAAAGTAAGTCTCTGTTCCATCTTGTTGAGCATATATGACCTGTGTTTCCTTGCTACTCTTCAGCAAATGATGTTGCACTTCTAATTGTTTGAGAATGAAATTATTTTCTAACAAAAGTCTTTTCATGGAGATGGGGGTTTCTTCCTTCTTTGTAAAAGAATGAGCTAGATGCTTACTGGGAGAGTTCCACATTAGCTGTGCTGATGACCTCCTTTCAGCTTTGATGAAGAACTAAAATGAGAACTAGACTGGAGTTGCAGAAGTCTAACACAGCAAACTCAAATCCCCAGTATTTTGCTTTAGTACCTTTCTCAATAACTGTGCTAAGCAGTGCTTACAGAATTATTCATAAGTGTAGAAGAGAAAACCCAAAATCACTTGTCTTTCCTTAAGCAAATGAATAACCTTCTCTACTGTCATCATAAAAGAGGTTACAGGATGCTGTAGCTCCCTCAAGTTGGAGGGCTTCTTGATGCAGTGGAAAAGGTGTCTGATCAGGGAATTGAAGTCCACAACACAGAGATTGTCATTATTGTTTCATGTAATAGAATTTCTGTGGTCTTTTACCTTTTTTATTCTCTTTTTACCATATTAGAGAAAAAAAAGAGAGATAGAGATAGAATGAAGTATTTATAATTTTAAAAGAACTGAAAACCACTTCCTGTAAAGTGTGAGGGAATGTGAAATTTCAGGACTAGCATGACATATGACTATTGCCTTATGTGCAAATTTTCAACTACAATGCACTGTAATATTTGTTTAGGGATAATTGAATAATGCAGGTGACAAGATGGTGCCTAACACAAAAGGCTGCAGAAAGTGAAAAGGAACCCAATTTAAGATTGAATAGCTAATCTCTGTCATAGGATTTATTAACTTTTGAATACTGCCCTCTAGAACCATACAAATTTAAACTTAATTTTTGTGTTTGTGACATTAATGGAGTACAATAAATTGAATTAAATCAAAGCAGTTTAAAAATATAATTAAGTGATATTTTAAGCTTTTCAAGTTAAAAGCACAAAATTTCACAGTTAAATAGTATATTTGAAAGCAAATTTATTTTTCTCTAATTCCCAAACCTGGACTTCTTAATCTGCACAACAATAATTCTGGGTAACTTATTACTAATTTAGCAAATGATAACTGTTATGCTTTTCAAAAGAGACATTATTCTGTATTCTCTCCCATTTAGTTCAGCATTACGCTTCTGTGGTTTATAAATGAAAAGAAGTTTTTTCACAGTCATGTTGAAAGCTAGTTTCCTGTTTCCCTTCTAATGTCCTCCCTGTTTGTAACAATTCTGCAGCTGTAAATGACCCACAGGTCTGTTGATGGTTGAGGCGAAAGAAATCGGTACCTGCTTAACATCCCTGCAGAAGTAAAATGGTTTTATAGATCAAGTCTTATTGTATTTTTCTGAGTTCAAATCAAAGCTGTTAGTAAAGTAAGCAGAGAAAGTCAACACTCTAGGAAGATATATTGAGTAGGGTGTTAAGTTCCTGCTTTCTCACCATAAACATGAAGCCTTGGGAAGCAACTTTTCTTTTACTTTAATCTGAGTGTAATAGTGATTATCAAAATAATCACAAAGAGCTTTTAAGAGGAAATCTCAAAAATATCTATTTTAGACAGCAATTGGTGGAGAGGAGTTTATTATTTTTCAGGTTTTAATCCTGGCTCTTGCCTTTTTAGTGCTTTTATCTTAAGAATTAGGCTCAGCTAAAGCAAGTGAGAGATTTCTTCAGAAAAGAACTACTTCATTGATGAAGTTTTAATAAAGATTGTTTCATCTATTTGATGAAAAATGTTTCTGTTTCTGTTCATTAAAATGTTAAAAGACTTGAAAGCTTTTGAGTTGATGGGTCAAACTTTTGCTGTAACCAAGTGTGGGCTCACTTGTCCAAGTACTGCACAAGAAGTTGGGGAGAATTTCCCCCCAAAAATCAGTTCTTTTCTCTGTAGGAACTGGAATTTCACTGTAGACCTACCTCAATAGTAGGTCTCTGGGCTTGTAGAGACTGTTTTGTGGAATGTGTTAGGGTTAAGTTTGCTTTGTGCTAATTTTAAAATGCTTGTATATTTTGTGTGTCCACATGTTTCTTTTCCACAGGGTGACCCTGGGCAGCCTGGGAGTCATGGTTATCCTGGTCTGCCTGGTCCAGATGGTAAGCCTGTGAGTACTAAAAACTTAGTCATATATTGTAAATGTAAAACTAACAGGAGAAAAAACATGGAACACTGATACCAGATTTTTGAAATTTAGATGATTTTGTCTCCATTCTTGGAAACAGTGAATGTCATTTAAGCACTATCTGCATGTAACAGTTCTATGAATATGTTAATCACATTATTTTTGTTTCAAGGTAAAATACTGCAAATATTTTTTCTCTGTTGTAAAGCAGAGAACAGGATATGAGTGCTCCTCACTCTTTGGTCTTTGCATTACTTTGCAGCAGTTATGTTACCACCTTAAGTTTTTATCCTTAAGGATTTGTTCACTAGAAAGCACTTCAGGTCACCTAAAATCCTATCTATTTTTTTTAAGGCTTCCTGCTTGGTTCATGTAATTTTTTTGTAGGCTACCTCAAGTAGTCCATCAAAATATGTAGATATACATGTCAAATGTTAAAAATACAGATTTTTTTTTTAGTTCCAAACTGGTTCATTTAACTGTCTGATTCCATTTGTAAGCAGAGTTAGTTTAACAGGAAGACATAGATGCTGAAAACAAATGTAATTGTTTCTAAAAATTGAAAACTTCCCTGTTTTGAAATATGGGACTTGTTAAATTGAAACCTGACCATGGTAACCCTGATAGCCCAGACAAGCAGTGCGTACATGAATTTTTCATCAGTCCCAAAAGCAAATATCCTAATTTTTCCAGTGATATAAAAATGCTTTTATATCTTGTCTTAAACAGATTTTGATAGCCATTATCTTCAGAGTTTTTTTGAACCAGAATTAGAGAAGACAATATGAATTTAAATTATCAGTGCTTTAAAATACTGTATTTTGTTTTAGACAATCTTGAAAATACAGATTTTCAAGTATTCTAAGGTGGGGAAATGTATTTAATCAGAATAACTTTTCAGTTGATAATTGGTGGTGGTAAAGCTTACAAAGAGCAGTTTTGATCTCCTATAAAAGACAGTTATACAAACTGTCTGAACCTGGAGTTGCATGGAAGAAGGTTTCCATCACAGTCTGATCATGCTGACTTCTGGAAATAGATTTGCAGTATTGTTAAGCATAGCAGAGCTGCCTTTAATCCAGCTAAGTCTGATACTTTGAAAAATAAAGAGATATCATGTAAGCTTTAATGAAGGCAGAATGGACTGGATATTGGCAGGGAAATATCAGTTTCTCTTCTCTCTTTTTACGAATAGATTAAGACTTCATTTCTGAAGCGTCCGCTCAGCTACAACAGCATTGTTTTAGAAACAGTTTGTTATGACTCTTTCATACTTTTATGAACAGGTTTCCACTTCAAGGCTATTTATCCTCCCATAAGCACTGAAATTTGTAACAGCATGAATAATGAAGGAGAAATAAATTGATAATGGCGACCAACTGTAACTTTGTAATCTGGCAGTTATGGCTTATTTTTTCCTGTGAGTGAGTCATAATGTGCATAGATGGGCATTCTTTGAACATAAAAAAGATTACCAAAAGTATCTCAGAATGAGAATCAAAAAGCCCCACTAAAGGAGAAATTGTATCACTTCGCTGAAGAATTTACGTTATTTACGTAAATCCTGTAACTTTATTAACTGACAAATATTTCTTAAATATCAGTTGCAGTTTTTGCACTTGTTCTTTGCAAGGACATAATTGCAAACCAATTAGGTCATCTGCAGCTCTGGCCAATACACTATTTTTTCTTGCAGTAGATTCTTGGGTGCATTCCAGGCGACCTTTTAGCCATGAATGGTGAGAGACCCTTTAGATACACTGTGCAGGAAAACAGATTCCTCCATCTTTTTCTTTCTATTTTACTTTTGTATTTGCTAATACAATTAGCACATTTTCTGTGCTGTCGGTGATTTTTTCTTTGTTTGCAGAAACTTTGCTCATGTGAATCTCTTTAGTTTTATGTCCCGGGGAGCTCTGAGAAACCAGCTTTTAATTCAGACAGCACCATACACTTACAGGTAGTTGCGTAGTCAGTCTTGTTTAATCAAATGGCTTTTGCATGAAAAGCTTTTCCTGCAAACTCAGTCTCTTCTGCTCCCAAACACATTTTTATGTTCTTCTCTAAAGTCATTCCAGTTTGCCTATCTGTTATTAATTTTCTTGGAACAGTATAACTGGTCAACAAAATGTTTCTTCCTCTGAGAAAGGTTTTAGGCATGCAGTTATATTACTATATGAAACTGACTTTAGAGTAAAACATCTAATACAATTTGTTTTAGTTTAGTGTTTGTGGGCTGGCTAGATTATTTTAATACTTAAAGTTAGTTTTGGTCCAGAAAAATTGAAAACAATTCCTATGAATATCTTCAATCTTACCAGAACATAATTGTTTACCCGGTGTTAATTGTTGGCCCTAATACCTGGGGAAGTGAACATAAACATGACTTATTTCTTAAATCTTATTTTTATTAGTTTTATTTGGAGTATCTTTGTTTTTTCCCTTTAACTGCCACCTCTGTTTCTCTTCTGATACACACAGAAAAGATCAATTAAAGGAACTGTAAAAAAGCCTGAAAGTGAGAAGCATAAGTAATGAAAATACATTTTTTTCAATCAAAAATGTAATTCAGAACCTGAAATTAATAAATTGTCTAGTGAAGAGAAAAGCACTGATAAATAAGTGCAAGGATAAAAACACTATTTGAATCTCAAATGGAACTCATTTTAATGAACATTATTAATCAGAAATAAGCAGCTGGAGTGATTGCTGGCCCGAGAAGCACTCAGCAGCCTGACTGTGTGGTCACAAAGCCATTTTTTATTTCAAAAGATGTGTTTTAGGTACTGGGGAAAAACTCAAGTTTAAGGGGAAAAATAAGTTATCAGAATCTATGCAGTGATCACTTGTGGTTAATAGAGGTGATAGGTTATCAGCCTGCTGACAGAAATTAAAAACACCCACTTATTTGTCAATTTTGATCTATGAACCATGCAGCTGGCAAGTCTGGATAATTTTCCAGTATTCCATCTAGTTTCATTCACAGAAGTTTGGGACAATTTGCCTTGTTGTTACAGTATGTACAAGAAAATAAAATAAGAAATGAGAAAATAATAAGCAATTTAAAAAAAAAAATCTGGTGAGACTGACTTCACTGATACATGCAGATACGGAGTTCATAAGGTATCAAAAGCCTCACATAATAAGTAATTTGCTATCATTCCAATATATTTCTGAAAGTATTACAGAACATTATTACAGGTGTATTAACTAGAGTTTAATATTTAGTGACCAACTGAAGGCCAAATCCTTTATGATGTATGTGTAACTATAATAGCAATGACGAACTATATCGACAATACTTTTGGAACAAAAATGGGTAATAGTTTCACGTATACATAGAATTCTCTGTGCTATTGGATAGTTTGCCTGGAATTTGTTATAAATTCTGTGGCTACTTTTTCCAGAAAACTTTCATAGACAGAGTTGATAATTCAGCTCTGAAATGCTGCTCTCAATTACAGGAAAATACATATTTTCCAGTAACACTGTGGCCTTGCTATTGTTAGAGGAAATCTTTTTGCTCCGTTCTAATACAGTCATGTAACGACTTCCCTGAGATCTACAAGTCTGAAATCAGAGCGATGCCTGATGCTGGCTTGTGCTGCAGGGACAGACATAGAGTTTGGACAAAAGACCACATCACTATCTGCAGCAGCTGCCAAAGGCAGGGGATATGATAAGGATGAACATCTTAGCAGTGAGCAGGAGGTTAGACTACCTTGGTACATCATCCTATCTCCCAACAGCCTGAAGCTTGGGAACTTTTTAAGCTGGTTTTATGACCTTTTATTTAATGATCTTGATGGACCTTTTTTCCTCTATGCTATTTGAGAACATTGTGTTTAGGTAAAATACACTGCTAGGGGCTCTGAGTTATGAAGGCCTTGGCAGATGATGGCCTAGCTAATGGAGGAAAGTGCAATGAAATAGAGAAATAATAAACATGGATGCATGTCTGCATAATTACAATTTCTGTTCTATAAGATGTAATGTGTTTTATGAAAAGAGTTTGAAGACTTGTCTTATAATGGTTTAGATAATTGTGCTTTAAAGATTTTCTGCAAGAAACTTCCACAAGAGGTCTACAGACCTTTCAGGGTGTTTTCCTAACACCAAGTTAAATTTTCCTTTTGCAGTTGAATTCCATTATGCTTAGTTACATCACCCTAAAGAGTTATTTTTACTTAATGTTTACAGCCCTTGAGTATCTTTAGACTGTTACTGTTGATCCTTGGTTCCTTCCCAGCCAAACTGAGCTTGCTTACTTCTCCCTTTCTTTTCCAAGTAATCCAGTGTTCATGCCTTTGTTGTTTATGTTGCTCATTGACTCCAAAAGCTTTTCATTAAGGGAGTGTGCAGTGCAGTTATCATTGCCTTATCCAGATAGCCTCTATTTTTATTTTTATTTTGTCTTTATCAGATGGGATATGCCTACAAATGCTGTCAGAATTTTTGTCCTTTAGGTGTACAAATGCATTGAAGATATACTTCTGAGGTTTCCTCTGCTATTGCACCCAGAGTTCTTTGGAATTAGTGCTTGTCATATGTCCTTCTTGCTCAGTTTTTTCCCTTACAGGCAAGCTAAGTTTCTTTTTCCAGTAGGGATGACGACAGTATTGCTAATTTCTTTGGGCCTTTATGTAAATTCTTTGACCTAAGAAGCGTGTTCAATTTTTTTTCTTCAAATTATTTGTAAATTATTGCCATTTTCTTTAAATTCCAGAGTTTCATTTTGTCTGTGATTTTTGCAAATACCCAGCAATCTGGGACAAAACTAACCTCAATGTCCTGCTATTTATCACTTTTCTTTTTAAGGACCTTCAGACACTAGAAAATGATCAGTACTGTTCTCACAAGAGTAAACTGAGAGGGAAATTTTGTATAATCCTGATTTCAGATGAACTGATGTAAAACAATGAATGAGAATATAAACATTGTGCTGTGGAGTAGTGCTGGCTGACAACACTGATGTAACATAGGAAGGATTCACTTTAAGACACACACATTTAGTATTTAAATGGGTACAGAGACACAGGGTGTCCAAATTCTCATAATAGTCAACAAGTATTTAACTAATATACCACAAAAGATACAGGATTTTTATGCTGTAAGGTATTTTTTCTTCCCCACACTGCAAGACAATTAATGCCTCTCAAATATTCTGTGCCACTGTCTTCTAACACTGGGTGGGTGTCTCAGGAATCTCAAATGGCTGGAGCTTGCCTATATTTAGGCAACTGGATTCTAAACCAAATATCAAGTTCAGAGTTAACTATAATACTTCTTATGCTATTCTTGTGTCTTATGAAAAGTTCATGAGAGAAGACCAAGCGCAGATAAAAACTATTATTTTTGGTGGCAAATTTACTGTGTTCACCCTATTTGAAAGAGAACCTTCAGTCCTGAAGTCATCAATTGCTAAGAGAATCTTCACTTTTGTCCCTTTTACATAAAATGGCAGTTGTGGCACTGCTGTTCTTGCAGCATATGTATGTGTGTCACACAGCTACCCCTACTGAGGGCTTTGTGATTAGGGAAAGAGGATTTGAGCTGACTTTAGTGCAAAAAATTTGCAGGCACTAGTATGCAGATTGATGATCCATACTGCAAAAGGAGTAGAGATACAAATATATACTCAGTTTTTATGAAATCTGTTTTTTTTTTTATTTTATAGAAGGTGCTTTTTAACTTGCCCAAACAATTGCTGTGTTATTTTTACCAGATAATGATTCTAATTTTTGTGACTTTCTGTGAATTTCTTTTTGAATCTTCTCTCTTCCAGCTTCCCATTAAAAGAACATATTAACAATGTGTTTGATTTGTATTGAAATCACATTACAATATTTAGCCCTGAGCTAAATGTGCAGTTTTGTAAGCTGAAAACTCTTTTGCTGTCCTCCATTCATCTTGAGATTTTGAAATTCAGTTCATCCAGGAAATTGTCCTCTTCTACTTCTTCCCCTTCTCAGTTAGAGGGAGAAGGGAAATTGCATTGCAGAGATCTAAATTATGAAATAAAGTTTTATTTGTATAGAATTATATCCTACAGAAAGTAATTTTTTTTTTTTTAAGAAACAAAATGGATAAACTTTCAGAGGCATTGTTTGATTTGGTGAATGTTTTCAGCTACCCAGGAGGCCTATAAGCACTCTGGGAATACTATACCATTTACAGTTAAAGCTGATTTTGCTAGAACTGCCTTGAGCACTAAAAGTAAAATGCTTGGTAAAGGATCCATGTATGACAGAGACCTAGAATTCTGTTTACTTCTGTGTTAAACATTACCAGCTGGCTCATCGGGCAACTGCTCAAGTGTCTTTTGGGAAGAGGGCACAGCAAGGACTCTCTTGTATCTAACCCAGCAAATAATTTTAGCTCTGTTTATTATTCCTAGGAAGCTCTGACTGATTTAAAGAAGAAATCAGACAAACACATTGCCTCCCTTGTATTGAAAAGGTTCTATTAGATCCTTTTTACCAGTGTGGAAATCAGCACAGGAAATTTGGTGCTAAGTTTTTAAGATTGAAACCCATTTGGAAATAGGATTATTGCTTCTCTCAGTTCAAATCAAGATCAAATTCTGGGTATTTGAAATTGGATAGCCCATTTAATGGGATTTATCAAATTTAGTTTTGTCGGCCTGTTGAAATGTCTGAATCAAATAGCCCCAGAATATTACAGAACAATTTCTCTTCTTCTTTTATATGTTTTCTTGAAAAGATCCTCTTGGTAGCTAATTTTGTCCTTTGCAAGGACATGTTTTTAAACGAGCCATGTAAAATTCTTATTCTTTAGTAACTTGCATCTCTTAAAGGATTCTTTAAAGCCCTTTTTAGTTTTGCATGAAAACTGACTATCTTTGCTGTACTAATTGAATCAAATCTACCAAAACATAGACATATATTTTGGATTCTATAAAGCTTCTCTTGTTCTGCCAATGTCGATTTCTAGTAAAGCATTCCTGAAATTCTCTTTTCAACTCATGAATTATTTAGTATTTCTTTTTGTAGTCCCAGTCATTCAAATTATTTTTTTTATTTGTATAGACTGTTATATACCTTTGAGTTCATAGCAAAGTGCTTAGTATCAAGAATGGAATTTCTATTATTTTGAGATAATAAAACTAGCTGCATTATGTATTAGAACATACCTTGTTTGTTAAGCTTTTTTCTGTTCGTGGGTATAAGACTTTAAAACTCCTGGCATGTTTCAGCTATTTTTAAGAAAAAGAGAAAAAAATATGTCTATGTATGTGGATTGATTTCTTTTTTTTTCCAGTGGAAAATAAAACAATATGTTTGTTATGCTTTTGTGTAACAGTTCTAAAATAACTGGTTTTAGCTAAAGCCTGGAGGCTGAGAACTTCAGCTGCAGATATGAAAGCTTTTGAAAGCTGAAACCTAAATCCCTAATGTATGATTGTGATAGCAGTTGCTAAAATCTGTGACCTAAAATTATAGGGTTGTGACAAAAGTTCTCTAGTAAGCAGGAGGATTGTTTTTTTCTTTAAATAGGTGTTTGGAAATTTGTGTTATGTTGCTTTTGAAAAGTCACAAGTCTTGGTTCTTTTCCTTAGGGATACCAGGGATCAGCAGGAACTCCAGGTATCCCAGGACCTCCAGGGATTCAAGTAAGTTTCAATTTCATTCCTAGAATTTGAATATCTGAGAAAAATCCTGCCAAATCTCTCTCAGTATCTCTTGTTTGTCATTGAGAGTTGAGGTGTGGAGAATGAAGAGGGCTCAAGGGGTGTCATGAAATCAGGGGCTGTCCTTGGGTGAATTGCTTTAAAACTCAAATGGCTTTGGGTGTGAAGGTAGGCTGACAGTCAGACTGCAAATCTAAGCAGGTAAGATTAGTAAGGCCTTGCTAGGTAAGGCCCCTAGAAGATGGACTCAGCTGCAGCTTAGACATTTTTGTCCCAATCCAGAAGCCAAACAGTAGTTCCTTCTATTTTTCTGTGAATCACTAGCAGTGATCTGGAGTGTTGTCTTGGTGATGGATTGCCCACGACTCACATGTCCCAAAGCAAGGTTCCACATAAAGCCCGGACTGATGGAGGAGAATTATTTTTCTTTGTTGTATTAGTTTAGTAGTCCTTACTGAGACAGTTGTTGGAAACTTGTGCTGTATTTTACTTGTGGCACGATCCAGTCTGAATGGCAGTCAAGGATATACTCATTTGTTGAATTAAATATCTGAGAGCATGCTGGGGCCAAGGGCAAGCTGCAACATGGCATACAGGAAGGCTGTCTGATGGACAGTTGAAGGGGACATCTCTGGGCTAGTACAGGCTGTGTGACATTCTTTTTTTTTCCTGGTGTGGTCCTTGGTTAGAATAAAAAATTGTTTCGGTGTTTCACAGTCATGGGTTATGATAGTGTGCCATGTTCATCCATGCTGGGTACACATTACACTTGGTTCTGGTTTTGTGTCCAGTTATCAAAATGTTGGAATCAGGCAGCTGAAACATTGGTCTCTGGCCCATGTTGCGTTACATTTCTGTGTCTCATTCTGTATCAGACTGTATTAGTACCTGAGCTGGTGTTAATTTCTTTCTCGATCTAGGGACCTCGTGGCTTGCCAGGTATCAAGGGAGAACCAGGAAAAGATGGGACAAAGGTAAAAGAACCCAAACAAGAGTAATAGATAAAAAGATTTTATTCTTACCTTTTACAATTTTTGGTTGTAAAGGACATAGGATCAGTATTTTTACATGAGTGTTCTGTGAGAATTGTTTACTAAAAGGGTAATAAGGAAGGACTAAGAATCCTAAATTTAAATTCTGAATGTGGTCTGCTTTATTTAATGAAGTTTATATAGGCTTTAGCACTGCCAGTAACAAACTTTATTGCACTGAATAACATATATTTAGAAAGAGTATCCAAGTATGGGTACCTGGAAGCACAGTATAGACATCTGTCAGAATGGTTTCTTTTTAACTCTTTTCATCCTTTTTCTCTTTAAGTGAGTATCCAGATAACCTAGGTATGAATTCCCGGATGGCACTCTTTATCAGAAAACACTGACTAATTGAAACCAAAACTTTTTGTGGAAAATTCTAGCTGAGGTGTAGCCAGTAGCTTGTAGCTGTAGACAGATGTGGAACTTTATATGTAGCTCCCTTCTGGTAATCAGGGTAAACTTGACTCTGGATCTTCTGTATACACAGGGAATAAACTGCCCATTGACTATTGGCAAGTCTCATTGATATGTAAATATCTGTGTCCACCCTTCTCTCACATTTCTGCCCTAAGTTTAGAAAAGTTCCAAGCTGATTGTGATGACAATTATTTTGGTTTTGGTTTACTGAAACTTCAAAGCCCTTTCTGTAAAAAAGCATTTGTTTGCCCAACAGATCCTAGAATTTCTTTCTAAACTTCCCAATAAGCAGGTCCTTAAATTCATCACTGTTCAGCAGAATTCTCAAATTCATGGTTAGAGCTGAAAAATTGCTTACATGTTCTGTGCTTTACTCATCTCAATCTAATTGCTTTTAGAAGTTAATCTAATCGATCAATCAGTATTGGGCCATGTGTAGAAATTAAGATGCTGCTGGTGAAAAACTCTAATTGCCTGGAGTGCAGGGTTGTGGCAGATAGAGTATTTCCTATTGCTCAGTCTAGCCTTGTTTGAAATGTGCCAAGAAATAAGGCTTCCACCACTGTTTTAGAGAACATTTCCATTGTAAAATAGCTCTTGCCATTAGAATATTTTCCTGGAAATCCAGCCCAAATTTTCATCTCTTTATTTCATCCCATTACTCGTAAAGTTTCTCTAGTAGCTAATTTAAAACTGCTTCACTTTCCAAATGTTTTAGTTTATCCAATAATTGAACCACCACTTCTGAGCAGAAATTGAGACTCCATTCTTTTTCATTAAGAAGCAATGGATGTGTTAAGTGTTAATTTTATAACCTTTACTGATTTTTGAACTTCATTCCATTGCCTGCTTTTAATATTTATTTGTTGAGAGAGAATGTGATAGCATTAACCCACAAGCTATCATTCCTGTGGTAATGTTCCTGCCTACTGCAAATACATGACAGGCCTCTCCAAATCTGCTTAGGCATGAACAGCTTTAATAAACAGCACTGAGACATATTGTCCTGGTTTAACCCTTGTCTTAGAATTTGAAATACTTTATGAAATAACTTTCTAAGCATAGTTTACTGTTCTCCTGTATGACTGAAACAAAAGTATATTAAACAAAGTAAAATATATTGTTCAATATGAAAGTAGATATTAACAGGAAGAAAACTTAAGAAGATACTTAGTATCTTATTTTTTAATACTTCACTCATCCAGAGTAAGCTGGTAAGAAATTTCATAAGGTTAGTAGGTCTTTGATATTTTCAGTAAGAGGTAGAAGCAAAGCCATTCCAGATCTAGGGAATTTCCTTATTCTTTGGGAATTAGGAAGGGATGGTGGAATTATCATAGCTGCTACAGAGATTTTCAGAGTTTTTTTTCATCTTATAAAACTAAATTGCTGCTTTTGAACCTACATAAGACTTATTAAGAGATTACAGTAAATTTAGTCTAAAATTTAGTGATTAAGCTTTTTCTTTTATGTAATGAACTTTGTTTAAAGATCAAAAAACTCTTACCAGTCATCACACCAATGTTATGAAGTTGATACAGTGATATATTACATCTTTCTACTATTTGTTGTTCACTAGAATTTGAATGTTATTATACTATATTACCACTATTTTGATACAAGGATTTAAAATATGTTTGCTATTTCAGGGTGACAGTGGACTACCTGGTTTTCCTGGATTACATGGGATGCCAGCACCAAAGGTTGAAATGAAATATTTCTTCTTATATTATTCCCGTGTTTCAGCTTGGCCTGTAATTTAATTTAAAGGGAAATACAATACTATGTCAGACCATTTGATGAATTACTCAAAATGAGTAGATATGAAGGTGATATTTAGTGAAGATATATGCCATGGGACATCATTACATAGATATCAAACAATAGAAACCACCTGTTACTTAATTTCTGTTTTGCTCTATGGGATATTATACTAATTCGATTTTACTACTACTTAGAGGATTCTTCTTCACAAATAATCTTTTTAAAAAATAAAAGTAATTATGTGATTTTCTTGTCATTCTATTTAAGTGACAGCATTTTGAAGGACGGTTCTGAGTTTAGTTCATGTGTGTATTCCCCCAAACAATTTTCCCCATATTTTTTGTTCATCTGTGTTAGTACTCAACTGAGTTTACCTCTAAGGTTTTCCAAATTTGTGTTTTTAAGTCTTCAGATAAGGTCTACAGAAAAGTCCAGCCCTTTTCAAGGAGCTGAATTTTCACTTAGGTTCCTGCCTATATTGAAGCAATGAGAATCACAAAGTGCCTTCTATAGAAAGTAGGAGCATTAAGCCTGCAAGCTGTGGATCATCTCACCATCAGTGTTGGACATTCTGGCCTTCTCCTCTAGGAAAGCTTGGCAAATTCAGGATTTGCATTTAAGTCTTGAGCATATTTTTAATATCACATGGAACTCTTTGCCTTCTTTGTGTCTGCTATACATGTATACTTTATATGTATGTATGTATATATGTATCTTTATGTAACTACTTCTATTTTAAAAATTTACTTGCTCACATACATTTTGTCTAGGGAGAAAGAGGTCCTAAAGGAGATCGAGGAGTGCCAGGAATATATGGAAAAAAGGCAAGTGACTTTATAATCATAAACTAAAGCAAAATGCTTTTGGTATCTGTGATGGGGTGACCCTGACTGGCTCCCTGGTGAAAACCCCCAAGCACTTCTCTCAATCTCCCTTCTCAATAGTATGAAGGAGAAAAAAAGATGGAAAAGCTTGTCGATACAGATCAGAGAGATCACCTGCCAGTTACTGTCACAGGCAAAACAGTGGCTACTTGGGGATAATTAATTTACTGGCAACTAAAATAAGTTTAGATAGTGAGGAAAAAAACCCCAAACAACTAAACCCTTCTCCTCCACCCAGCCTTTTCCCAGGCTCAACTTCCCTCCTTCATGGGACAGGAAGTAGGGAGCAAGGTAGGGTTGTCTTTACCAGCTTCTCCCTGCTCTTCCTCCTCACACTCCTTGCCTGCTCCAATGCAACTCCTTCCCATGGGCTGCAGGCCTTCAGGGCAAACCCAGTCCTGCATGGAGTCTGCATGGGCTGCACCTTGCTACCACAGCTCCACCATGGCCCCCTCCAAAGGCTCTTCCAAAGAGGGGAATCTCTGCTCCAGCACCCTCTTCTTGGTGTCTGCAGAGCTGTCACTTTTCTCCTCTTTCCTTGCTTTGTTGGTGTCATGTTCCTGTCCCTTCTTAAACACTCCCCAGCACCGCCCTGGCCGTGGGCTCAGCCGTGCCCTGCAGAGGGGGGGTTGGATCCAGCTGGAACCGGCTGGGGCCGGCTGGGGCAGCCCGGCCTCCCCTCACAGAGCCCCTGCAGGCCCTGCTGGGACCCTGGGCATAGGAATCCCAGACAACATAGTTAATATTTTTATAACATGTATTCATAGAGAATGTAATTGGTTTTTTTACAGCTCAGAAAAAATGTTCACTGCTTTAACTGGGTGTGTTTACATCTAGTAATATCAAACTCACACTCTGCTTATTTGGATATTTTGAGAACTGTCTTCATTCTCTTAGTTGATCGGTGCAATTTATTTTCACATAGCACAAAATGCATGTATTTTTGTAAATATGTCTATGGGGTAACATACCATATATGGGGCATATGTAATAATTATATTGCAAAGGTTAAATTAAAAATTGTTTTTTAATACAGATGTACATAAAACTAAACAAGAGAAAGCGACAGGAGTTAGGGGTGTGAGGAGAGGAGCACATGAAAGGAGTGAGGCTGATAGCGGATGGGAAGAGATATGTTTTAATCTGTAACTTGTATAAAGCAGAGAGTATATTTTGGCCATCCAGTGTTTACAGCTATATTTTCACCTGTCCTTATATTTTCTTCAGGTGTTTAGTCTAGTTATAAGCAATTTGAAAGAGGGTCTCTGCTAGCATTTCTATAGTTTGAAGCATATT
This sequence comes from Oreocharis arfaki, assembly GCA_013398015.1. NCBI lineage: Eukaryota > Metazoa > Chordata > Aves > Passeriformes > Paramythiidae > Oreocharis > Oreocharis arfaki. The sequence goes on along the minus strand of VZRR01007993.1, from coordinate 768,221 downwards.
TTTGTTTATGTAATGGGGTCGTAGTTATTAATTGACAACAGCTTGGGCTAAGAAGGAAACAGATCTGTACATTTTCAAAATAAGAAATAACATACATAAATTATTGGTTAAATATACTGAATTTGCAGCATAAACATTGAGCACTACTTACTTTTCACTTGGTGCTTTTCTCAGGGTTCAAAAGGAGAGAAGGGTGATGCAGGGTTTCCAGGAATGCCTGGGCGATCTGTAAGTTTTCTGAAGACGGTTCCTTGTTAGCTTTTGCTTGTTAATTCACCTACTGATTACTCTTAAATGTTGCCCCAGGGAGACCCTGGCAGAAATGGGAAAGATGGATTACCGGGCAGTCCTGGCTTCAAGGTATGTAGAAATGTATATTAATATCTCGATAAAAGTCTTCAATAGCATTGCTTGTGGTGTAAACATACCCAGTTTATTCTGTGGGGAATTACTGGAAATTAAAATAACATTGTTACTGGGAGATGTGGAAGTTTATTGTGGCAATGAGCAGACTTCATTGTTTTCAATTGTTCTGTGAGCAGAGGCAAAGCTTTTATTGAGTGTATTAGTGATCGTTAGAGATTGTTCTTCTCTCTTATCCTTTTGTGTTTCTCTAACACTATGATTCTGTTAAAGAGATTTATATACAAGCATACACTGGAGAACATAATTGCTTTTGAGGGGAGCTGCAGGAAAATCAGGGGAAAGTACCTTCCATACTGGATTAATGTTTGTGTTCTCTTCACAGTGCTGTTTGTATTTAATGTAGAACAGTTTTTTAAGTCAACTAAGTATGTGTCTACTGTAAAAAAGACAACAGGATCTACAATGTATTGCAGTCTGTGAGCTCACTGGACGTTTTGCTTGCTAAATTGTTGTTTGCACTGTTGTAATTTATGAAAACAGCGACTTCAGCAGTATCAGTTTTAAGTTCACAGGGGAAAGGTTTTAATAATATGTGATGTAAATGCTCAGTTGAATTGATTTAGAGAATTTTTTCAACAGCAGCTTTGTTCCTATAAGATTTTTTTAAATGATCATGAAATTATGTAGGGCTGCTCAAGCTTAATGTTACTTCAGTGTAGTTTTGAGTGCATTTGTCTAAATTCATATTGCTGTAGTTAGAGACCTGGATCTTCCATTTGTCTAGAGCATGCTTGTCTAGAGCAGTTGGGAGTGCAGCTGGCATATCTGTGCCATCTGCTGCAGCAGGGAGATATGACACAAGACCTCTGAGAGACCGTCCAGCTGTCAATGAGGTGGATCCAGGGTAATGCTAGTGGGGTCTGGAGAGCAGTTCAGCTCAGAGAAGGCAAACTCGTAGGTGTCAGTTTAGTTGCGAACATAAAAAGCCCTTGGTGCATTTGAAATGCATTAGTGTCCAAAGCATCCTCAGGGAGCTGACAAATATGACGGAAGTCCCATGGAAAGCCAGTGCCTTTCTGGAGTGGGAGTGGACAAGATACCACTGGGTGTCTCCAGTATGACCAAATGTCTGTGTGTGGGGAATGGAATTCAGCTCCTGGTCAGCTGAATCAATCCTCCATCAGTTAACCTGACTAGACTTCTGTTATCTGTGACAGGAGCTTGGTTACCTCCAGGAATTTATTTTAAGTGAATCCTCACTTTTTTTACATATATGTATGTGTATGTGTATGTGTATATATGCACACACATACACAGATACCATTGCTAAGCTGGAGGAGAAATTCCTTCTCTGGTACTGTAGAAGGTAGAAAAAAAAATAGGTATTAGATTTTTTTCTTCTCTGTTATTTCATAACATGGACAGGTAATAGTCACAGTGAACATTAACATAAATTTTAAACTGTCACTGGTGGCGGATTTAGAGTGAAGCATTATGTTGCTAAAGCATGAATTTGGAGAGTACTTTCATATGTTTTATGCTTGTAAGCAATATACAGGGAATTCAGTATGTTCTGTGAATGTGTGTACACTTAAACTGCAAGACATTTTCTGGACTATTTTCTTTATGATTGTACTACAAAAAATATTATATGCTCATTAGTTTTTATTAATTTTATAATACAATAGTTAATAGAAACCGTATTTTTCATTCAAACATTTTGTTAGCCTGACTTCAACATCTGCTTGCTATAAAACATTGCTTCGTTCTGGGTCTATAATCAAATTCAGAACAGTAACAAACAGGCTGTCTTTGAAGGAAATTTCTGCTGGCGCTTTCCTGGCTTTTTACAATATTCATTTTGGGAAAGAATGTGGAAAAAACATGGCCTGAAACCCAGATGCTACCTATTCTTACTTCAAGTCTAGATTTTATAATTTTAAGTTAATTAGTGTCAGATTATTTTATACGTGTGTGTGTATATCTGTCTATCATCTCTTTGCCTTTTTTAAATGTGCTTTTATTTCTGGAATTATTCAAATTTTCAGAATACTTCAGTATCATAAATACTTTGATAAATGATGATTTGTGGTACTGCTGTATTCTGAAGTACTTTGAAATATTTTTTCATACTATTATTTATACTAACAATTAGACAGTAACAGTTAGATATTGTTTTATGCATTTTTTTCTACCAGAAAAACCAGAAATTAACAGAAATTGCTGTTCTGAGTGAAAAGAAAATTGTCTCTCATCTCCTTTTGCAAACTTTGATAGATGTCAGATACAGTATGAGGGAATATTGGATTGATTACACTTCCTGCTGTGTCTTATACTGTTAAGAGATGTTTATTTGGTGAAGTCCCAATGTATATTGGTTTGAAATTTTTACGTATATTAAAAATAAAATTTACTATTTAAAATAATTGTTTTTATTATACAAATAAGGTTATTTTGTTAAGTGTTTTTTATTTTAAAGGGAGAAGTTGGGCAGCCTGGATCTCCAGGCCTTGAAGGACATCGAGGAGAGCCTGTAAGTGAATAAATTGCTGACATATCCTTATGTACTGATTTGTAAGTTTTGTTGGGTTTTGTCTTTTTTTTTTCTTTTCATTAATGGCTATTATACTCCATGTTTAATTTATGTTGATTTGAATTGGCTGCTATGTCCAATTTTTAAAAAGTGCTTGTTTATTTTCTGCTGTTCATCTTTAAATTTGATTTAATGAAAAGAAATAAACAAGCCCTCAAAGTCAAAGATGCCTTTAAAGGAAAGATTCTTAATCATATGGCTGTTGTATATACTGATACATATATATATATCTGTTATAAAATTGTCTCATTATTGATTTCTGTCCTGTTGATGCTATGGTATAGTTAGATGTTAATAATTACTTGAGGAAAGATTCTGGATGGGTTTAACTCGCATTTCTGCTGCATGGCATATCTTCTTTCATATACTTGTTAATGGCACTTTTAAAGTCCATTTTTTCACTATGTGCCACCGCCTTTCCTTTGTCCAGTTTTACTGGGCTTTTACCTCCTTGCATCTTCTTATGCTATACTATCTGCATCTCTGCTCTTCTTGCTTGGCTGGGCACCATGCTGCTTCATGTTTGCTTTGCTTGTTTCCAAAGACATTGTTCCTCTACCTGTATTTGAGCAACTCCTTAGGGCAGCTCGTTTTACCTCCTCTTAATATCTGATAGCTGGGCTTTGTCCTCCTTGTTTCCCTGTTTGGCTCTTTAAGGCCAGCAGGCTGCTTGAAGCAGATGAGCCAAGACACCGGCTTTGAGTGCTGAGAGACAGCCAGCTGTCTTCAAACCAGCAGTAATTCTTCCGTAGGCCAAGAGCAGTAAACGGAGCTCAGTTGGTGGAACATTGCCTTACAGATGAATTACATTCTGAATTACATTTTGAGTTGTAAGATAAGGAGATACAGCTTTATGCAGTCAGAAATTCTGTGGTATTGAATGTAGTGGGAGGCAGTCTGAGTTGCATGATACTGAAATCTGATAGTTTCGATAATGAGGAGCTGGAAATAGTACTTCCAGCTGAAAAATTCTCAAACTTTTTCATTTAAATTTGTTATATATTCAACAAAACCTCCTAAAACATTTTGAGTAGACTGCAAAACACCGAGAAATCATGCCCAAGAGTCTTTCTTCCCACTTGTCGGGCTTAAGTGAAAAACATATATAATCCCTCCCTTGGCTTTATTTTTTCTTCTTTTTCTGCCTCACATAACTGTGAGGTGTTTTAACCTTTTACAGTCTGTGGTATCTTCGTATGTAAGAAAGACTGAAAGTGAATGTTAATTGAATATCATAAAATACAGCTGAAGAGATTTTGGTATATTGTAAGTTGGTACACCATAACAAATGTGTTGAGATAATAATGAGTTCTCTTATTGTCCCTAGCCTTATTTTGTCTCTTTTCATTTTTAAAAAAATAAATTTTAGTTGGTCATTGTGATTTTCTAAAAATTAGTACAAGAAATGGAAGGGAAAAGGCATTTCTAACCTAGGGAAAACTAAATTTTTAATACTTTAACAGCTCTCTTTCTAGTGTGATAGCATTGGTTAAGTATGAACTATATCTACTAAAGAAATATATTTTGGTTTAAAGTTGATATAAATGCTTCACAATATAACATTTTAAACAGCAATGTAAACTCATCACTAAAGTCTCATAATTTTGCTTTAAAGGGAAATGAAGTGGTAAGTTTAAGACATTAAAAGCACTAAGAAGTCTTTTTAAATCACCACAAAATAATAGAGGGAGACTTCCAAAATAGAAACAACTACAAAAAATTTAAACAATTGTAATAGGGCCAGCCAAATTGGATTGTATGCTTCATTCGTAATCAGTGGAGGTTCTGAAGAGTAGAAAGTCTACATGCTAAGGACAGAATTGCCTCAAGGTCACCATTAGGAAATGTAAGGCACTGAGTCATCCCTGCTCATCTGCCTCTATTGCTGATGTAGCACCATCCTGCATGAGCAAACATAGCTCTCCCATCTGTTTAGGGCCTGGAGGAGGAGTGAAGAGCAGAGCAGTTCAGTGCAGAAACATTGTGGTAAAAGTGTGTGTTTGGGTTGTGAAAAATGAAAGCTATCCTCAGCTGTGAGATACATGGGCTCCTCTATTCAAGTAGAGGGTGATTGGCTTTCACCTGTTGGAAAGTGAGCTGGATTTTGGGGGCTGTGAGTGGTGTCTTGTGCAACGTACTGCTTCTGTTGTTTCTGTTGTTCCCCTAATGTGTATTTGATATCTAATGTGTGAGTGCCTCCTCTCGGCTCCCCTTCTGTGGAATTCTGTGTGATCTTCTCTGGTGGGATGCCCTTATAGTTAGGGCAGTGGTGTGGAAGAGAGGGATTGATCTGTGCCTTGCTGTCCCTGTGACAGCCAAATAGACTGCCTAAGCACAAGATGAGCCTTGGATGATGCAGTTGAAGCTAGATGACTTTATAACATTAACCAGCCACATACAGCTGTGGCACTGGGACAACTCAGCATGTTGCATGGATACCCCACCCACACAAACATGCATGCAGACAGTCTTTATTTCTTTCATTCAGCCACGTTAGTGTTAGACATGGCTTAATTTGTTAAGTTGATCATTTTAAAAAAAGTCATCTTATGATCCCTCTTGCTTTAGCAAATAAAAATAACATGGTTGTGAAATGAATGCATCTTGAGACAACATCTAAGGAGCAACTGTCTAGAATGGAGAGCAAGGGCGAACTGAACTCCCGTTACCTTCAGCCTTTGAGATGTGTGGTTATTTTTTGGACAGAATAATTTCTGGTATATTATTACTCTTATTAATCCCCAAAGTTACAAACAGAAAAAGTAGGTTGTAAAGCTAAGTAAATTTCAAGCAATGTGCTTGTTTTCCCTCAGTAATACTATTTGGAGCTTCAGTTAACCAGACTATCACAGTTCGACCCACTCTGTAGAATAACATGTGACAGTATGGACAGAATAGTTTAGATAAGATTTAGTAAAGGTAGTAATCAAGCTCATTTTCCTGATGACAAAAACAGGCCATGCTGTCACTTGAGTAGTTTAATGGCTAGTCATCTGTCTTACTGATGACAGGCTGTTTTGATAAATACATTTTTTGAAGCACCAAATGTCTATAGAATACATCAAGATTTATTTGAGCTTAATTTCAGCCTGACTGTCTTTCTTAACATAGGTAAGGTCTTTCAGAATTGGGTTTCAGTGGAATCTCCTTGTGTTTGCAATTATGTAGATGGGAACTCTGAAGTGAGTGCTTGTGGGTAAAGCTGGCAGGACATTTATAGTGCTCTTCTAGGCCTAGCATATGCTCTCCTGCCACAAGTAATATGTCTGAGCATTTGCAACTGCTCATGTTTACTCTCCAGAAATCATATTTTTCAGAAATACATCTGCAAACACTTAAAATGGTAGAGTTTTGTCTCAATATTTAGGTCATATCCTAAGACCTCAGATGTGGCCTCATTTGTGCCAGTAATAGCAGCATAACATGCTTCTGACCTGACCCCTCCTGTTATACCCATACTCCTGGTTTGTCTGTTGATCTTTCATAACTGCATCAGGAATGCCAGATATAGATCAATGCATTGTCTGAAAAAATGTGTGGTTTATGCTAGGCAATGGTAGCAGAATTCTTTTTGAAACCTGTTCAAGATACACTACAAGGTACAACAGAAGTTGTACTGTCTTCATAATGCAGAAATCCTGCAAACAAACTGGTATAGCCAGCTGTCCTGTATGTTTGGAAAGTAAATATAAAGTTAATGCAATTCAACTGCATCTAATAGCTATGCTGAGATTTATAGAATTGGGAAAAAAGGAAAGAAAATTCCTGACTTAGTAATATAGTAGTATGCAGAATGAAGTTTGGGGTGTTTGTGTTACTATTATTTTGCTCTCTGTGTCATGTAATGTTTTGCTTGATGCACCTTGTGTTAATGTTATGTTGGTTTGTACCAATTTTAAGTACTAAGATGCTATTTACCCAACATTTTTATCTTTTATTTGCATTTACATACTAAGTTATGAAACACTTAGGATAAAAGCAAACATAGAAATTCTCCTGTATATCTGCGCAGTAGGCCTTGTGAAAAAAATTCCTTTCTGAAAGTGTTACTTTATTTTTTAAGCACCTAGTCTGATTATTGTATTTCTACTTTTAATCTCTCCATTGATTAAATCATAAAGATCCTGTTGTATTTCCAGTGCTCAAAAGATCATGTGTGGTATGAATTTATTACTTGTGGAAATATTCCATAGAGCACTAAATACTCATTCAGATTTTATATCACCTTAAATTAGGCACTGCTATAAAATAATGCTCTCTTTGTAAGTAGTATATAAAAAAGAAATTATTTCCTACATTTAAGAGGAAATTATGAGTCTTAAGAGAAATTATGTCAGTTTTTAAGAGAAAAGTGATCAGGAGACTCAACAAAGTGGTTAGTGTGAGTCCATCAGTATTTTTAGTTTCTGATCTGATATTCATGCTTTTCTACTAGCCTGAGATGCCTTGATAGTAGGAGCTGAACTCTGATGGCCTGCTTTTCAAAGGTGTCAGCATTACAGTCGTAAGGGATGTAAGGACTAGCATTTTCTCTGCAGATAATGTCTTGTGGGTCTCAAAAGAACACCTATTTCTTTTTTGAAAATTCTGACTTTTACCTGTAAATAAAAAAATAAATTGTTAATTGGGTGGGGTGATTTTTTTATGCATAAACAGCTGATAGTGATGATTTTGGTAGGCATATGCCATGCATTATTATTTCTTTACAAGTAGGTTTGGTTAGTTCAATGCACTTTTTAGTATTGTTTGTTTATTCCTTCTTCTAATACCTAAATGTCGAAGTAGACAGGGCAGAGTCTTGCTGATGACCTTCTGAGTGCTTGAGCTACATAACAGATGTTTTTAGTCTTGTTCTCACTTGAGAAAGGGGGAGATGACAGCTTTGACCGCACAATACTTTCAGCAATCATTTGTTAACTATGTAGTGCTGTAAGCTCAAACACATTTTTTAGACTGAATGCAGGTTTTTCTGTCAAGTACAGCTTCTAGGTAGCTGTATGTATTTTGAGCAGATTTTCAACCTAGGTTATCTGCATTCTGACTGAAAGGTTATTTTAATTAAATTCATTCCATGCTATAATTAGAGAAGTCTTAATTGCTTTTAAGAAGATAAATATGAGAATAGTGGCGTAATGAAACAGGTAATTAAAAGACTTCTAGAACTTCAGGCAGGCTAATCTGAGTTCCTTTATTATTCCCAGTTGACAAAAATGATACAAGACATGACAGCATAGTTGCTGATCCGAAGCGTATTGAAGTCAATGGAAAGAGTCCCATTGAATTCAGTCTGGACTGGGGCCACAGTAAATGCTGTAATAAACTTGGACCCACTAACCTAATGCAGCTTGGAAAATAATGCCTGCTTTTCTAATCTGTAAAGCTAACAGTTCTCTCCCATCTAATTCAAACTTTCTGCTTGTTCATCATGATTTCTAATTTTTAAATTTATACTCTCACACAGTGCAATTACATTAATTATATTAATTTGCTACAACTATAGTATCTTTTTTTGTTTTTGTTTTGTCTACAGAGACTTTAAGAAAGTATTTCTTAAAATTTTTTCTTTTAATGCCATTTTGAATTTGATAATTTTGGAAAATCATATAGAGAAGAGGTGGCATGCCCTGCTGACATTTCTTTAAGACTCTTTTATAAATGCAATGTTAACAAAAGGAAATTCTTAAAAGTTGTAAGGAAATATGAAAGGAGCTGTAGTTGTAAACCCATTGTGTGCATGAATGGCATATGCTATAAATAGTTATAAATGGTACTCAGAGTCCTCTGTTTTCTGCTTGTATGCTGTAGTGACTTTTTTATGGCTACTCTGGCAGTTTTCTTACTAATTCATATGCTGATACAAATTAGATGCCAGCATTCCTCCCCTATTGCTGCTGTTTTCTGAGCATAGAGATAGAAATACTTCTAACAAATATATTGTACCAATTTGAAATCTTTCTACCAACTTGATGAGCTGTGTTACCATAAACAGGTGCTTGTCATTTGTTAAAGTCTCTCTTAATAATTTGTTAATCTTTAATAAACTGAGAGTGCTAAAACAGTATGATTCTGAAAGAATTGTCCTGCAGTGAGCACTTAAATGTGCAGCTTGTTAAAGAGTGCAGTAACTATCTTCTAAGCACAAAGTTAGTGGTAGTGATGATTAATTTTTATTCTATGACTGATTCCAATGAGCTAGACTGGTTTATACACAAAACCACAGGCTCTTCCAAAGAGTCTCATTTCTTCTACACATCAAAATAATTTGGGGTATTTATTGGAAATTTTAATGTAGAGACTTTAAGCTCGATATTATTCATCTTGGTTATGTGTACTAGAAAGTGAGCTTTAATTGCCAGAAGAAGTGCTTTGGCATCAGCTTATTCTGTCTAGAGTAAGACACATGTTGTTCCACCTGTGTTTTTTCCCACTGAGAGAATGATGATATGTACCTTGAGCCTTTAGCTGTCATGTTTTCAGAATCAGCTTGGTGATATGGATGTATTCATTACACATCCAGTATACTCTCTCATGGTAATATTCCCCAAAAATACATTTAAATGTTTGCCTGTTTAAATGCTTGTGCATTTAGGAAACTGGAAGCCTTCACATGGATTGTGGAGACTGCAATATGTATGTCCTTACGAACATCACTACCTTTTTCTCAGTACCAGAAAGTAGATTTTCTTGGTATTAATATTGCAGTGGGTTTTTCTTTAGAAATTGTTTTTTTGGCATTTTAACATTATAGCTATGCAATTTGACTTAATGTATTTTTAAGTGGGAAAACATCAGTTTGCTACAACTGGTTATCATTTAAAAACATTTCTGATTAATTTTTTTTGTTATTTTGAGCAAATGATGTCCTGATAGATTTCAACTGTATTAGTTAGTGTACTACTTCTTGGACTGAAAAAAAGACATTCTAGAAAATTGCTGGACTTGATCAGATGTAGATTTTTAAAAAGTTGAATGGACAAATCCACACAACTGTAAATTGATCTTGTGTTCTTTATCATGAATTTCTTTATTCTCAAGTGTCAGTTAAAAGTGTGTTTGCTGAATTGGCTTAAATTAAAGAATTAAAGCAATATAATGTATGTGTGTGCTTGTAATTGGTTAGTTCACCCTGCTGAGAATAGCTAGTAAAAATCTTGAAAATTAAATGGTAAAATGGAATAAAATAAGTACACCTGAGATGCTCAACATTCACTTCCTTTGACATGTGATATTTAAAAAAGGACTCATTTGCATTCTTTTGGATCCACCTGATGTCAGTAGTAATATTTAGAGCATTCCTGAACTTGTGTACTAACTTCATTCAGCCAAGAAAGGCTGTTCTGAAGAAGGAAAGGCTTGAAGAGAATGTTTGGACTGGTATATGTTGTATATTGGGCTGGCATCTGACATGTTAGTGCCACGAAAGTTGATGTTAATACTTCCAGTAATCGTTGTTTCACATGTGCTGATTTAATCTTTTAAGAGCAACATCTCCTCTTGTTCTTGCCATACAATTTTCTTCTTAACATTTTATGACTTAGGTAAATATCTGCTAGGATTTCCAGTGACACTGAAGACCAAGCAGAGACTTCTCCCAGCTAATTACTATACTTAGAAAACAAACATAGAGAGTAGAGTATGAATGAAGAAGACGCTCAGTTAGAATGTAGCAGACATAAATATTTATTATTTCAGTTGATTTCATTTGCACATTGCTGTTCTATTCTATGCTTGGCAACATGTTTATGGTAGGTTACTTAACCACAGTTAGAAAGAGGTTTACCAAAAGGATGTTTGACTTTCCTTCCTCTGATCTAACTTCAGCAGAGTAGTAACAGAGTACCCAGTTTTCTAGCTAGTCATCATTCTTCTTCAACATGGAAGAAGCCAGAGAAAAAATCAGTTGTACCTGAGTCCTCAGAAGGTCTGAGTTACAGCCTCCTTGAGAATTGTGGTCAGGTTGGTGATACAAAACCCTCTAGCTGTAACTGCTTCAGAGCTCTAAGTGCTGTATCTGGCATCAAATCTACAGCCTGCATTCTGAGAATTACCCAGAATGGTTTTCATTTCACCTTATGTAGTCAAGTAGATCAATTTAGTCTATTTCTTTCATACGATTTTTTCTACAGTGAAAATGATATCTGTATTCAACCCATCATTAAATACTTGTCTCAAATAGAAGACAAGTATTTGATGATGGGTTGTTCATTTTTGTTCTGACAGTCTTAGACAGTTTAGATATTTGCATTAATTAAAGTTATTTTAATTGAAGCCCTCCAGAAAACACACAAGAGAAAACCAAGCAAACAACTTATAGAAGGGCTTCTTTGTTAGCTTTGTGTTCCAGTGCTAGTTGGGCTGTCAAAGTAATTAGTTACTTGTTGAGTTTCTTCTGTGTGACCTTCTTGATCAATAGCATTGCATTATTCTTGTCCACGAAGAGCTTTAAACATGAAATTGAGAAGCTGATACTCAAGTCTCATAACCTCAAGTAAATATAGTGCTAGAAAATTCGGGGAAATTTGGTATGCCAAGTGTTTCATTTTTCTAATCCTTATGTACTATAATTACTGTGAGCTGAAGCTATGGAAAGTCTTGTCAGAATACAGTCTGGCTTCTCATCCATAACAAAACAAAGCAAAACAAAACAAAACAAAACGCCATGATCTTTAATTCAAAGTGAATTTAAATCCATTTGTAAGATTTAATTATTATTTCTACTAATATTATTAAACCATTTTAAGAAGCAAACTTTGCCTCTTGCTATTTTTGCTTTAGTAGTTAGTTTTAGTAATTAAATTTAGTCTTAGCGATTGCTGAGTGAGTCAAGGTGTGATTTTCTTTCTTTGTGCTCTGGAAGGTTTTGGTCCCAGTCTTTGTTCCAGCTTTTCTTGGCTATTTCTTAAACAGGTAACAACTGCCAAACAAAGACTAAAGGAATTATCACAGAACTTTTTCTCTGGGAATGGATAGGAGTATGTAGAAAATGATTTTTTTTTCAGCTGTTATTTACTGCCAGATTGTCAGAGCTTTTGGGACTTTCTTAGCCAAAAATGCAGGCTGGCCCATCCTGCTTAATAGCCAGCAACGGACCAATTCTGTAAGAATTTTACGGTCCCTTTTGGAACACAGTTTTAGTGTTTTCTTCTGCTGCATTCTGTGACCAATTTTGCAGAATCCACCATATTTAAAAAAAAAAAAAAGCACGATTTTTTGTTAAACTTACTCACTGCTAATTTAACTGAGTGGTTCCTTCCTATGGGAAAGGGATGTGGCTGAAAACTCTGTCCTGCATCAGTGTGACCTGTGTGAACAGAACTCTTGGGTTATGTGATGGGTGTAAGGAGCAGAGCAGCACTAAGTGAGTGCCCTTTGGGGAGGCTCTGCTGGCCTCAGCCTGCCCTGCCTTATGTGTGCAAGGTGCTCAAGTGCTGTGACCCATCATAAGTTTTGCTCCATAATTTAAGCGATGGAGAAATTTTTAAGCATTTTGAAGACATGTAACTGCTTGAGCATCAGTATGTTTAAGTGTAAGTGTCAAACATGGGTGAGTTTGTCAGTATTTAGAAGTCTGTAAGATTTCTAGACAGACTGGATCTTGGTTTTCACAGTCTCTGAGGCTGGTGCTAGCATGATAGGCAGAGGGAGGGCACCTGCAGGGCTGCGAGTTCAATTTTGTCTGCCCACCTTTGGATCCAAGAAGATTTGGCAAGTCTGATGCTCATATTCTTTTGAGAGTTCTTTACAAGAAACAAGAGTAACACCAATTTAAGTCTGTGACAAGATATACAGAGTTTTCATTTTCTGTTAGTATTTCCAGCTTTCAGATTATAGTTTTCCAAGGTCCGTGTTGTTGGCAATGCAATAAGGGTCACTCTGTTCCACATTTAACATGTGTGTTTTATTGCTAATAACTGATTTGCCAAAGAAGTGTTTGAAAACTGCGGTCTTATAACTGCAAAGATCTTGGAAATGCTTTTTCCTTTCCTGAACTTAATTTAAAGCTGCTATGCTAGTCTGGTGCATAGTCATTTTGTCTGTGGGAATGCTTCTTTGTATGTAGCCCTTTTTTTTTCTTTCATCAATTGCAACTACTCAGTAGTAGCAGATTCAGCTTCATTGAATTTCTTTTCCAGTTTTATACATTATCCAAATTTGGTTTTTGTCTTTCATTCTATTAGGATTATCAAGGATTTGCTGTAATCTTTTAAAAAGTGTTTTGACTGTTGTACTTTCATCCAAATTATGTCTTGTACTTTTCTGCATGCCTCCAGTAAATCTCTCTTGTATCACCAACTAAGCTTTTTCAAGTAAGGATCAGTAATTCATAAAGAGTTGTATTTTTCAGGTGTTTAAAGGGATTGCGGGAACATGTGGATAGATGGATATCATTTGTGTATCTTGTTCTATTGCTATAATTCATGTATGTCCTTTAGGGTCTTCCCAGAATCAGAATTGCACATTTTTCAGAGTGGAAGGAACAATTTGATTGAAACATAAATCAGAGAACTCATATATGCTAGAAAAGCCATCTTTTTATCAGAAGAAAATAAGATAGTAAAGAGAGTTAAACTAATGTTCTCTACATCTGCCTGGGGAGTTGACTGCAAAGCAGTTTGCTTATAGCAGAAGAGCTTTTGGAAATAATCTATAATTTCACATCTTCCAGAGAAGAGATAAAATTTTATGATTATGGAAATGTTACCTGTAGCCTAGAAATTCCTACTTTTCATAATAGGGCATCCTGTCCTACCAGGCACTGAAGAAATGGGAAATATTAAAGACAGTAGCAGAAAATAAAGAATAGAAATAAGCTAATATATACTCTTTTTAAGACTAAAATAGGTTTTGTTTTGTTCTAGAAAAAGGTCTTCTGCATGGTTTTTTCTACTGTTTGCAAGCATAAAGTTAAACATGAGAGGGATGCAAATAATCCTGGTACTAGCTAGAAAAAGTGGGAAATATTTTGAGAAATGTAGCTTGTGTCTTAAGTAAAAATGCTTACATCTAGTTAAACTGTATATAAGGCCCCAGGCAATTTCCTTAATGGATTTTTTGTGGGGCTGCATGGAAGAAAATCCATCTGTTTAATATAATCCAAAACAAAAATAGACACCTCATGATTAATGAAAGCTATGAGAAAACTTTTCCAGGGATTGTGAAAACATTTTCCTCTTACAGTTAAATCCATTATATCTGCCAGATTTTATCAAAGAATGGAAGATTTATTTAAATTGCTGAAACTGGAATACTGAATTTTATAAATGTCATAATTGAAGTTCATCATCACAATAGAAACAAAGTAATGCACTAATAAATTTGGGTGCTCTGAAGTCCCAGCTGTGCAAGCTGCAGCTGAGGAAGACTGCATCCAGGGATTTAGTTGCATACCAAGATGAGCTTCATTTTGCAATGATATTGAGACAGAAGTAGGCATCAAGGTGTGTGGGATTTGGCTGCCTGGGCGTTGCCACCAAGAGACACTGGAGTTGTATGAAGACGACTGCAGCATCTGGCATGCACGACAGTTTTTAGAGCAGAGGGACATCTTTTTCAAAAGTATCCCACAGCACCTTCAGCATCTAACTTGAGATTATTTCAATTATCTACACGGCATTCAAGTGTCACTTTAGGTCCTGGGGTTACCCTGCAAAGCCTTTCCAGGCCTAACCAGACTTTAGAAAGCCAACAGGCTCCAAGGTACACATAGGTGACACAGGGTGGAAGATAAATGATTAAACAAGCAACAGAGGCTGAATAAAGAGTCAGGACAGCAGTCATTATCCAATATCAAAAAATCTTGGTTAGCTGCCAGAGAGGTACACAATGACATTAGTTTTTAGGCACAAACGCAGCAGTGTGTGATAAAACTGCAATTGAGAGTTTTTAGATTAAACATGATTTTAAACCAAGGGATTAGATTTGCTAGACTATCTTGCTGGCTTTAAATTTCATGTGATTATAGCACTTGCTGATTAAGGTTAAGATAATGAATAATATTACAGGCTTTTATGGGGTAAGGGAAGACTTCCCATTTAAGAGAAAATTTCAAGTAAAGGAGGAAGAGGCTGGAATGAAGTGAAGGTAATTGACAAATTGGATTGATGAGGCTGAAAGAACTGTGGCAGTGCTTGCGATTAACCTAATTTTTAAATATGAAGAAACAGTGAATAAACCTTACATGAAGTTTGATGTAAAAGAAAAAGGGGAGCAAATTAACTGATTCAGAAGTATAGAAATGCTCCAACTCATACAAGGACAGAAATCAGTAAAGCACAGGAGATGGTATGGTTTTTAGCTATTCTGGCTAAAAATGTAATGCTACTTTCTATTGGTATTATAACTGCATTTGTGATATATACAAACCATTTAACATGCATTTTCGGGAAAGACAAGGAAAAAGAAACTTTAGAATTACAACTCCTTTTCATATTTTATATGAACAAAATGTGCTTGATAGCTTTGCAAAGGACATCCCCAAAGGCAGGTTTTTTTCTATAGGCCAGTGAATCATGAATTATTCCACAGCATTGATTCTGTTACTCCCAGTGGGTGGCAGTTTTCCCACTTGTAGCAGTTCCAAACATTGTTTTTCCCTTAGTGGCAGAAAAATTGCTTGATGAATGTGTTTCAAATTAAGTTTTGATTAAACACAGGCATTTGTGATAATTTTATTTGCAATATACCCCTCAAAAAATTTAAATCTTTGTCTTACAAGTGGTGTAAAAATAATTGCTTTGCCTCATACTTTAAAGTAAGAATGCATTTTTTGATAATTAAAGTAAGGTTTCTTTGACAGTTTAGTTAGTGTTATGTCATCTTATTAAACATTACTTCCTATTAAAAACATCTTATTACTCATGGGGCTAAAAAAATATATATATGCTCAGATTTGTCTTGCATGTGAAATCTCTGTTTGGGAACAAGATACATAGCTTGAGTTGGCTTTTGGCTTAGAAGTTAGGTAAGAAACTCTTGATACCTAAACAACCTTTTAACCTTGTCTTCTGAGAAAGTGCAAATAATTCCAATCGGGATAGCCAGAGATTATCCATGTAAATGGAAGTAATAGATTGGGATAGATAATGAGAAGGAAACCAATTTTAATTTTTTAGGTAATCTGGAGCTGGTCCTACAGAAATTAGTCTTTTTAATTATTGAACCATGGAAGATACACAATAAAAATAACTTGTGGGAGATACTCATTCTTTATGACCAAATTAGCCACTTTATTCACCTCCTTTTATGCCAGCTGACATGTGGAGAGTAACTGACGATCTCCACCCCATGTACTCTGGAAATCACTTACATCAGTATAAGCAATAGATTCGTTCTTAGCTGAGTGAATGTCAATGAACCATTTAAGGTCTGGACCAGCTCTCACTGACTTAAGGGCCTAAGTTCCATGTACCTCAGTAATGCAGAATCAGTCAGAAAGGGGAAAAAAAAGGGGCAGGGGGAGGGGAGGCAAGGAAATATAACTTAGTTTTACAATTGTTGTTCTTGGAGTTTTGCCTTTCTTTGTCACTGATATAATATTGAATGTCTTGTACCGGCAATTTATTTTAACCAAGAAAGATCAACACAGCTCAGCAGGACATTGTGCTTCTTCTTCTAGGCTTGCTTATGTCATGGTCAATCATTTGTTGTGTTAGATAAGTGTGTGGAACTGTCTTCTCTGAGCCCTCCAAATTGCATAGAAATGTAACTATGGAAAGCTTTGGTACATTCAGGACAAGAAGGTTGCTGCCTAGTGGGATGTTTTTTCAGCATATATGAAATTCTAGTTCATATTACAGGTACAGACACTCATAGTTTGGTTTTATATTTTACAGCTACAGATATAAATAACTACATTATTAAACATTATAATGATATTAAATAATTATATTAAGTAATTATGTTGAGAACTCACAGATAGGTCTGTAAGTTCCTAAATGTGGTGACAAACATGCCCTATTTCCCATCTCATTATTTGTACAAAAGATCTAAGAAGGTTTTGCACAAAGGTTAAGAAGAGTTACGTAGCATAATGTGAGTGAAAGTTCAGTATGAGGCATTATTTTCAAATTCTTTTTATTACATTATTTGATCTCTTCTTTTAATGATAGATACACTGGAATTTTGATGGTCTGTAAAATGCTCAAGACATAATTGTTAACTCATATGCCATTGACCAATGAACTGTTTCTGCTTGGTGGGGTCATTATTTACTAACAGTGGGTGTAAACTGCAAAACAATGGAACTATCTTTTGCACAGATGTAATCCATATGGAGACGACTGGGTTATGGTTGTTACATTCATGTTATTTTTTTCCCATAGAATGCATTTGTTTCGGTGGTGTCTAGAACAGTCCTCTTGTCTTCACTGCAACATATTATTTTCAATATTAGATTAAAATATAAAGTCTGTAAACCAGATTCTTGCTGCAGATTAATTATGGTACAAGTAAGAACATTGTCTGTCCAACAAATCTGAATAGTTTTTACTTGAGAGAAAAAATAGAGTAACTGAATGTAGACGTCTGCTTTAAGCACGTACGGAGTTTTGTTTTAACCTGAATCATGTTCAATTAAATGATCACTGTAAGAAAGATGTGATATATACCGTAGAGCTGAATGAGCAATGATGTTGAGGAAATGGCAGATATCTTCAAGTATTTATGGAGGTAGAAGTTGGCATACATCAAATAAAACTGTATCTGTCTCTTTAAAGTCACTGTACTTTAGATGAGAAAAAATGATCTGTCATGCTGATGGTCCTGTTGACCAGGGCTTTTTCTTTAACTTATGTGAGAGATCTTATGGATAATGTAAAGTGATTTCTTTCCCTGTGTCAGTCAGGGTTTTGGGGCAAGCAAGAGCGTGTGAGCCTGCCCAGCAGCAGACATGGACTCCTGCAACAAAAGCAGTGGGGAACTCAGCATTGGTGTTTCACTGTATCCCTCGATAAGTTTACATGTTTCCGGCTGGAGCTCTCCTATGTGTTTTTGCTGCTTTGAGGGATTTTGTTGTACTTGGGTTTTTTTCTTGTTGTTTTTTGTTGTTGTTTGTGATTTTTGTTTATTTCTTTTGTTTGTTTGTTGTTTGTTGTTTGTTTTGTTTTTTCTTTTCCCTGCCCATATTTTGAACCCATATCACTTAGGCAAATGCTGAAAAATTTCTGGTGAAATTATTCCATTTATTTAAAAGGTTTTCTTTTTCCTTCTCAGGGAATTCCTGGAATCCCTGGAAATCAAGGAGCAAAAGGACAAAAGGTACTATTAACGGTTCAAAACATAGTTAAAACCTGTACTCTATATATATCCATTCCAAACTATGGGTTCAGGCTTAGAGAAAAGTTTTCATAGTGGGGATTTATGACATCAAATCATGCTGCAAAAGAATGAGACAATTCATGGCATATTTAAAAATCTCTCATTAGCTTTTGTTTCAACTATTCCAGAAAGAATGAATAGTTTAAAAGAAACCATTTTAATTTCATAATAAATTGAGAAACAATCTTAACTAAGCAAATCTGCATAATTAAAGAATATATTAAAGAATTATTAACTGTATGTGCACTAGTCACAGAATTTTTCTCTTTATGTAAAAAATACAGGGTGAAATTGGACCACCAGGTCAACCAGGAGCAAAAGGGTCACCAGGAGATACTGTAAGTTTCAAAATTGTGTTATTAAGAAAAAATAATTGTGGTGTTGTCATTCTCTGCTTGTCATAAACAAACATGCAATGGCAAATACAGGAGCAAGCTAGCATTTTCAGGTTGGAAAGACAAGGCTATGACAAATACCAGTTTTTAGCTCAGTGACATATTGGTGGTGTGGAAATTCTGGCTGAAAGCTCCGAACTGTTTTTTTCTTGTACTGTTACCCTTGCCATTACTTTAAGCCTCTGAATATTTTGACAAGACGTGAGAGTATGTTTTTATAGGTTCTTGGATTTTGATGGTTGTTAAGAGATTGTGTTGTTCAGTTTAATAACTTGTCTGTCTCACGATTTATCTCTCCCATCTTTTTTTGAGGTCTTTCCCTATGAAAATCTTAATCAGTGAACTTCCCCATGACATCCAGTACTCAGGCTAGATTTCATTCATTTTGATAGACAAAGGGGTTTCTGATGTCACTTTATAGCATTAAAATAGAAGTAGTATATATTTATATCTTCAAGGACAAATACAGAATACTCAGTGGTTCTCTAAAAGGGCCTTGATATTAATTTCTCAGTCATCAGTACTGTCACACTGTTAAGACCATCTTAGCATCTACCTTTCCTTGCGTGACAGCAGTAATCTTTTCAGGGACCATTCTTTCCCACTTTTCATGACTGCAGGGGTGCTATGGTGGCTTGTGCCTCATTTGGTTGGATGACAGGAACCTTGAAGGAAGAAGATGTGAAGGCTCTCAATGTGGACCTTTTAATCCTCTGTCTTTCTTGATGAATCCCTTTAACATCCTAGCTAAGGTTGCCATCTTCTAGAGTGTGTAAGGGCAGACCTGATACCAAAATTACTTGGGCTTACATCCCACTGCAGTGTTCCCTATTCTGAAGAGAATCCTTGTTTGGATGGAGTCTAGCAACACATATATTTGACCATCTTGGTATGTGCAGTCTTGCATGACTACATGTCACTGCATGCCAAATTAGCCATCTGAGTAGGAAAGTAACTACTAACCTAAGAATCATTTAGATACTAGTGCTGGAGTGTTACTCATGGTATGTTCCCCTTC
>VZRR01007993.1:719108-748186 GCA_013398015.1 Oreocharis arfaki | reverse complement strand
CTTCCCCTTCCCCTTCCCCTTCCCCTTCCTTCTCCTTACAGTTCCTTAATAAAATATATGATCAATTAAAACTGACATAGTTTTTGTTGGACACAAAAATTGAAATTAGTTTCGGATTTTAAAAATTCTGTCATCCAGAACATTCAGAATTTCCTACATAGTATACACTTACCCCCTGTCCACACAGCAGCTCTTCCTTTCCTGACTGCCACAGGCACAATCACTACATTACAGCTATCAGAAAGCCTTTTTTGTATAGAGTACACCAGTTAGTTTTCTTTCCATGAACTTACAAGACTTTTCCAGCCACCTAAAGATCTTCTCTGGAAATAATAGATTTCCTTGACAACCAGTTATTGCAGTTGTCCAGATCAAATTTGGATGAAACACTGCCTGAACTGAAAGTTCAAGTGTCCATATTATTAGTTAACATATGAACATTTGTTCTCTCACCTGTGCCTCCTAACTATTTTTATTGCCTGTTGCTGGAATTTTTTTCTCCCCTTCTTTCTGACCAAAGTTGAGCAAAATGCCGGAGGGAAGGCTATATCATCAACTATAATAAGGCCTTGTGGGATGCCAAAGTGTACGTATTTATTTAACTCACCATGTTTTCTTCAAATTTTGTTTAGATAAATAACATCTGGTTCATGATACACTTGAAAATAATTTATTCCTCTTTCCTGTCAACTCATTTAATGTATTTTTTTGTCACCTGATAAATTAAATAGGAGATTGATGCCTGGAATATTTGAATATGTTATATGGCATTAGGGAATTTAAAACAGAAAAGATAGTGGGATTTTCCTTGTATTAGTCACACTGAATATGTTTGTTCCAGAAAAAACAGATGGAAAGCTTGTGGATGGTCTATTAATAGCTTGGGAAAATTTTTCAGTTACAAGTTCTTCTTTTGTAATGACTATCCCTATTGCATTGCCAACACCAGCAATTTATTAATTTACCTGACATACAGTGTCAGCTCTGGAAAATAGGAGACTAATGCTACATTTTATGTCCTTGAATTGTTCTACATTTTTGTTCAGGACATTCTCTTCTCTTCTAATTTTATATAGTTTTCAGATTATGTTCTCAGGCTTTTCCTATATTGCATCTGAAAGTTTCCTTCTTGCAATGTGCTGATTTCATTTAGTTGCCTTCGTGTAATTTTGTAAACAAAATAAGTTAAATATGGCCTAGTAATAAAAGTGCAAGAAAGGGAACCAGGAAAAATAGATTTTATTTCTCCTTTTACTGCAGATGTATACTTTACCTTTAATTATACTACATTTATTTTCTGATTTGCCTTGTCTGGTATGTGTTTGCAGGTCAACGTGGATGTGTACACACACCTGATTTAATGTAAAAAAAGGAAGCTATTCTGTACACATAGTATTTCTACTTTGTATAAGATTAAATGAATGAGGGACATTTTTGATGAGCATATGCCACTTCTGTATTCCAAGGACTGATGTGGGTTTCACTAGAAATGATCTAGTGGGGTGGTAGAGTGTAGGCTCTCAGTGTGTTACATGATTTGAAACACAGGACTACACTGAGGTGGCAATGTGAAAGGAGGCAGAAGTCCCCCAGTCACATTTCTGGTCCCTTCCCACAATACCTCCCCAAACTTGTGCTCACTTTTCTCTATTGATTAATGTGCTAACCAGCAGAAAAGAAGAAAAATCTGAGGAGAAGAAAATAGTAATTTCACAATTTTTTTTGGAAAAGGAAGGTAGTCTTCAAGGAATGCAAAAAAGATCACAAAATGAAGAGAGCTGCATTTCAGAAGTGAGGAGGTCAATAGATAACATCAAATTTGGTTTCAAGCAGCTAAACTGAATTAAACCTTACAGCGAAATGAAAATTAATAAAACCTTATTTTGCTATATAAAAAAAAAAGAGAAAAAGGGAAGAAGCAGGCCTGATGTGCAAGTGAATTAAGACAGCATTAATATAATCAAGATTAGGTTCCAAAACCAAATTATGATTTTCTTAGTGTTGTTGTATCAAAGCTGGTGCTTAACACAGTCCATAAGCAAATGTTTAATGGGAATACACAATCTCTTAGGTTATGTGTGTAAGCAGTCCTCAGAAGCTTCAAGCCAGCTGGAGAGGAATTGGTAATTCTGTTCCAAAATTATGAAAGAAATGGGTTGGGGTATAGTAAACCTTTGTTTACCAAATAATATATTATACTAGATTAACTGCATCATCTTTGATAAGAAGACTGATTTTCTATGTAACTAAGAACAAGCATATCTACTCTTCAAAGTTCAGGGAAGTGTTGGAAATTATTCGATATATTATATTAGTTAATTTAGAGATATTAAAGTTTAATAGATTTTGCATGTGCAATTGACTGAGCAGGAAAAGTCTTAGCCTGAGGAACATTGACAACAAAAATAGTCACGTTCTAGTCTTGTGTTTGGTACAGTTTATTTGTATTCACAGGCCCGTGTCTATGGCCTAAAGAATTGGTTGCTACATTTATTGACGGAAATTTTGGTGACCAGTATTTTCTTACCATAAGGTGGGAAAGAAACCTGAATTAATCTGTGGTTAATTTGTATTAATCTTTGGTTAATGGTAAAGCACACATGAAATACCAGAAAACTGACAAAATTCTGAAAACCGTGGCTACAGAGAATTGCTTCTTGTTTTAGATATTCTGAATCTTTACTTCTATTGCAGAAACAAAGACATCCTTTTAGTTTTAGCAAATAAAGTTTGATGTATTTTTGCAAAGCTGAGGTGTAATCTGTGTAAAAAATTATCTCTGTTTTTGAGTTCATGTAACTTTTGAAAGAAGTCTGATATAATGTCATGAGAGTGAACTGTTCCTAACATTTAGTACTAAATGGAAGGTGATTGTTTTTATTTATATGAAAGAAAAGATTAAATAACGACAATAACAGTGAATTTTGAAAATACTATCAGTTGGAATAACTGATAACATTTAATCTCAGACAAGTTAGATTTCCAGGTCTTATTTAATTGTTTGACTTTCTGTATCATTATGCTTTCATTTTGTGCTGTGTCTTAAGCACATTCTTATAGGAGATTGTATTTCACAGTATTTATGCAAGTCCAAGTGAAACAATAATAATATATTGTTTTTATTGATGCATGCAGTTCTAGAGTAAAAGTGAAGTGAGATGAAGTGGTGAAAAAGACAAATGTTAACACCAGATGTGGAAAATTGGATTAATGGGAATTCCTTCCTGGAAAGTATGATTTCAAAGAAAGATTTTTCTAATGTATACTTGAGACTAGCTTTAAACGGATATTAAGGAAGTCATCCTTTGATGATTTAATACTCTTCAACTCTTATTTTATGTAGGGAACGTACAGCTAAACATGCCTTTATGAGCATGATTCCATTCAAGGACTCCAAGGGATTGTTTTGGCTTTGTACATGTGCTGAAGTGTCATGATCTGAAATGGCAGAAGCTATTGGGTTCTAGAATGAACAGTACAACTTTGAAGATTTTACAGAAGATGCAAAGGTGTGGCCCCCAAAGTTAACTGCTCCTGATAAATCTCCTCAAAATTTGCATAAGGAGTCAAGTCATGGCAACCTTTGAGGGACGCATGGTCAGAAAGGAGAAAGAGAGCCATGAAATGCCACAAATACTATTGCTGGTTTTGGACACCCTAAACAGAAACCAAGAAACTTTTGTGTTACTTTCAGTTATAACTAAGGACGCATTACAGACTGGCTCTTGAGTTGCAGAATTTTTTCTCTCAGGAGTATTCCATGACAGCACTGTTCTTTTCTCCTGTATGTTTTTTTTCCATTCCACAGTAGCCCTTCATTAGACCATAGAAGATCTAAATAATCCACTGTGCTGTATCAAAACTATAGCCTGTATAGTAATAAGATGAAAGACATTGTATTTTCTGTTTATTTCACTAAAGAAATAGAATAAAGCTGCTACTACTACTATACTGAGGTAATTATTCCTCTGTTTTAGTACAGAAAAGTCTCTGTCTTTTTCATAAATAAATAGGGTTTGATGGGACCAGAAGGCTCGCTTGGTCTACCTGGAGCTCCTGGGCCCAAGGTAAGTTTGAGTCAATTTGTTTGTGACTTTGATAAATGACTGCTTTGTATGCAAATTTGATCTAGACAATGCCAGGATTTTGCAGCTCATTTTTCAGTGTATTGAATATTGGTGAGCAGCTGTATGATTTTCCCTGTGTTACCTTCTATGATAGTTCAGTCTTAAGAGAGGTTAATATAACCGAGTAAATGGTGCATGTCATCCTGTGAGGTTTTTAACAATTGCAGAAGTGATCATGAGACTGTTTCAGCTTTGCAGTCCTGGAAAATGTTCAGCAATGCTGGAAACCAGATAATTTTCAGTATACATCTGAACTTCTTTCCCATGTTACATTAATTTATATTTTAATTGTGTTCAATAATGTTATGTGCTGTTTCTTCCACCCGAGGAGCCAAACTTATTTCAGATGTAACTTTATTGACTGCACTGCAGCTACAGCAAGAACTAATTTCACCAATGTTCTCAAAAGCTAAAATAAATGCTGTAAATTCAGATTTGTTAGTGTAACCTTTTAATTTAACCCAAAATGAGTTTTGGATTAAATTTAAGTAAGCATTGAATTGTATGTCCTAGAGACTATTTTGGAATATAGAATCCATTTCCCAAACTTTGTATTTACACTTAGATCCATTTCCCCACACACATTATTTTACATCCAAAAGTACATATGCATTTATTAAAAATTGTATACTGATAGTAGCATTTTTTTAAGTGTCAATGTTTTCTATGGTCAAGAAGATTGAATACTTATGATATGACTAAAAATTAACTAGCTTTATTTTTGTCTGTGAAAAACGCTTTTGTTTTGTATATTTATCTCACTTAGAAAATAAGGTGATTCTTAAAAGAATCATTCTTAATAAGCTCATTCCTACACAAGTCCATCATGAAGCAGTCAATAATTCTTAGATTTAATGAAAATCCTCACGCTGAATATATGTCTAATTCCATAGGCTGCAATAAAAGCTAAAACATAAATAAATATTTTGACTTGGACAGATCCTAGGATACACAGAGTTTTATTAAATAAGGTGATGGAAATGTGAAGTCAGCACACACAAACTTGGTGTGACTGTGTGAGGCAAATGAGGCAGGTCGAGACAGGTCAGGTGAGCAGAAGCTGGCAGATCATGTTTTGTCATCAGTATCTCATCTTTCCTGAGAGAAAATTAAACTTTCAGGCTACCTGTAATGGAGAAAAACTTTAGCCTTTCAGTCACTACCTGTGATTGTTTTTAAGAGTCAGTTTTTCAACAGTGTCTGTTTACGTTTGCTAGTCACATGTGACAAAACATAATGATGTATCAGCCACACTCCTACATTGTTATATAGGGTGATAAAGGCGAACCAGGAATACAGGGGAAACCAGGATCATCAGGACCCAAGGTAAATATGATTCTGGAAGTATTCTAATTAAAGAAGGGATTTATTTGCTTTTCCATGATTTACTTATTTTCCATTATTTCCCCTGGTTAGTTATAAGGCAGTTTGTTTCACAGTAAAACAGTAGTTAACATCACATTGCATCAGAATCCACTTGATGACTTATTCTTACTTATTTTATACCAGATTTTAGCCAATGTAAGTCAGATGTTCATTAAGTTCAAACCTACAAACATTGCCGTTACTTGAGATACCATTTTTTGTGTAATTTTGAAACATTAACTGAATTAAAAGACAATAAAAATATATAATGGAAAACCGAGGTTAAGAATTAGAAACCCTTTCATGTCTTCTCTGTGTTCACCATCTCTTCAAAAATCCTCTAGACATTTCAATCATCTTCAATTATAAAATTTCAAAATATCGTAGTCAAAGCGTATCATGTTGCCTTGAGAAACATGCAGTATATGTTTTTACACACAGCACATCACTGACACAGAGCTATTGTATTACTCAGGGAGAACTAGGAGTTCCAGGGTCTCCAGGTGAACCAGGCTACCCAGGCATTCCTGGTACACAGGGATTAAAGGTAAGTATTTTTTCCAATTTTACATTAATTGCATCTTTTTTTGGAAGTGCTTTTCTTACAAGTGATCATTATTAAACAAAATCCTTTCTCTAAATACAGCATTATTATTAGATAATGGTTGGACACATCTAAAGCAATAATATGTCCATCCTGAAAATTTTCTTCTGAAGGATAAAGGCCTTGATGTGAAGGCATTTGTGGTGGGTTGAACTTGGATGAATGCCATGTGCCCACCAAGCTGCTCTATCACTCCCCTCTTCAGCAGGACAGGGAAAAACTGAGAGAATAAGGTGAGAAAAAACTCATGGATCAAGATAAAGGCAGTTTAATAAACCAAAAGGAAGGGCCATGTGTGGAAGCAAAGTAAAACAAAATATTTCTTCTGTACTTGCTGTCATCATGTGTTGTCGAGCTAATTCCTGAGAAGCAGGGCTTCAGTACGCATACAGGTTGGGAAGACAAATGTTGCAGTAATGAAACTTCCAGCCTCTCCCCTTTCCTTTAGCTTTTAATGCTGAGCAGACATCTTATGGTATGGAATATCCCTTTCAGTTTAAGTCATCTGTTNTTTCCCTTCCCAAAAACCCCAACCTTTCAGTTTAAGTCGTCTGTCCTGGCTATGTCATAGAACCATAGAATGGTTGTGTAGAAAGGGGCCTTAAAGATCATCTAGTTCCAGCCCCCATGTTGTGGGCAGGGACACCTTCTTCCACTAGACAAGGTGGCTCAAAGCCTCATCCAACCTGGCCTTGAACACTTACAGTGAGGAGGTATCCTCAACTTCTCTGAGCAACCTGTGTCTGTGCCTCACCACCCTCAAAATAAGGAATTTCTTCCTAATAACTAATCTAAACCTAGTTTCAGTTTGAAACTGTTCTCTCTTGTCCTGTCATTACAGACCGTTGTGAAAAGTACCTCTCCAGGTTTCTTCTAAGCCCCCCTTATGTACTGGAAGTCTGCTCTAAGGTCTCCCTAGAGCCTTCTCTTCTCTGGGCTGAACAGCCTCAGCTCTCTCAGTCTCTCTTCATGAGAGGGATGCTCCAGCTGTCTCATCATCTTCATGGCCCTCTGCTGGGCTTGATCCAGCAGATCCATGTCCTTCTTATGTTTGGGGCCCTGGAGCAGGACACAGGTGGAGTCTCATGAGAGTGGAGTGGAGGGGGAGAATCACATCCCTTGCCCTGCTGGCCACACTGCTTTTGATGAAGCCTAGGATGCAGCTGGCTTTCTGGCTGGAAGTGCACGTTGCCAGGACATGTTAAATTTCTCATCCATCAACACCCCAAAGTCCTTCTCTACAGGGCTGCTCTCAATCCCTTCTCCACCTGGCCTGAATTTGTGTCTACACTCAAGATCTTGCATGGCCCTAGCTTACAGGGGAAGGGGGGGATTTGGAGAGACAGCCCTGATGTTTTGGGGAGCTCTGCTCAGCAGTACCCCAAACACTGGTGTGTTATCAACACCTTTGTAGCCACCATTGCAAAGCAGGGCACTGTGAGGGCGGCTATGGAGAAAATTAACTCTTTCTCAGCCAGACCCAATACAGCATTACAGAAATAGAATTAAACCAGGCATTTCAATTTCATAAGAAAAAGGTTGAAGGGTAAAGAGACAGGAAGATAGAAGGGTGGTGTTATAATTAAAGTTTTATGAAAATCCCATGCAAAAGTATTCCAATAGAGTTGATCTTCTGCTCCAGAAGGCACAGGTTTCCTGTATTTCCAGTGTCATATATGCCAGCCTCATATAGATGTCTTATGAATACTGGAGTACTTCACATGTCAGTAACACATAAATGGACATGCCTTACATTGGCTAGAGCATGGAGTCAGTGTCATAGTAACGGTTTAATTAGTTTCATTATCACTATATATTCAGTTCAATATCCAGGGGTTATGTAAGGTGCATGTACCAAGACAATAATATTTTATGAAAGATGATTTTGTTAAATGTATGAAACTTCTCTAAATTTTGAACTGGAGGAGCCTTTGAAAAGGTAATTCATTTTATATGAAGATGTAAGTTAGCTGGAGTTACAAGTCATAAGTATGACAAACTTGAATTGTTCAGGAAGAAAAGTGCAGTTTGGGCATTTGACAGTAAAAACGGAGCCTTTCAGCTATAGATGATTTTAAAACTTGAAACCAACCAAATATTTTACATTCAAGTACAATACAACCAAATACAGCTGGCATAAATGTCTTCTTATGTTCTGGGGTTTTCAATCAAGAAAATATTTGCCATGTCAAAAATCTCCTCTTCACTACTGTTTAGCATTTAACTAAACATTCATATATTTTTCCCTTCCCAAAAACCCCAACCAAACACACAAAGTTTTGGCTCTTAGACGAAAGCTGACAAAACAGACCCAAAAATCTCCATTCTAATTATTTTCTTTATTAAATGAAGTTCTGCACACCCTCTAGAGATATGTCTTTTGTTTTATGAGCTGCTATATTCATGGCCCAGCATTTTGATTTATGTGTATTTAAACGTAAGATGTCAGAGTTAGAGCCACCTCCCATAACTTTAAGTTTCCTTTTCAATTAATGAAGAGAGATAGACACTTACTGGAGTACATGTTTTATACCTTTTGTTAAATGGAATTAATAGTTTTCATGCATTGCCTGTTTCTCTCCAATGTCAATGGAGAGATGGTGTTCAGACAAGTTAATAAAACTACATACCTGACTTTTAAGCACTGTTTACACCATCTGATAGCCAGTCCCCCCACTATTATTTACTTTAAACATTTCAAGTCGAAAAAAGTGGGTGGTAATGGAGCTTAGTCCTTAAATATTTTGATTTAATTTAAATGTAGAGGGGTTTGTGATGAAAAAAATGCTTTTTCTTTGGTTTGTTTTAACTTCTGCATGCAGTGATGCATTCAGCTGAAATTTAACCCATGAGAAACATTGCCTCCCTTCCTGCCTACATCCTCTCCACTCCCATGCACTGAGTAGATAACATTCTGCTAGATTTGCCACCTCATTAGGTTGAATTTTTTAATTTTATACTTGGTATATGAGTATCCACTTTCTCTTTTTGGAGTTCTTTTGATGACAAATTCCTTTCTTAGTATCGCTTTCTGGACTTCTTCAGTGTTTGTGTACATGGGGATAAAGTGATTTTGTTTCTTCCCATATAAGAAAAAGCTAGATGTTTCTCTTGTAATTACTGTGTTAAATTAAAGCACAGACTACATCTTGGAGGTGACTCGTTAAAATGGAGACCTTTCTTCTAATATTTTACAGGGGGACAAAGGAAACCAAGGTGACACTGGCATCCAGGTATGTCAACTTTTTTCCTAATGGAATCATCTGGCATTGCTATTTATACAAGACTTAGGTATGAATTCAGACAGGTTTTTTTAAGATTAAGCTCCACAGAAAGTTAACTTGAATAGCAGCAGTAACTCTCCTTCAAGGAAATCTGCCTGCATGAGTTTTCAGCTGCATTTCTGGGGACCTGAGCAGGGTATTGGCATTTGGTGCAGAGCTGTGTGGTTCAAGCAATGGTGCAGGCGCAGGGCTGCAGGTTGTGCTGCTGCTCCAGAGGCTTGGGACATCACCCAAGTCTGTTCCAGGATGTCCTCTGTCCCTGCCTGCAGGGCACTGCAGGACCACAGAAACAAAGTAATTCCACCTGGCCTCTGCCTACCTACTTTATGATTAACATGTGGCATTTTCCTCCTTGTTGTCTAAAATCATGGAAATACCCACAAGAAAAAGGAGTACCCTGTCACTACTCAGATCCTGACCTCGTTCCTCTGTGTTCAGGGTAGAAGTTTTATTCTTCTGCATAGTTTCTGCTCTGATATCTTTGAAGAGTAACTTTTCAGATTGATTTGTCCTGGTTTAGAATGTTTTAGTATTTAGCTCCTTGTGTTATTTTTTTGATAGTTTAATTACATGTACTGTATAAATATATATTTTATAAAATGTGCTTCTTTTCTGAAGGGACTGAAAGGAGAAAAAGGAAGACAAGGAAATCCAGGCTTCCAGGTACTGTTAAAATAGCGATCCTACTTCAAGAGAGCCATAGTGATCCTAGTTTGAGACCATGATTCATATTTGTTTCTTAACACTTCTTCCATCAACATGTATAGGTCTTTGCATCAGGTAAAATACATTTATGTACAACATGGTAACATATATAAATTACCTCTTGAACACTCTTAAGTATTTTTAAAATAACAAATATAACACATACAGAGAAGATGGAGCAACACCTCTCAGCTGTGCACACTTGAAAGATGGGAGGAAATGCTCATGAGTTGGAACGCAGGACCTTGATATACAGGAAAAACATTTTGCTTTGCGGGTGGTCGAACACTGGAGCAGGCTGCTCGTAGATATTGTGGCAAAACCTGTCTGGGCAGCATGTTGAGTTGATCAAGCTGCATCTGTTCTGCAAAGGAAGTTGAATCCAAGGAGGTCACTTCCAACCTACATGTTTCTGTGTTCTGGGATATTATGTCTTGAGAAACAGACCATAAGTGCACTTCTTTTATTATTGTAGTAAATACTTAATTATAGAATATTTTTATAAAACAGTCATAAGCAATACAAAATGCAGATAACGGCACAAAGTGGCTTTCATGTAAAGGTTGTAAGAGTGATACTTGAGATGTTAAGATTTTGCATGTGCCATGCTACACAGTTCATTACCTCCTAGACTGTACTGGGAGTCATTATTGACATCTTCTGTGCTCATAAATTACAGATGTTTCCTGTTCCAGCTGTAAATCAGTGAGATCCAGTTGTTTCTCTTTAAGTCTAGGCCAGTGTATTCTGATTGTGTCATAGTTGGCTATCTTGTTATTCCGCAGAAAATAGCTGTTAGTATTTATAAATACTTGTTAACTGCATAATCTATGTCGTGTCTAAACAGAGAACTATTTTTTAGAGGTACATTTCTAAAACTAGACTTGGAATGGAGCCACAGCTGCTTTTTTCAGAATTACAGCATTGCTACAGCTGCCTGTCTAGCCAGAAAGACCCGATTCCCGGGGATTTTGGGCAGGAGATCTAGACTGTATGTTAGTTAATACTCTCAGAGATATGTAGGTTGAAAATAGTTCATTATTAAACCTGAGCAGATTTTTTAAAAAATAAGTAGTTTAAACTAAAAGACTGGTCATTGACTTCATGAAATGTAATGTCCTAGACTAACATTTTACAGTTTAGACTTCCTGGCTTTTCTTTTTGCAAATAATGGACAATTTTTTCATATCTTTATTATTTTAATCATAACAGAAAACAAAGTGATAGTGAAAGAAAATATTTTTTTTTTCCAGACAGAATGATGCAACTGAATTGCTGTTGCTTGCTTGCTTTTTTTTGGAGAAAGCTGAAAAAATAATACAGGCTGAGTCTAAAATTGTTTCCCATGCTTATCTAGTTTGGTCAGCAACCAAAAAATCAGTCACTTAGTAGACAACACAAGGTCTTTCCAAGGTTTCCCAAGACTCCAAGACACAATACAGGTTTCCTTGTCCATAAGAGTGAATCAGAAAAGTGATCTGCCATCTTGCCATGGGACATAATAGCCAGTAACAGCATCGAGCCACTGGGCAGAAACGACACTGAAATCATATGCCAGCCTGCAAAATCTGCCTTATTATGGAGTCTGTATTTCAAAGGATCTGAAATTGATTTCTGCCTAGTATTAAACAGTTTGAATCAGGAGTTTCTGCTTGGACACATGTTATTTCTTTGTAAAGTGAGCAAGGTTTTGTCTCTTAAACCTATATTATGTTTATAGGTTTATAATATGTATGATATATTCCCAGCTTACTCTCTTGGTACATGATATTAAAGGTAATACTGAAGTGTTCATTCAACCTGATATAGATTTTTCATCATTATATGCAGTTTTACTTTTTGTACCATAGCAGTCAGAAAATCTTTAAAAATTAACATTTATAATTGATTGCTGAAAACAAAGGATAAAAATATTAATTTTTGATTCCAAGTAATTTGGCTTGGCCTGCTTTTTAAATTTCTTTTTCATGTTATTTTTTAAAGGGAGTAGAAGGATTGAGTGGAGAACGAGGAGAGGTAAGTATTTTTGCAATGATAAATATAGATTACAAAATCATTCCATTTGTTTCTACAAATTATGTGATCTGTAAAATGTGTGTTTAGTCTTCTGTACTCACATGTCTATAAGCAACAGAAGAGAAATTGAAAAATATCAGAGAAAGATGTAGTAGTTGAAAAGAGACAGAATGAAATATACATTTCATTAAAAATCATTAAAGCCAAGCATATACTTTAAGAGAATTAAAAAGCCAAGAAACCAGCCAACAAAAAAAGAGAGAAAGGACTGGTTGAACAGAGAAAATAAGTAAAGAAAAAAGAATCTTTGTGTTGCATGTTGTTGAAAAAATGGTATTTAAAATACTCATTTTGTTGGTTATTTATTTATTTCAATATTTTGTAAAATAAGGGTATACACTGTCCCATTAATCTAATTATCCTTCAAATTTATATAGATATGTTTGTTTAAACTTTTTCATTTAAGCATTTTTGCATATCAGTAGCTGGATTACATTAATTGGAAGTTCGTTTCTGATAATTAAATTATTTTATGCATTTTAACATATTAATTTTTTCATATGCTTCTGTGATTCTATGAAATACTTCAGTTGCAGTTTGGCTTACAGGTGTTTTGCTAAATTATTGCCAAAACTGGTAAAAAATTCCTTGTATGCTATTTAATTAGTCTCCTTAACTATGTAAATCATGGCAATAATATATTTCTACAGGAAATTCATTTAAATAATTTCTTACTATATATTAAAATAAAACGATGTAATTGTGTTTACTTATCAAACCTATAAAATTAGCTTATTTTCTATTTCTATAAAATATGTTTTTTGTTAAGACTCTGATTTCTCAAAAAAATGTTTCTTCAGCCTGTAATTCTCAGCACTTACTGAGCTCTTTTCCTTTCTTTACTTTTCTTTGCCAATGGCAAGGGTCAGCAAACAAGGCCACACATGGGATGTGGTTGAGCATTAAAAGACCAAGATATACTGCAGAACATTTTCCCCCTACAGTTCCATTTGCTTCTTGGCAAGTTCTTCAGGCAGTTCTGCTGATGCTTCCAACGTTTTCTCCTGGTGTTTTTATACTGGCTTCTTGCCTCTAATGTTCTTCTACAGTAGATGCGATTTCCCCAGTATGCTCTGGTTCTTAATGCTTTCTAGCCCCTCCAACATTTAGTTCAGATAGCTCAACTTGCAAGTCTTTTATGTAAATATAGTCCATAGCAGTAAAAGGAATTAAAATTAAAACAAAACAAAACAAAACACCTCCCAGTTATAAAACCAGCATGACTTCAGATCTCAGCACATATAGTTTCTCGTATAGCCGCAGGTAGCTACATAAGCACCATGTGTTTATCTCTGAGCCCTGCTGACTGTTTAAACAATAAAAACATCTTTGCAATTATGTAATAGAAATGAGCAAGTACAAATCTACATGAGGTAGCTAAGAGGATCACTTCACTGTGACAACATTCAAGATGACAATATCAAGAAAATAAATTACAACTGCAGCTTTGGAAGGAATTGTATCTGAATTAATGTGTGACTTTTGAAGGTATGGTCTGCTTTTCAGGTCATGCACCTGAACTGGCCATCTTTCCAGCAGTACTCTTAGGTACTTGACTGACACCTGTCACATTTTGTCTCATTTCTCTGTTTCTTTAAGAGCATGAATTACCTGTCTGATTTTACAGGCTAGCCCATAAAACTGATTAATCTGACACTGAATTTAAAGCTTGCTACCCTGTAGTAATTCATGTAGAGAACTCTGGGCATTGTTACTAATATAAACCAAGCCAGGAAGCTTTGAATTTTTCTAATGTCAAGAATTTTGATAAGTAATATAGGAAATGTTACAAAGTAATATAAATACCATAATTTAAAATTCAGTGTAAGTCTATGGAGGCCGTATGCATGAGTATTTCTTAAACTTCTATTATTTGCTTCAATAAGTTTGTCATATATAATAGTCCTGTTCTGTTTTCACAATTCCATCTAAAGTAGTTGGAAATGGAGAAAGAAATTTTTGCAGCAATTGATAACATTATGCAGAAGCTGTGAAAAAATGGGAGGAAAAACCTCATAAAGGGAGTGTCTTTATTCTTGGGCACATACTGATGTTTTGTTTGCTCCAGAGCAGGGAAAGAGGTCCACATGAACTATTGCAATAGGTAATTCCATACATAGAACCGTTGCTTTGGGGAAGATATATCAAAATATTTTCCAGCATTTTTTTACCTTTTCCAGTGAAGCAAATAGACTACAGTTACTATCAGTCAGATGGGAAAAAAAGGAAACAAAAAAAATCCCTAACTGAAATCAGTATTTTTTTTCTTTTTGTCTTATACACTGCAGATATAATGTAAAAGGCTTGATTATTATAGTAAGTTTTTGGGAACTTCAGTGGTGCCGGAATTTCACATTCAATTTTTCAGGCCTCCTAAGGATTTTAACATACTATAAAAATTTTTTTAATTCTCAGCAAAAAGTGAATAAACCCCTTCCTTCCATGTGTTAATAATGAATACTATTTTAAAAATAGTAATTTATAAGTAAAATGGTCTTTAGAGTTAAGAAAAGGTAATTTATTTCTAGTTCTCTTAAGTAATTTTATCTGAAACCACTACTATGGAATCTGAAAACTTCAATACATTTTAGCAAAATAGATCTCATCAAGATCAAGTTAATTTTCGATGGCATCATTAATTTTATGAAGATCTTCAATAAAGATTTCTCAGAATATGTTTTTTTGGTGCTACCTAGCTTCCAAATGATCTGTGAACATATAATTGGCTTTTCATTGATTTTTCATTCCAGAAAGGTGAGAAAGGAGATCCTGGCATTCAAGGCATCAGTGGACAAAAAGGAGAACCTGGCGTCCAGGGTTTGATTGGACCTCCTGGTCTCAGAGGTCAGCCAGGAGATAGAGGACCCCCAGGACCACCTGGATCAGATGGAAAACCTGTATGTACAGGACTTCAAACTTTCCATTTTGAGTACCTTAAAAACCGCAAAGAAATGTGTGCTCTGTTATTTCAACTGTTCTCTGTTCCATCTAGGCACGAGAATTTTCAGAAGAATTTATTCGACAGGTGTGTTCAGATGTCCTGAGAAGTAAGTTTGAAAGCTTCTTTGCTGTTGTTTCCTTGTTTCAAGCTAAAGAAGTTCCCTGATAATTATAGAATTTCTTGAAAACAAGTTCCATATTGCCGATTTATCCCATGTTTTCCCACACATGTGGAACTATGTTTCCACATCACAGGTTCCATACTTTACCATCTTGTTTCCTAAAGGTATTATATTCTCTTAAGAGAGGGAACTGATTTTGGATTAGTGTTTGGGGGCAATGCATCTATTGTTACAACACTTTAAGCATTTTTTTCTTTGAATTCTCCCAGCCCAGTTGCCCGCCATTCTCCAGAGTGGAAGACTACAAAACTGTAACCATTGTCAGTCCCAAAGTGCTCCCCCAGGACTTCCAGGACCACCAGGTCCAAGAGGCCCTGAAGGCCCAAGAGGGTTTCCTGGTTTACCGGGGAACGATGGCATTCCGGGGCTGATGGGCATCCCAGGTCGCCCTGGGGCTCGTGGGACAAGAGGTACAGTGTGCACGTGTCACAGTGCTAAAGGCATGCCTTGGTTTTCTGCTTCTAGTTTTCAATGAGATTAGTGCAGGGTGGAGTAAAAGAATAGCTGGGCTTGTATGGCTGAGTGGAACTGTGAACATGGAGCAGTGGGGATGTTTCACTGCTTTCGGGGAACACATGAAAGAAGAGAGAATACAAGAAGGCAGTCAGATAGTTATTGTTCAGTTCTATTGTAGTTAAACTGTTTTGATCATTTTAGAGAGTTCTTAATCTCATGTAAATGTTTCTACCTGCATTTAGATTATTTTTTTAGATCAAATATGCCTAGACATAGATTTCAAAGTATTTCCATGTTTTCTGGTTTCTTTTCTTCCAAATTTACTTGTTTCAGCTATTTTAGGGAACAGTATTCACTGGCTACTGACTATCTGTGTTGATTTTTGACATCCAACAACTTTTATACTCCTTTTGATTTCCCAACTTTTTGTCGTTTTGTTCTTTTCATCTCAAAAGAATTTTTGTTCCTTTCTTTGTGACTTTCTTAAACATTCTGGATTCTTTTTAGGCAGGCTAAGGTTTGTGCTTTCAGGTAACTCAGCTGTCTAAGCATTCCAACTGATTTCTGTGATGTATTTGCAAACTTTATGTTAAGCACACATGTACAGTCTGGAACTAGAGCAAGAAACTGGGTGGAGTCCATAATTTGGTAACTGGTAGCATCAAAATAATCAGAAAAGCTGTATGAAATACAGCTAGCTAGTAATGTGCCAACAGTAAGCAGACAAATGGCTGGTAATTATTTACTTCCTTTGTGACTTACTAACTGTGACCTAGCACACCAAATTAATTTTGGATGTAATGATGATTTGCCTGTAGTGCTTTTATAATTTAGTCTCCAGTAGGAGAATATGCTGTTTTCCTCTGGAGCTGACACCAGCAGTTCCAGTTATTCCATAAGAGTTGGAAAAATAGATATATGTTTCTATGAAGAAACTGAATTTACTGGGTTGTACTAGTGTAAGAGAGCTCATATTTTGACCCTCACAGTATTTCTTTAGTGGAGATTTAATTCTGCTATGTGTTGTGGAACATTTTCTATATATTCTGTATTCCACAGGGATTATGATGAAAAACTTACACCTCCTTCATACAACATATTAAAAACTTTGCTGATAGGAAGGCAATGACAGCAAATTTCCTAATTACCTACATCTATTCCCTCAGCTGATAGTGGCTGTTTGCTTAACTGTTGCTACATCAGCTCTAAATGCAGTAGAAATTGGAATAATTCAGAGCCCTGTCACACTGTGCAGAAAAGGCTTGTTTAAAATCTCATTATTTGCTTTTGAAATATTACGTATTTAATTTAATAAATATTATCAAATGCAGATTTTCGACTTCATTGGATGAAAATGATGTGCAAAGATAAGCATGTGTTTGCTAATTCACAGGACTGCCAGGGAAGAATGGTGCAAAAGGCAATCAAGGAGTTGGCGTTCCTGGGATCCAAGGCCCCCCAGGACCTCCAGGTGAGGGATGGTTCAGGTGTGCAGATTCAGTGCATGCTAATAATTTTTTTTAAATGTGGTTTGAAAAAATGTTGATGTAATTTGGAAAAGCTTACATAGTTTGTACACATCTTAATTACCATATATATTTTAGGGTAATGCCTGTCTCTTGCACACCTTATAAATTGTGATGAAAGACATTATTTAAGACAGGTCCTGCAGAGATTGGTATCTGAGACTGTTTCTTGATAGATGGATCCTGAAGTCAGCGATTATCTGAAAACTGAGCCCTGATATGATCATGTGACTTGTAAGCATTGCTTAGTGAGGGAAAATATTCTTCCTAACATTAGTGTATGCTTACGAAATGTAAAGTTGAGTGTTTGGAAGATACATTAGGGCCCAATCCAAAGCTAGAGAAACAAAAAGAAATAGGGGGACTGATTCTTGCCATGGTGGTTCTAGATTATATGATGAAGTAGAATAGTGTACTAAAGCAAATTTCATATTTTCCTTTAAAAGCTATTTTTATTTAAAGTGTTTTCCACATGCTTTAAAAAAAACTTTATAAGATATCATGTTGTTTATATAAATAAATAAGCAGTTTGTGACAAGAAGTGTCTTTTGCAGGAAATGAAAAATTTCTTTATCTGCATACTTCACCAGAGAGCAGGAGAATTGTGGGTCCGTACTTGCTCATTTTCATTTTAATAGTAATGTTTTTATTTATTTATTGCATGTGTGTTATTAAGGTCCTGAAGGTCCACCAGGGATGAGTAAGGAAGGACGTCCTGGAGAGCGTGGGCAGCCTGGTAAAGACGGAGATCGTGGCACTCCAGGAATGCCAGGACCAGTTGGACCCCCTGGAATTTGTGACCCGTCACTGTGTTTCAGTATAATTGTGGGGAGAGATCCATTTAGAAAAGGACCAAATTATTAATTTGTGATACGATAATTTAGAGGAATAGTTACGGTGCTTATCTTTCATGGTCTTTCAAATCTCAGGAAGGTGACCAGCAATAAGCCCATAAGAAGGAACAAAAGTACCTCTAACATTAGAGCATTATAAATAATGATCTCAAAGGTTATACATCCCTATAAACTCCAAAACTCCAATCACTTTTTTTTATGCCTTGCACTGGTTGAATCTCAAGTGTTCTTAAAGACATTATCACTTTTAATAGAAATAAAATTAACTATAATATTTGGTATTTAGTATTTAATGTCTTATCTTTCTCCTTTTATCTCTTTTTACCAAAGAAAGTCCTTCGCAAAATTGCTGGAAACACCACTGGGAGCAGAATTAGGTCTTAAATGGCATTGGTCAAGTATAAATAACTGTGAAATTTTTCACATGCAGCCAACATACACAGTATTTGATTTTTAAAGAATATGGCTGGCTTTGAGTTCATATGTGTGCAAATTTCATTGCCTTGTGTACGTTTCATATATCATAGCTCCAGGTGTTCTGTGAGTGAAAGCATGTATCAGATTTTTATTAAGACAGCTACTTGGACTCATTACGGGAGAAACATCACCTGTTTTGCCATGCAACTCTGCTTAAAAAGGAGGTGAAATGCAAGGGTAGAACTACAGGTTCAAGGGCCAAGGATTTATTGAAGATGGTACTGTCAACTACTAAACGTCAAAACTTTCCATGTGGGTGATTCGACTCATGAAAATAGCATTAAAAATAAAAAAGAGCAAAAGACTGGCATAGCTGGCTTGTAGCTATGATTTGACAAAATTAAAGATTAAAAATGT
This sequence comes from Oreocharis arfaki, assembly GCA_013398015.1. Lineage (NCBI taxonomy): Eukaryota > Metazoa > Chordata > Aves > Passeriformes > Paramythiidae > Oreocharis > Oreocharis arfaki. The sequence goes on along the minus strand of VZRR01007993.1, from coordinate 729,233 downwards.
TTGCACAACCCCAATGTAACAGTTCTTTGTAATGAAGTATCAAGTTATATGCCCTTTGCTGTTTCTCCTCAAGGACTGCATTGCCAAATTGAAGAAGCAGGTTTACAAGGAGAAAGGGCTAACTGGTGGCTGACCAGCTGCAATGTTTGTTATGTTGTTTCCTTTTTCATTTTAAGCCAGCTGTGTGTAATTTTCATTGTATGCTTTGCTAATGAAGTGTATTGCTTGCTTTTACATAAAGAGCAAAAGCACAGTTCCCTTGAGAATTTAAAATCTGTTTCTTAGATTAAGGCAGAGTCCTGTATTGAAGTTAAGCGATGCGTCATAAATCATTTTTTCTAATGTGTTGTTTTTCTGTTGTCCTACTATCAGAGACTGTTAATATGCTTGACATTCAAGGTAAAATAAAGACACACTTTCTAATAAGATGTATGGTAGTGTGAGTTATGAGTCTGAGAGGAAGCAAAACCAAAACCAACCAAACAAGAGCAAGCAAGAAGGACCTCTGACTGCAGTGAATACCAGAAGACCAGAATTCCTTACTTGTAGAAGAATCCTCTTGATCTTCCGTCAGTCTGATTGGTAGCTTTGTTTATTATTTCATTTGATCAAGTTAACACATATATCAAGCTTCAATTTTAAAAGTAGTGGTGGTTTTGTCACCCCATTAATCCTATTGGAGAGTTGTTTCTAAATGACTGACAGGATCTATGAGTAATTTCCAGTCTGCATCTATTAATTGGCCCTTTCTTGCAGTTTTTTATATGTCTGGCCAATGTCTATTTGAGCTCAGCTTTTGCTTTTCTGTCTGCATTTCTGTGACTGTAGCAGTGCCCGTGTAGTTCTTGACAGGTGTTTGTCTGCTTTTCCAGCTCTGGTAGGCTTCTCTTTTGAGCAGACTCGGAAGCTCACAGTTAAGCTAAGGTGGCCTCTTGCTCTGCCTACTTCTCTACCTTTAACGGGAATGAACTGTTTTTGTACTTCCAGGAGCAGAGTTTTAGAAAAACTCCCTGGCAGGTGCTAGCTCCTTTATCCTTCATGGAATCTTCCCATGATATCCTTCCTAATTTAGCTCTGACAGAGCTGAAATTTTCTCTCTTAAAATTTAAAATGTTTGTTCTAGTACTAACCTTCAGTGTGGTCCAGTTCCTCCTGCTTGTTCCCCAGGCTGTGTGCATTGATATGCATATACTTGAGGTGGCTGATCTTCTGGTTCTGATCTTGTCAGGCAGCTAAGGAACATTGGTCTTTTTTTTTTTTTTTGTACATGCAAATAAAAGAGAGACTGTAAAGTAGCTCAGTCTGGCCTAGCATGAGTATTTCTGTACAGTCCTGCTCAAAGAGTGCAGTCTAAGCTAGTTACAGCTTTAAAGCAAAATCTCATGTTGGACCTATTTTATTTTGTATAACAAGATGGTAAGAAAGACTGACTTAGTAAACTAAATAATTAAGAGGCTTCATTGAATGTAAAAACAACTTCAAACCCTTGATCTGCAAAAGGAGGAGATTTGAAGCTGAATCTATTTAAATGCCTATACTGTTGAGCTGTTTGGATGCTTTGAGCTTTAGTGCTGCTGTATCTTTGGTATTGTGCTCTGAATTTGAGTCTGTGCAACTGTCACGTTTTTAAAAAAAGGATTTGGTTTTGACAAACTGGAGTTTTCCAGAGGACATGCTAGCCATCTAGTCTGTGCAGATGCCTTTTAGAAAGTTAGTAGTAACAACTTATCTTAAATAAATGAAGACAAACACTTTCAAAATGTAGTCCTACATTATTAAATACCCAGGAGCAGTATAGGAAGTGTCTTGCATCCCATTGAAATGCGTGTGTTATAGCCTAGGAACTTGTGATTTCAGTTATTGCTCCTTAAAAGAGTTTATCAGACAGAATTTAGTAGACCTCACAATCATGAATTAATGATATATAATTTTCTGACTTCATTTGATATAGTGGGATTATACAGCACTGTAGGTGTGTCCCAGCTTCTATCTTGATTGGATCTTTTAACTGAGGATATGAATATATTTCCAGATGTTTATCTGATTCTACAGTAAGAGGTTAAACAAATAGTATAAACTTGAGTATTACCCAATGAATGATCCACAGGAGAGAGACTTCTATTTACTATTGATGCAAACTATATGAGGTTCTTACAGGTGTTGATCTTCAATCAGAAGCTGTAAATTAAAAAAAATCACAGTGCAACATATCACCGTCTAACTACCAGATAGTCTGTGGAAATAGTTACTAGAAACTCTTAACTGACATTTAATTATTTACTCTCCTGATAGTCTTTAAAACTAGATCTTGGGTTAATTTTTAAGCAGAGGGCAAGATGCAAAAAGAATTTCTGGATTTTTTTTAGTAGCATCTTGCTGTCTAATCTTGAGTTAAGAAATATGCTGCCTGGTTGGTCTAGTGCCTCTTGGTGTCAGTAGAGGAACTGAGATTCACTACACTAAATTTTTCACATGGCTTTAACTCATAATATGTGTGTGCATAAAATAGATTGAATATTTAGCACTTCACTATGCTCATTGATTGCTATTGTCTCTCAGATGCTGAGGCATCTACTTGGACATAAAGATGAAGAATGGAAAAGTATTACTGTGAGAACTGGATTTCTTAATGAAAGCGTAGTGCTGTATGGATGGAGCTCAGTAATTTTCACCTCTGAGAATCATGATCTTAGAGAAGTTTGGAGTAAATACATATGGAGTGATGTGTCTATATATAAATAGATATGATTTAGTAAAAGACCAGATGTCACAGATGGTTTCCACATGTGCAGATTTATTTGGTGAATATATACATGTATATACTCTGTGTGTGTGTGTGTATGTATCATTCTCAGTTCTTCATATGTTTAATTGCAAGATATCATAGTCTTTCAAATAAAAATAAAGTAAAAGGATAAAATCATAAAATCATAGAATGGCTTGGGTTGGAAGGGACCTTAAAGATCAACTAGTTCCAGCCTCCTGCCATGGGCAGGGACATCTCCTTCCACTAGACCATGCAACCTGTCCTTGAACACTGTCAGGGATGGGGCATCCACAACTCTGGGCAACCTGTTCCAATGCCTCACCACTCTGACAATATTTCTTCCTAACAATCCCAATTCTCTTAATCATTCTTCATAAGAGAGGTGCTCCATACCTCTGACCATCTTGGTGGCCTCCTCTGGACTCACTCCAACAGCTCCATGCCCTTCCTGTGCTGGGGGCTCCAGAGCTGGATACAGGACTGCAGGTGGGGTCTCACCAGAGCAGAGCAGTGGGGCAGGATCCCCTTCCTTGCCCTGCTGCCCACGCTGCTTTTGGTGCAGCCCAGGACACGTTTGGCTTTCTGGGCTGCAAGTGCACATTGCCAGGTCATGTCCAGCCTCTCCTCCACCAGCAGCCTCAAGTCCTTCCCATCAGGGCTGCTCTGGATCTGCTCATCCCCCAACCTGGATTGATACTGAAGGTTGCCCTGACCCAGGTGCAGCACCTTGCCCTTGGTCTTATTAAACCTCATGAGATTCCCATGGGCCCACTTCTCAGGATTGTCCTTGAGGATGGTATCCTGTCTTGCTAGACTGTGTGGTCTAGTCTGGAAATCTACTCTTGTAAGAACTGAACTATCACAGTCCTTTCACTGCTTCAGTGCCAAGGTGTCATTGTCAGCTTCAGGAGTAGCCAGCATATTTCAAGGTTGGTCAGCCTTTCAGAGGAGGAGCTGAGAATTGCTAGCTATGCATCTTTCAGAACTAAAGAACCTAATTTCTCACAAAACTCAAGGTGCATTAAAATGAAATTTCTTTTCAGCGCATCTGACTGTCCTGGCAATGGACGCTGTCGGGATCTGTCACTATAGTTCACATGGATTGAATCAAACCTCTGTGAAAAGATACCGTAAGTTTTTCCTGTAGGGGAAACACATAGATGACAAAGCAAATACCTGTTAATCCATAGTCAGCAGAGATCATAAACCCTTTTAAGAGCTATTGCCTTCTGGGCTGATATTGAAATGTTTAAAACTTGAACTAACATAAAAAAATTCAGTGGGTTATTTTTTTTCTGTTGATAAGCAGGACTTTCTCATAGAAGACATCATCTATCTATCTTGGAGAATCTAAGTCCATTCTTACAGTGGGGAAATCATTACTGTGTGATTCGTGATTTTTTCTTTACAAGCATCTTTCCTCTCCCAGTATTTGCATAAAAGTGCTTTTTTGTATCAAAAAATATTCTGGTGACATTCCAGTATCTTGTAGTAGTCTGTGTTATGGTTTTCTTTCCTGGCACAAAATGCAAGCACTAGATGTTTTTCCAGAAGTCATATCTGGCCACTCAGCTAGCTCTCCCTGTATTGGCAGGTTAAAGCTCCTTGGTTGTTTGCCATAGGCTTAAAGAACTAAAATGCTCTGTATTGATTTTCTGACACTTTCCCCCAATTTTATGCTTGTAAAAGTATGTAATGTTCTTCCACTCAAGGAAAAGGTAGGTGAGAATTCATCAGAAGATTTAGCCATTTGACTGTTACAACATCATATAACCATAATGCTTCCAAAATATCTTTCTCATGTGTCGGAGCTGGTGAGCCTGTAGCCACAGCAGGCCCTGGATGTGCCCTGGCCACACTCTCTGGGCTACTGAGACCAAAAGATTTCTCCCAGGATGCCTTGTTCTGCTCCCCTTTCCCTAGTCCCACCTGTGTACCACCCCTGTGCCCTCAGACTATTGGTCCCTGATGTTTTCTCTCGACCCCTACTGACCCCATATAAAAATCCTGAACACTTCCTCTTTCATCTCTCTTGCTCATCCTCTCATGGTCTCATCCTCTCCTGGTCTCATCCTCTTCTGCCTCCCTGGGCTCTCACCACGTACGTGGCTGGAATAAACCCCTCCCAGAGACCAATCCTGACTCTGTGCTGTTGACTTACTGAGGAGACTGTCCGGGGTGTCTGAGTGTGTGTGTGTGCAGTGTCTCACCGTGCAGCTCTCAGCGCGAGACGCTTTCAGAGGATTGTAGCCTCCTTACCACCAAACCTCCGGCTGCAATACTCATGTTGGAAGCTTGTAACTCCAAAGAGTGTTTAATTTGTTGTTTTCTGGTTTTCCCCTTAAAAACATGAAAAAAACCCATGGTATCTCTGGGACACATTGAAATCACATATTGAATACAATGCAAAAAAAGCAATAATGCCTAGAAACTGTGTTTCAAATAAACATTATTGAACTGCTGAAAAATATAATGCTCCCTGAGAGATGGAGAAAAAAAAAAGTACTCTTCTAACTGGGACATGACTCTTCAAGGTATGCAAGGCTCTAGCTGATGTGGGAATTAATGCTACCTTTAATGTAGCCAAGATGGATCCTGAAGAAAAAAAAAAGGCTTAAGCAGCCAGGGGTAGCAAATGAAGGAGAAGGATAAGGTCGTCCACTTTATTCCTTCACTCTAATATAATATGTATTGAATGAATTGTGCTTCTCCTTGTCCTTCTCAAAAAAAATTATGGGAAAGTACACTGGGTATAACCCCCTTCTTGATATGAAGTGATGGACCTCCCAAAAGTAAAAGCTCATGATGAATGTGACAGGGATGAGCACCAGGAATCTCTGAGAGCTGGGACCAAAGTTCGGGATGAGAATTCAAGGGATCAAATCACTGTCCCACCCTGATACTATCTAACTCCTGCTCTGGAAATTGGCAAGCAAATGCTAGCACTAAACAATGTTTATGTTATGAAAGTTTAAAGGTATTTTTTATATACACATTAGTCCTTTTACAATGCTTGTTAGAAAAAAACCCAAAACCAAAACTAATCTAGAACTGAGGAAAAAGAATTTGTCTTTGTTATTGTCACATAAATCTCCTACTGAATATCCAAAGCCATCTGCACTGGGGAACTGGGTTAGTTTGCCTTCCTAAGGAAGGGGCTGAGCTGGCATTCATGAAATCCCCTATACTTTGTTTTTTCCCCTTGCATCTGTTAACGCCCAGGATTCCAGCAGCCAGCATCTTTCTCCAGGGCAGTTGGTTATTACTCAGGCTAACAGAAACACAGAATTCAGAACTCATTTACTCTTCAGTATTCACTGTAACCAGATCACTGCTAAATTATGAATCAAATCTTTTGTACATGCCGGTGTTTGTTAGAGGTGCTTGCCACATGCCAACAGGCGTACATACCACTGAGCTCACACAAAAGCAGCTACTGGTGGTACCCACAAAATACCAACTGGCTAAAGCAAACAGCTGTTAAAAGTTACTATCAATGTTCCTTTAACAGGTAGATGTAGTAGATAATAAATAGGAAAACTTACTTTCTCAGTGGATAAACTCAGGCAGCGTCTGTCATGAGAAAGCAAATTTTATATAGCTCAAAATAGAAGTAGATTAATATCATTTTTCCTCACAATGACATCACTGCCTAAAGGATGTTTTTGTATTACATGCATATTGGAAAAAGCTTGAGAAACCTTGGAGTAATATTTTGATGGTAACTCATTAATGAATCCTTATGATAAGTTTTGCTAGTTGAGAAGTTGAAAGCATAGCCCTGAAAACTGCAATATCTTTTATTAAAAATTGCATGAAGGGTGAATAAGCTAATATTTAATGTATGCTTGATGATCAGCTGACAAGAAGTAACTTGGAGCTGGGAGTGGGATAACATCTGTGAACATTGTGGTGACTCCTACCAGGGAGACTCCAGCTCCTGTCTGTCAGAAGCTGGAGCCCTCACTGCGCCTGCATATGATAAGAATCACAAGAGATGAACTGCTTAATTTCCAGCAGACTGAGGGTATTGTTGCTGAATGTAATGCAGCTGAACTAAGTTCCCAGCTATAACAAAAAAATGGAGAAAGCAGTAAACTGGAAAACACCTATCAGAATTAAGCACTTTGGGATGTTAAATGTTTTTGGCAACAAAGAATGGCTCTGTGACAAGACTCCATGTGGAGAATTTTGATGCATATTTGGCTTATGACAGGTTTGTCTTCAACAAGTGTTCTCTTTGTGGAAGAGTTGGTTTTCACCTGAGTTGTTAGCAAACTAGCTGACCTTCTAGACCAATTGAAAAAAGGGTTCACAACTAAAAAATTGCGGCTATCTTTCTCTGGTCTGAGTATTTTATTTATATATGTAGCTGGAACAGTGTAGGTTCTTTATCTGTGGGAGCCATCTAGCCTGGAACCTGGCATAGAAATACTCGTCCTGCTGACCAGAGTAAACTGGAAAGAAAATAACTGAAGTTTCCTTGTCTTCTCTCCTTGTTACATGTGGCACAGGAGTATGACTAGAGAAGCATGGATGTCGTAGAAAAGAACTGCTTCTTGGATCATCTCTTTCAGAAATTAACTCTCAGCTTTCAAGCAGAATAAAAAGCACAATATTGTTAAAATGAGAGTAAGGACAATGTTAAAATGAGAGAGTCAAATTCCACTGAAACTATACATTTTATACAGTTAATACTGTTACAGTGTGAAATCTAAGAAACTAGAGGCACAATTTTCATTTTGTGTTGGGGTTTTTTTTATTTTTATGATTTGAAGGCCAGACAGTATCTGTATGGTGATCTTCTGAAAAGTGTAATACATAGAAGTTTCATGATTTTTGATTTTCTCTCTCTTTCCTTCTGTTCTCCTCCCCTACGTCACACATGTGACCTATCTACTTTGGCACCCATTTGTAACTTTTCCATTCACAGGGACCTTACAATATATTCTTGCATTCCTTTCATGTGATGCTGTGATACTTCCATTGTTCTTTTTTTCCCCCCCTCTATCTGCAAATGACTTTTTTTTCTTTAATCTCACTTTCATTTTGTTATTTTTCTATCTTTTTGACCACATTTTTGCTTTTGTTAAGTGGCATGGCATGGTCTGTAAGTGTCTTTATCCACATCTTCCTTCTATTTCAGTCTCTCCTGCTGTGCTTGCAATGCTTCTGTAAATAGGACATGCAAAAGCCAAGTATTTCCTTGGATCTTGAGGAATAAAGTGAGTTACTGGCAGATGTGCAGCCTGTTGAGAGTTGTGTGCAAATTCCCTTACCACCATGGGGTTGTTCTCTCTGGTTGCAAAGCTATGTGAGAGAGAGAAGAGGAGGGGGCAGCTGCTGAACAGATCTGCAAGCAGGACTCATGGAGCCAATGTTGTAAGGAATCTTTGTGTGGTGGGAAGGAGCTCTGAGATGCTGACTGGAAAACTTAACTGCTTCTTTCTACTTGGTGTCTGTTACCAGAGCTGGAAGGACTTGATAGTAAAAATGGTCTCTCTCAGGACTAAACTTCTTGCCTGTTTGAACTTGGTTTCCTGCATTATCCAAACAGCAAATACAGCTCAAACCCTTTACCATGTATCTCTTTCTTTACTGCTTAAAAATTGAGGCTGAATATTTCTTTTATTAAGCAAGTTAGAGTTGGCTAGAGATATAATTAGATGCAGTCTAATGGACTGCAATATAATTTTGCAATATAAGTTACGTTGTGCAGTATAATATAGTTGAATATAATCACAACATAAATACGTGATGTAAGTGGTGAGGCACTGGAATAGGCTGCCTGGAGAGCTGTGGATGCCTCACCCCTGGAAGTGTTCAAGGCCAGGTTGGATGGGGCTGTGAGCCTTGGGCAGGGACACCTTTCACTAGACCAGGTTGTTGGAGAGTGCTGTTTCACATCAGTGCCAGAGATAAAAATGTTTATTCCTTGCAAGATTATGCAATATGTGCATTAATGGTGTTACATACCATTGACTTCAAGGAAGTCAAAGGAAGCAAATCTTAACATCAGTTCCAAACTCTTCAACATTGAGAACCACCTTTTCTCAGTATTAAAGCAATTTCTCACATTTACTCTGCCTGCTGTGCCCATATGCCACATAAAGAAATAGCATGTTTGGAAGAAGTGACATTTCAACTTCCAGCAAAAATACTTGGATCGTGTGGAGCTTTATAGATACATAACAAAATGTTCCTCATGCTTAATTCAAAAGTTTAAACAATTTGTCATCTGTTAAAATGCCCTGAGAGCACTGGGCACTAGGTGTTGACAAATGGAAATGAATTTTTAGAGCAAGCGTACTTATGGGAATTCTTTTATGGTTACAGGAGGTGTTACAGCATATCCTTGATGGTAAGCAACCACGTTTTCCACGCTGGATGATCAGAAGGAAGACACATGACTGTACACTTTAGCACATTGTTTTCAGACAACCTCATCTGCTTTTTTTCCTTGTACATGCAATAGGAAGGGTGATATTTTCTCCCCTTCCTCCTGCCACAGTTCTTCAGTGTCTTTCTGGAGTCACTTGCCTTAAGACTGTGGGAGAAATTTCAAGTTAAGTGTCAGGGATTTCTATACTTTCACATCTGCATTACAAGTGGGGCCAGTTGATCTCTCTGTCCGTCTTAACTTCTGTTTTGCAATTCTTGTGTTTGTGGAGTGCCCCAGCTTGGCATCCAGGAGGTCTTTCACATCCATTTAGATTCAGAAAGCCTTATAGTCAACCCACCTGAGGCTCAATTCACCGGCATACAATGTTTAAATGTGTGTGGTGTATGGTTGGCTTCTGGGTCCCTTTGTGCAGCTTGTGTGAGAGGCTGTCACTAAGCTATCAGATATGTGAGCCTTCAGAAATTACTTCCTTCCCTTACTTTAGATACTGCTTATCCATTGGATCACTGAATTGGTGAACCACATGTGTACATGTAGGTAGATGAGAAAACTCCTTGGGGCTATTAGACCTGGAAATACTTGTAGGTTTCAAACTAGACATGTGTAAGTGCCTTACTTGTTTGTGGCCTTCTAAATAGTGGCATAAATATTGCCAAAAGCTGTACATATGTAGCAGTGTTTAGTAACAACTTTGTTAAACTTACTTTATCCCAGCACGTCTGTGATGGGATAAAATTACCATACGGTCTTCACTAACAAATTATGTTCTACGCATGAATAGGCCTTTTATAATGTGAAAATGTTTAATTACAGGTATAGCTGAGGCATCAAATTTTACACTAAAATATTGTTTTCCTTCAAATATCAATTTAGACTGTGCAGTTAGGTCACAGGTCTTTCTCCAATGAAAAAACCAAACCCGACCAACCCAACAACACAAATACCCTTCCCCGCC
>VZRR01007993.1:692771-719072 GCA_013398015.1 Oreocharis arfaki | reverse complement strand
CCCCAGCTTCCCCCCCAAATAAAACAGCAAAGCTAAATGCCTGGTCAATGTAGAGATTACTCAGATCAGTAACAGAAAAATAAATAATTCTTCTACTCAGAGAAACATTTCCAAATGCTTCCAGCTTCTACAGAAATAATAATTGTGTCCTAGAGCATGAGGAGCTGATTTAATATATTTGTATGTTAAATAACTTCTGTTGTCTTTCTCTCTCTCTCTCTTTTTTTTTAATTTTTTTTTTTTTATTTTTTTTTTTTTTATTTTNTATATTTTGCTTTGGCAGAACAAGTAGGATGAAGTTGTTCACACTTTTCTGAGGAATGAGCAGTTACTGTCATATTCCTAGTGAACCAAACCACATGATGCTCAGTAGCAGGATTTCAGTGATGAAGAGCAGAGCCACACATTCACCAGACTTTGATGGGCTCCAGACAAGGTTTCTGAAACAAGTATTGAAACTGAAGAATATCAAAGAAACAATTAATTTCAGGAATTACTGCACCTTTAACCAGCTTTTGCTTCTTACCATATTTGTGTACTAATTTTTAAAGAAAACTAACACCCTGTGTGATAGAACTAAGCATCAGTTAGGCTAGAAACACCGGGTTGGATATTGTCTGCCTGGAAACATTGGTTTGGGTGTTTTTTGAAGAATTTTGTTGATAAATTCCTGACACATGAATTGGAAAAATTACTTGAAATGAAAGGAGGGAATTTGCTTTACTACAATATTTCTAAAACAAATGAAAAATCTCAATGCAGCTATCAGTAGTATATTTTAATGTCATGTCTTTTTCTTTTTCACTTTGCCTCAGGCTTAATGTTGCAAGTCATAGTAAAAAAAAATACAGCATGGATAAACAAGAGTGTGATTAGTGATTTAGTTATGTGAAGGAGATCCAAAGTCCTTTGAATAGTGGCTGAGGGTGAACTGAGAGGGAAAGACTTAGGGAAGGATCAGACTTGGACTCTGCACTGGAGGCACCTCCCTCAGTGCTGGGGAGGGGAGCAAATCATCCATCCCATTAGCCACATAGGAATTAAGGCGTGTGAAGTTTTCTCCTGATACACACCAATATGATTGTAATTTCCCTTTCCTGTGAAGTGGGCTATTTTTGAAAACACTCATCCAAAATATAAGTGAGAACATTTGATTCCTGCTTGAGACTGAAGGGCTCGGTAAGCCGGACAGGAGAAGGAAGGAGAGAACTGTGCGGCAGCTGTGGGGCATCTGCCCAGAAGTTGTGTGGGAAAGTGGAAATGCTACTGCTGCCCCCAGAGAAGTTCACATGTCTGAATGCCCATTGCCTACACAAACAGGTTTTGAAGAGAACCAACTGCACTACTTGCAGTTAAGTGTCTTGAAAGTCAGACCACTGTGTTGTGCTCCCACCCTGGTGGAAAAGCTTACAGAGTTAAAGGAGTGAAAGCACTCCTGGGTAATCTTTAAGTTGGTGTTTTGGCTGGGAGCTTGAGTGTCTCAAGCCAAGAGGGCTGAAACCCCTCCCTGATTCCTGGATGCTTCCCCTGGTGCACGGGTGTGACCTCTTGCAGATGGGCTGCCACGCTTTGAAGGAGGTTGTAAGTGGCAGACCTGGCTGCAGCGGAGAACCTGGAATAGGGGTCATGGCAGGATTTCTGCAGAGAACAACCCAGACCAGGCATTCTGAATCAGAAACAAGCCGTGTGCCAAGTTTCTCTGGTTTGCTGGTGTCAGAGGGCTCCTGGCACATCCTCTGCTGCATCCTGGAGCCCACCGAGTCCTTTGGGCTGAAAGTGCTGCCTTCATACGCCCTTTCACGCCACCAGAATTTGAGCTAACAGCACGTGCAGTGGAGGGGAGGAGTTTCTGCCCCTCTCCTGGGGTAGAGTGGGAAGCTCTGAGAGCATGGTCTGCCCAAGGGGCACCTGAAATAGTTGGAGGTAGCTGGGCCAGGCACAGACCCTGTCACAGGGCCAGAAAAGCTGTTCTGTGCAAAAACCTTCTTGGTTTCACATGGATGGTGGCGATAGGGCTTGAATTCAGGCACCGGATCAGCTCCACATCTGTTTTTTAGAAGCAGTTTCACTGCTGTCTAAATACTTGGGGAACTTCAAAGGAGAAGGTGTGGCAGCACTGAGGCTGGACTGCTCTCTGCATCCGGCAGTGGCACACTAAAGGGGGATTTTAGGATCATAGCTTTTGACTGAAGCATTCAATTAGTTGTTTCATGGGTTGGGCCAGTTCCAGTCCTGGGCCTGGGCTGAAATGAGCACCCAAAATTACTACACACATAAAAGACAGAAAGCTCCATACCGAGATTTATAATTGCCCTCCTATAAAATTCCTCATACGATTCCATCCTGAAAGAATATTAAACTGTTATGTTTTCTTTGTTTCACAACTTTGCATGTTTTTTCATTCCTGGAAAATTAAACAAAGCTTTTGAAGTAAAAAGACACAAAAGAAGGGCAATAAAGGGGTAGGTGGTAGAAGCCCACAAGGCAAATAAACCCATTACAATCAAACAAATAAGATGTGTATGTGTATACAAATGGGAGATATTAAAAAAGGCAGTCAGAAGACTCAAAGCCTCATTCTCTGCTTGAGCCCAAACTTTTGTTAAAGAACATAGCACAAAAAGCTAGCTGAGAAATTCCATACATAAGCACATAATTACTTATTATTGAATTGGGAGACAGAATCTACATGAAATGGAAACCAGTAGGGTTTAGCAGTTGGAGGAGGTTGCTATTTTCTTCACCCTCTTTTTTCTTTCCTCTTTTTTTTCTGGCAAAGCAAGAGATGTAGGACAATGAAACACATCATTTTTATGACAAAACCAGCAAAGACTGTTTTACTTATGTTCAATTTCTCACTCAAATGCTTAATTCCCTCATTCATCTTCCAAATTTTCTCCAAACTGGGTATGGATTGAACTGAACTTATGTTTTCTAAAATCTGTGAGTTAAACTGCTCAGTTTTTTCATACTCTGAAGGATTTTGTAGATCACTACCACATTCTTCCTCAAATACCTCTTTTCAGTTCTTAATCTACTTTTGTGTAGGAGTCTGTGTCATCCTTATTGTCTCATTTTCTGAGCTCTTCCCAGTTGTATGATATCCTGAAAAGCATGATGCCATGACATGATGCAGTGGGTTTTTTTGTTTTCTGTATTGTTTTTACTGGTTTTGGACGTGTTTTCCTCCTTTACTGTAGAAATTCCAAATAATATTTGACTTTTACCCGTGGCTGAGCTTTAAATTAATGTCTTCACAAATATTCTCAAAGCAACTCTGAAGCCTCTGAAATGTAATAAGAAATCCAGAAACACCTTTCTGTATTTGAGCTTAGGAATTCTTTCTCCCCTGCATCCACAGGCTTTCCCTTACTGGATAATGGTTTTCATCTTCAGGCTATTTAATTGCTTGGTAACTCTTTCTAGTGAAAACTGTTCATTGCTCTATTCAGCCAGTCTCAGGTTTGATGATCCTGCATACATTTCTGCCATCTGTGAACTTTGCAACAGTTGTGAACTCATTATTTGTTCCGTATTTCCTATAACTTCTGAAAATATGGAGCAGCAAAAAAGACCTGAGAGCAGAATCTTGTAATCTCAGTCTATTTTTCTTTTTTTTTGCCTAGCTTTCTTTCTTTCAACCAATTACTAATCTCCTGGAAGATTTTTTACTCTTAGTGCATGATAGCTTCTTTCAGCTTAGCAAGGGGCCTTGCTGAGAAGCTTTGGAAAATCAAAAGTGATCATCCATTCCAGTGATCATTCTTAGCTACATTCTTATGATTTTTGTTTTCCTGTTCTGGTTATCTTTCGCCCTCTAGTTAAATGTTGATTTAGTTACTTAAACTTTTTTCTTAATAGAAATATTTTTATTTTCTACTTTTCTGCTATTTATCTTTATTAATTTTTCCATTATTTTGCTAATATCCTAACTTCCTGTTCAAAAGCTCTCCATCATGCCTGATAACATTTTTAGCCATTTATTTTTTAAATGGATCCTGTTCAATTTTCTCAGTGAATTAAAGGAGAAGAAGATCTGGAGGGAGTGGAAAGGAATTTTTCCCTGCTCCGAGGGTACTGAATATACACTCCCCTTGTTATTTCTGTGGCTGTATTTTGATTTTTGTCTAATTAATTATTCAGGAAACTTCCTGGCTACTTTTCATGGATTTTTTTGCCTAGATGTTGGCAGCCACATAGCCATTTCTTGTTTTGCTAAAAATGTCATACTTTTTTTCTATTTCCTCCTCAAACCAGACTTTGTTAGATAAATTTGTTGAAAGCATGATAATAGTAAACAAGATTTTCTCCATGGAGTATTTTGAGGCTTCTGTGTTACACAGTCCATATATACTATAAAATGTTAATGTTATCATCCAAGTTAAATGCATTATGAGTTTCAGATAACTTCCTTGAACAATCAACCCTTCATATTTCTTCTGCATTTAATTATGCAGCAAAAAATACCTTAAATTATATACTTAAGGCAGGATAATTTTATCTCTAAATATAAGGATATTCTCTGTGCTTTGAGAACAGGCCTGATAACATATTGATGTAGAGGTAAAGAGGAAATATAGTAAGACAGAATAAATATAAAGTATCCTCCAATGACTGGAAAATTGAAGAAATCCCACTGAAAGCAGAAAAAGGCATATTTCTGTGCTCTAAAAGTGGGGAAAAGTGTGAGGCATAGGTATGCAGGTGTAAGATCAGAAAGAAGAAGATTCAAATAGACTGCAAATTCTCAGGAGGCAAAAATTAAAACAGGTTAAACAGGCTAAAATGAAAGGTTTTCTTAAAATTCCTACTATGATTAATATTATTGAGAATAAAAAGCGACACAAAAAGGAGAAAGGTCAGTTAGTGAATTTTCAGATAACATATTATGATATGAGACTATAGAGTTTACTTCGGAAACAAGATGAAGCAATTCATTATGCTCTTCTTGGTGAACTCCAGGAGGGCCAAAGAATCTTTGGGAATGGGCAAATGGCAAAGAAATTGCATTTTACTTTGTAGGAAAAGCAGTTTTAAGTGGGGAAATAGTAAATTGATAAAAATGCAAATAATTGCTTGTCAATAAATATAATAATAAATATAAGACAAATTTAATATACTTCCTCGATAGAGCAAGTAGTACAGTGGAAAAAGAAACATCATTTATGATACAACTGGTCCTATGTAGGCTTTTGGTTTGCCCCACATGGGACTGTCATGAAGAAATTAATAAGTATGTGAGGTGGATACAAAATTCTACTGAGGCTTTCAGTCAGAAAAGTCTTTCTGGTAGCTGGCTCTTAAGGTGGTATATAAGTGATTAGCCATTTATTTTTTATGGGGAGTGCCTGGGGGGCACTGGGGCTAGTGCCTGTGTAAATTTTCATGTGTGGCATGTACTTGGCACTGTAGAAAAACAAGATGTTTTCAGAAGACAAGTGATGAGTTTAAAGAGAACATGATTGCAATTTCAAATGGCATTGCTAAATTGCAGGAATTGTGTGAAATCAATACAACGGGTGATGAATTGGTAATTTCATGGTCACCCTGACAAGAATTGCTTTCTAGCTTCTAATCCTTGAGTCACTTCTGCCTGTTTTAGGAAAATAATATAACAGCCATTCTGTTTTGTATTCAAGAATTGCACTTTGGTCATTTCTCCTCTGTGTGAAATACATTTGACCATGTGTAGAGATAAACATTGCAGACATTTGTATCTAAAGTCATAATCCATAGTCAGGAGAGAGAAATAGAGTGTGATTTTTTTCTCATTTTAATGTAAATGTCCAAACTAGGCTAGATTAAATCCTTTCTAAAAGTGCCTGTTCTCATTTACTAAGGATTGCTATGTTGGGAGTAGCATCTACGCTGGAGTTATATTAAAAACAGGCAAGATGCATCCTTCTCTCTGGCTGAATCTGTACTAGAAAGTGAAATACTGCCAGTGAATATTTTTGTGTCAGTAAATAGCTGGAAAACTCCCTGGCATGATGACTGATGTTCTCCCAAATAATGGCCAGGTTCAGCTTAGAAGTGAAAACATTCCAGAGACCTTTCTCACCAAGACATGTGCATGTAGGCACATATAAACACCACATTTTAGACACCAAGACAGTTCATCAGATTCGACATTGCCAAGTCCATCCCAGCTGACCTTGTTGTCTGGGGAAGTTACTAACTCATCTGCCTGGGAAAATTAATAAATCATTAGCTAACTAGTACGGGAGTGTTAATGTCCCCTTTCTATTTCAGAGCTCCCGTTGGTACCAGCTCTTGTACTTTGGATGTTTACACTGGTTGCCCCCACAAAACTTTTGTCCACTTGGTACTGTTTTAAATATCTACGGACAATCGCTGTTCTTATCATGAATGTGGTTGCTATTTCCCCCAAATCCCACATGCATATATTTCCAGGTAACACTTAAATAATCTTCCTACTGTATTTTATTTCTGAACCAGTGAAATCTTTGTTAATGCTATATCCAAGAAATCTCTGTTATTCTAATCAGCTAATCATTTTGAAAATATGAAGGCTTCCAGATTTTGCTAGGGCTCTTTACTTTTGGATGAAATTTAGGATGTAAGATATTCAGCAACCTGACAAATTACCTTTCTTTTTTTTTCTGATTTTCATGCCACTTTAATCAATTATCCACAATGACTGAAATTTCTTCAAGAGTTTCAGATGACTGTATCCAAAAATGTTTCTTTTCTTTCTTTTTGGGTGCTGCAGCATGTCTATGCAGCAGTCTCTTTGTAGCAAAAAGAAGGAAGCCAAAGTGCTACGAGAATAAGTATGCACATAAACAGGGTGTATTTTCTTTTCCTTCTACTAACTGCTTTTATTTTGTCCTTCTATCCCTGAACGCATGTGTACATCTCATATCATCCAAAAGAGGTCAGTCATTGTCTAGCCTTTTCATGCATAGGAGATTTGAGGAGAGTATAACATGAGCCTCTGGCTCTAGTGATTTCTGATCTGCTCACTTTTAGTCCCAGAGGAGCCATCAATCCTTATGTGGCTTAGTAATGTGGTGGAGAAGTCTGTGATTCAGATGAGCCCTGGCAGCTTTTCTCTAAGTGGACTCCAGGCCCTTTGCAGTGGCACTTTCTGATACTTCGCAAGTCAGCAGATCATTCTTTCAGCTTCCTCAGCACTGAGTCCCAGAAGCACTGCTCTCTGAAACGTGAAAGCACCACTATACAGCAGAAGCAGAGGCCTTAGGGCATATTTTCAAATCAGTAGGGTAGATTCCTTGCAGGTCACCAAGACAGAAATCAGTTATGAGCCTTGGCTGCTGAGGCTAAGCAAGCAGCATTTCCTGCCTGACGAGCAGCCACATTTCTTCTCTCCTGCCAGAGTTGCTTCAGATTCCCTAGATAACCTAGAGTCCACACTTCCAGATCTTCTTCTGCTTCAGGCAAATACATATTTCTTATATTTCCGTCAACCCACTTCCTTGTCAAGCTCTCCTGCTGTTCTTGAGAGGACCTACCAAAAGCAACTTTTTGGATGGACTTTCTTATTTTGACTTCCTGACTTTCAGGAAGTGGATGTAAAACCCAGTCTTTAAAATGTCTGTATGAGTAGATCCTTACATTTAATGGCATCCCTGTTTGAACACAGCTTTTACAGAAGCATCTGCCAAGGGGAGGCCTCCAATGAAGGCCCATTATGAAGGGGCCCTCCTCCACTGAAGGCCCATCATTTTTGTCCTTGCATATTATGATGATCTTCATTTTCCCGTTCTGTAACTCTGACAGGAAACACCTTTACACTACCTCTTCACTTTCCTTTTTTTCCATGGTTTTCTTTAGGTGGTTACAGAAATAGAAATGATCATGGAAGCCTAGAGTATGCTCCTACAAGATAGTGATTACAAAAATGGATATAAATAAGTGATTATAATAGATATGTCATTTGGGAAGCCAAGTGGATGTTAGTAGCCAGGATAAACTTGCAGGACAGAGAAACATTGAATAATTTGGATTAGAAAGGACTTCTGGAAGTAGTCTGGTGTCTCTGCTCAAAGAAGGGCCAACTTGGAAATTGAAGCCAACCTTGAAGTTAGATCGAGTTGCTGATCCATAAGATCGGCATTTTTTAGGGCCATAGAGTTATGGACAATGCTCACATTTCATGTGATGGCAGAAACTTTTATTTTATACTATTCTTCTGTGCCCAAAATTCTTATTTTTATAAATATTCCGTAGATTCCTGTCATTTGATGAAGAGGCTGCAATACTGGGTATGTTAAAGGCATGATAAAGAATGGACCAGAAACCAAAGCAGAAAACATGCCCAGGAGCAACAGACAACGGCAGGAACAGAAAAAGTGAGTTAATTTTATAAACCCACTTATCACCAGTGCACCAATCAAGGCAGAGGTAACAGAGACAATAGATTGGGAAAGCATCCTTTTATTGACCTTTTGGATCATTGGAGAGCACAGTTCCATCACAAATATAATTTTCTAGCTGTGGTATTCTTGAGGGAGGGGCAAGAAGAGGAAAGTAAGAAGGGCTAGTCTGAACCTTGCAGTGGGCAAGTAATACATATATTGGAAGGGTTCCACACATTCCTGTACAAAATGTGCTTCAAGGCAAATTTGGGATATGTGATCTGCTACAAACATCTGTATTTTGTGGGCTTGTACAAGCTCAATTAACGCATTGTCGTATTTGATGCTCCTTAAAACAATTATGCTTTTGGTTGCACTTAATTCTGTAACAGCTTGTTCCCTTCTGCTTTAGCTTGGCTGTCGCCAGATCAGGATATCAAATGAAAATATATGGATCTGGATACTCAGATCTACTTTTGAAACTAATAGCTACTGTTGTCTAGAGAAATAGTTAGTACCCCAACTGTAAAACTATTTCCTTGTGACATGGCAGCAAAAAAGCTTTGGTTTTCTTTTGATTTCTCTAATTACAACCCAAAGTGAATCCTACCCAATTTGGAAGAATTTACATTGTAGTGTAGTTCCATCATTGAATATTCCAGATTTACCATGAAGGAAAAAGACAATGTCATAAGCTTGTCAAAATCAAAATGTGATCTCAGAACACAGTTACAGTCATCCAAGTCCTCAGAACTTGTAAAGAACATTACTCATCAGAGTTGGTTATTAGCTATTTTTCCTCTTTCTTCTTTTTCCTTAATTGTTCAAATATACTGAAGGCAAAACAAACTAGAAAGTTACTTAGCATATGTTCTTTGGAGCACTTAAAATTGCCAGGAACCATCTAATCCTTAGCCAAATTATTTGCACAGTTTGTAGAGTTGGAAAAAAGTACATGTGGCTGACACAAAATTAAGCAGCTCCTGTGTGCAGCTGGATTTGGAAGATTCTTACTTGAAATCTCCGAGCTAATAGAACTACCACATGTGTTGGCTACCAAAATGCATCTTGTTACTTGTTGTAGGTCATTGCCTATGGAAACTTGCTTTCCTGCCTGATGTTAAAACACAGCATTTCTTTCTGTAAACATATTAAGGAGAACTGGAAATTTCCTTACTAAGACACATTATTGCAGCCTTGGCCTGTATTTTAACATGATGTGCTCTAAGTTCAAGTATATTGTCTTTTTTAAACATTTAATTATAAATATGCTGCATTGCAGTTGAAACACTCTCTGAGCTAATAGCAATAAGCAGCAATGTCTGTTTCTTCAATTTGTTTTTCCTTTCCAGAGTGCATCAGTATTTCATAAATGTCATCTGGATCTTTGAAGAAAACATGCTTTTAAAGAAAATTATTTAGATGATGAAATCAATAAGAATATAGAAAACTTGTCAATTCCTTACTACTAGAGGGAAAAAGACATACAATACTTTGGAAGCTGATTATGTGGAATTAGGCAGAGAAATATATAAGTCTTTCAAAATATGCTTCTTTTGAGGAGCATAAAAAGAACACAGTTTTTACTCTCGAATTCTTAACCGAGAGGAAAACTGGAACTCTGCACTCTTCTATGCATGGTGCTCCAGGGAACACCTGATGGTTACTGTACACCTTGCATTTTCTTTTAATCAATTTGTTTTAAGATTCTACTATGTCAAAATGGCAATCATTCCATATTTTCTTTTCATTCATATAAATAACAAATTTACAGAAAAGAAGCAATGCCATATTGATTTAGATCATCTGTCCATCATGACTGTTATTTTGTGCTTGCAGTGACCAGTAGCAGTCACTTAATATAAATTTAATATAGGTAGAGTATGCTACACCTGCTCACTTCCCTGGAGTGAGTTCCTCATTTATGACAATCAGTGGTTGTAAGCATTTCCTGAACTATGGGTCTCATCTGGACTGTCCTGCCATGTAACCTCTGATGGATCTATTCTCCATGAGAATTTTTTAGTGCCTTTTGGAGCCTTTTGGACTTTTGACCTCCCCAACATCCTGTGATAATGAGTTCCACAGTTTAATTTTGAATGAGATCTAATTATGTGTGAAAAATGACTTCCTATGTTTGTTTTAAACTTTCTGCCTGGTAAATAAATTGGGTACTCCCTGATTATTATACTAAGGAAAACAGTGACTAGTGCTTCTCTATTCAATTTCTGCACATATTTCATGGTTTTATAGACCTCCGTCACATCTCCCTTTTGCTATCTCTGTCCAAACTCAGAGACTATGTCATCTCCTATTGCATTAGAATGACTCCACATCTTTTTTCAAAGATGTGCAAGAATACGTAATGATGGAACAGTGAAGGTGATGATGCTCTCTATGACAACAGCTCACAGCAAAATGACTGTGACTCCATTCCTTTTCCAAATTGGAAGGACTTTCGGCCAGCCAGTCCTTCTGACTACTGGACTGTTTTAAAGTGAGTCTCTGCTAATATGCATACTTTTCTCTATCGCTAAAAAGACAATTTTTGTGACAAGTGCCTGACTTCAGAGATTCTGGTTAAATTTACACTCTGAAAGTATTCTGTCACCTTTACTTTCCTCTTTTTAGCCGCAAATCAATACATTTATCAATGTTTTTTTTCTAATCTAATAATTAAAAAGTGACATCTATTTGCTAGATATTCTAGACAATGTCTGACCCAGCCATCACTACTAAAGCTACACTATGTTTTCATGGCCTGTTAACATATTAATAGGTTAATCCATTGACAGAATTCGCACCTACAAAAAATGATGTTTCTATGTCCAGCTGCTTTGTGCCATGCAGCAAAGGGATGGAATTGACCTGGTTTGCAGCAGGGCAGCAGTGCTGACAACCGGAGCTGTGTGCAGAAGGAGTTGTGGGGACTGATGGAACCAGACCTTCTTTGAAAAGTGCCATGCACAGCGAAGTAACTGAGATCCCAGATGTGCTGTGTTTCCTTGTATTTCCAATATTCTGTTTGTAACCAAAATAATCATAACTGCAACAAACCCTATATTTTGTCAAATGAATGCTTTTACCCTGTTTTGATTAAACATTGTATTTTATTATAGTGTTCAGCAATCTTTTGCCATTACTGTTTTGCAGGTGTTACAAGTTATAATCTGTAAAAGAAAGCAAGTATGGGGGGCAAGGGGGGAGCAGTCACTGTCTCGGTGGCATTAAAATGCACTGACACTTTGTCAACGTGAACCTCCTTGGGCTTTGGATCTTGTTATATTCTCAGGCCAGGTTCCCTAGGTTTTGCCAGTCTTTTGGTGATTCTTGGCCATATTCCAGAAAGCTGGGGCCAAGATTTAAGTATTCTGGAAACTGGACTTGGTTCAAACCTTAAAATAACTCATAGTTTGGGAAAATATTTATATAAAACTTACTCTCATTCAGTCAAAATTCAGTGGATTCGTATCAGCTTTATTTCCAGTTTTATATCATATATGAATGGACCTATGCAACTGGAATCTGAAACTGGGGAATACATATGGAAGAAGAACAAGAGAAAAAAAGCTTACTTTAACTAAAAGTACTAGCTGTTTTTGCCCATTTCCATGAAGCAAGGAGTGAGATGAGTAATTTTTTACCATTCCACATTGTAAAATTAACAAGGTTCAAGGATCCATTGCAATATAATAGTTTTCTGCCAAACTGAGATAATGTTCTATAGGATCACACTGTGATCTTAAACCGTTCTGGGACCGTAGGGGCAAACATATGTATCGTACGCCTACCTAGGAATAACGTAGCTCATATGCTAGAAAACATCTGAGATCCATTTCGAACATTTTCTCTCACACACAGCATTTGGAATGGTTCACTTCTTGCAATTTAAAATGTTTCTCACTCACAGAGAGGTCACACAGACCAGCAAAAGGCAGTTTGACTCAAGTCCTACTTCTGAGGGAGGAGGTGCAGTTGCAGAAGCCCACAATATTGTCACCTATGTGTATGTTAGTGGATGACCTCACTGGAGGTTTTCAGCTCAGCCTGAAAACAGTTCCTAGAATAAGAAACAAACCCCGGAAGTCTAAAATGTAGTCTGTGCAAAAGTCTGTGGTGTGTCTAGTGTGAGGTGGGGAGGCTTGGATATAAACAGGCACAACTGGTGGAGCTGGGGCAAGTACACACTAGAAGGTGCTGCTCGTGTAGAAGGAAGAGATCAGCTGGTCCAAAGGACACATAAAGGGTCATGAAGGCAGTAATTTAGGCATAGGTAAGATTAATTCTTGTCTGCCAGCTTAAGTCATTTTGCAAGACCAGGGCTCTTTGACTTTGCATAGTTTAATTCAGAAACAGACTCAAGACAATGGTAATTTCTCAAGAATCTTTTAAATGCAAACTTTGTATCTCATTTTGCTCTGTAAGCTGCCTGCAAGAAACATTTTCTCAAATGTAGATCACATGTTCATTTAGTAATTTTGTAAAATTAATGTTGATCAGTGACTTTTGCAAGATTTATTGCAGCTTGTGACCCTAACAGCTGCTTCAGTTTAAGTTGAGAGGATGAAAGGTCTGTTTCTTTGAAAATATCATAGAATAATAGAATATGCTGAGTTGGAAGGGACCCGTCAAGATCATGGAGTCCCACTCCTGGGCCTGCACACGACATCCCGAGAGTCACACACTGTGCCTGACAGCATTGTCCAAACACTTCCTGAACTCTGTCAGGCTTGGTGCTGTGACCGCTTCCCTGGGGAGCCTGTTCAGTGCCCAACCACCCTCTGGGTGAAAACCCTTTTCCTGATATCCAACATAAACCTTCCCTGACTCAGCTCCAGGGGGGGGGGGGGAGTCCTGTCACTGGTCACCACAGAGAAGAGACCAGTGCCTGCCCCTCCTCTTCCCCTCATGAGGAAGTTGTAACTGCACTGAGGTCTCCCCTCAGTCTCCTCTAGGCTGAACAGACCAAGTAACTTCAGCTGCACCTCATATGGCTTCCCCTCAAGGCCCTTCACCATTCCCCTGGCCCTCCTTTGAATGCTCCCTAATAACTTTATGTCTTATATAATTGGATTTCAAGGCTTTGGGATTGTAATTATTAAATGCTTTCAATCATATTCTATAATATTTATTTAAAGTCAATCTTTGGGATGTCAACTGAAAAAAATGGATGCAAGCATAGTTGACATGAACAATTAAAATATTTAGAAATAACCATTTCCTTACAAAATGGACCTAAGCTTTTTGTAGCTTAAAATTCTATAGCATTCAATCTTTTTTTGACAAATTTTGAAAGAGGGTTACAGAAGCAGATAGGGGTACATACAGGCTTGAATATTTGTATGAAGTTTATCAGGCTGAAAAATTTCATAATTTACATTTTTTTCCAGAAGACTTTACTTGTTATTCACATAGTCACACTTGACCCATATGTTAGATGACTTTGCCTCAACGGAGCCCTCAGTAATCAACTGAAGATTTCTTGAGGGTGCAATTAAAATGTATTGTAATTGTTGAAGTCATTACCTGATCTGCTGTTTTATATGAACACAGAGACTACTTGGGTAAAATTTAATACTTGGACAGGTAAGCCCAGCAATGAGAGAAATCACATCAGCTGAAATTCTTTTGGATTCAGAATTATTATTCTGGAAAGTAGAGACTCAGTATTTCTCAGCAGGTATCTCAGGAGTGTCTCTATTAAATTAATGTTACTTGTGATGAGATTACCTATTTATGATAGTGTTAGTTAAACTTTACTCTGACATTTGTTCTTTATAGCTCAGAATTAGATTATCTTAAATGCACTATTTATTTGAAAAGGAAGAATACTCCTCTGCTTCCAAGACCACACAATGACTTCTGCATATCCCAAATGGCATTGGATGCCTGTGTGAGGACAAGTGAATTGAATCATTCTTATTAGCGAAAGAGAATAAAAAGGTTTTCCTTTATTTTAGAAAGATGTCTTATTTGAGATGATCATGTAAATAATGTTTACTTTTTGACTTAAATATTTTATTCCTATGGCATAATCTATATTCTTAACCTAAGCTCCTGGAAAACAATTAGCTTCTATCCTTCAAACACTTATCAGAAGGAAACCTTCAACTCACAGTGTATACTCAGTAGTCACAGCCTTACTGCCTACCCAAAGTCGGTGGAGTATGGCTATTGCTGTTTCCTAATCAGAACCGTTTGGGGGACGAGCTGTGGGAACTGACAGGAAGCTCATCTGGACTCCTAGGCAACCTGCCCCAGTGTTACTACTACCTAGTCAGTTCAGCTGATATATTTCATCCCCAGACATATTAAAGCACTTGGAAAGACTCCAGTAGACTCCAATGGGCTTACATCACACAACTATATGACTTCAGGAGAACTGGAAATTGATGGGCTTTTACTTCAGCTAGAAATTCTTTTGAAATCAACGTAAAGTGATATGGGAGTATCTTAACAGATATTCATCTTAGTGACATATTATTGCTTTCCCCTGGGTACTGCCATTGCTGAGTATTGAGGAGTGAATGGACTTGACGTTTAATCGAATATTTCCTTCTGGCTCTCTGGGCAGGGATGGAAGCTTTGCAGTGTGGAACTGCAAGGGCACTCGTACCGGCACGAGACCGCAGCCATCTGCAGCCTTAGGCGCAGGCAGTGAGGCACTCACTGAGCCCCCAAGGCACTGGAGAGGCTATTTTCCTAAAATAGTTTCAGTATTCAATTTCCGCTAAAGGAGTTTCCTTTCTATTGACAAATTAATTGTCTGACATAGACAATTGCAGATGTAATTTTCATTACTTTGTAAAAAAAAAAATTAAAATTTACTATCTCAAGCAAGTCTTAGCATTCTCTATTCCCTGAATGTCATGTTATAATCCAGACTCCTTACCTCTCTGTAAGGAGAAGGCATGAATTAGTGACTTCTCTGTGGACAACTGGGAATGGCTCACAACATTTAAATGATATTTTAGAAACAATTATCAACTCTTCATTTTCCCCAGAATGTTCTGAGCCTTCACACTTAAACATATTCAGCTGCCTTAGTGAACTCAGTAAGACTACATGCAAAAGCTTTAGGATTGAGCCATTTGCAGTAAGTTTGGTCTTCAGGGTGCTCTTATTGATTTATTTCCATTTACAAGGTACTGTAAGTTGGGCAGTATATAAAACACTTCTGATGTAATATTAAAAGATGAAATTGTGGTTTTGGACTATTATTGCCTAGAAATTTTGAGATTCAGAAATAAATATACTGAAGTCAGAGTCAATCCAAAAAGCAGTCCCATAGGCACGCCTGTTTCCTGGCCAAGCATTGTAGTCTTCCTATATTGATGCTTTGAATTCATATTTAGGGTTTCCCCAAAGGGCAATAACTTCTAACAAGACAGATTTTCATTTCTGTCTTTTATAGACTCTGTAGCTCTCTCAGGAATGCCAGGAAGATGTTTTGCTGGATAAAAGGTTAAATCATGAACCAGCATTGACTTTGTGAAATGGATTGGTCTGAAATATTCTACTATATATACTGTATAACACACAAAGAGTTAATACAATTCATATCATGTGTGCTGACTATAAGGAATCAGTGTTGACATTCATGCAGGCTTGTTTCTCTAAGGAAGTACTTCAGTTATTTTGCCTTTGTCTTCTATTAATTTCCTTTCCTTTATGCCAAGAAGCATTTTTTTTTCAAGTGAGTCATTAGGTTTTTTCCAACATGATTATTTTGTTTAGCTAAATTTTGAGGCCCTCTTAATAATCTGGAAGGAAATCTTGATAAGAAACAAAACAGATTTTGAATTAGTTGTCTGAAGCCTTTTTTACACTCCTTTAAAAAGACCTAGGAAATATTTCAAAGGAGTTCAAAGGGAGGGAGTAGAACATTTGGTGCAGATGTGACTTTATGGTATGTGACTGCAAATGAATGGCAACGTAAAATGTACATTTTTATTATCAAATGTAAAAAAAAAATGTTTCTTATTGTTTCTAGGGTTGTTTTTTCTCCTTGTTTTGTTTCGTGGCTTGTATTGATTGCATTTCAGCATCTGGGTTGACTCTGAGTTCTAAATTAGTTAGGGTTTTTTATGTGACCATAAGCCTGTGTTGAGTGATAAATATTCACTACAACTCTCATTCAGCTGCAACTATTTTGATAGGCAATGCAATATTTATATATTATAATAGCACATAGCTCTGTGAACAGAGTTTCAGTGCTTTTGGGCCTCCTACGTATTTGTCTTGGGTAGATATTTAATAAAAGCTGAGCTGGTGCTGCAGCTTTGAGGCACTGAATAGTCTCTCTTTTATTGGTCTGCCTATTTCCACCAACTTCATGAGCTCTTTGTCAAATTTGCTTACATTTTGGTTACCTTGAGATCAGAAGTTTGTAGGCAGGGTAGGATTGATAGTATGGTATATTTCTTATTTTATTTTTAATGTTTTTTACTGAGTATCCATACAAGAATAACACACCAGTACTGAACATTGTCTATTACTGTCCCTTACTCTCTCCTCAGCTTTTGGCAATCAATGGCTTAGGGATTTCCTGAATTAGATGCAGCATCTGGACCATCATATTTTAATAGCCACTGGTGGACCTTTTCTCCATGAATTTGTCTAATGTCTTCTTTAACTCCATTTATGCTTTGGCCTTAGCAACATCCTGTGGCAATGAGTTCCAAAATGTAATTATGTGTTGTGTGAAAAAGTACTTCCTCTTGTTGATTCTTAAATACTTGTTATGGGCAAAGTGCATTCTGTGCTGAGTGATAACACTGCTTTCTTTACTGCACTTGGAAGCAATCACACCCCGGACAATAGGTGTTCCCAGCAGTAGGCCAATGTGGCTGCATGTGGACATCAGCGAAAATGGTTTAGAGGCCCCTGGTTTATTTGACTTTGTTCTGTCATGAGACTGTACATAAGAGCATTATGCCCTTAAACAGGAATTGCACTGCTGGGTCATTTATTGATGATGTTTAACAAAGTGGACAAGTGTTTATTGTAGGCTCTTCCTCTTCCGATACTTTGCAAATGAACTGAAATATAAACTCCAATTTACCATACATGGTTAGATGCAAGTTTCCATTGCTCTGTTTAACAGTGTACAGTTAATATATTACGCACTAAACACTTGTGTTTGCAACACAGATAACGTAGTTGTCTAACCCACATGATATACTTACTGTGTCAGGGTCATTTTTTTCTGGCCAAAAGCTCAGAAATAGCAGCTGCATTGAGGGATGTCATTGTCCAACCAAGCCCCCAACCAGCAGGATCAATACATCATTTCTAACAAAGTTTTATTTGTTAGTAAATGTTTTCCCAGATAAGTCAATTTAAGTGAAATTACTAATTGTTTAGACCTCATGCTTTTTACTTATGCAACATAATAAGGGTATAGGGTACTCTAACCCAATATTACTAAAGAAACCAGTGCCTGAAAGGTAGGAAAAATTTTGTGCAACCAGATCCTCTTATTCATGTCAGCAATGTCCCAAAAGATTAGGACAAAAATAATGTCTGTGAGTTAATTTTGGATTATATCAAGATGAAAACTGTTTGAACTTGCATTTGAAGTGCAATCCCACATTTTTAAGAGAAAGATTCAAGAACTAATATTACTGTAGATGACAGTCACTCTTTCCACATGGGTTTTGAAGATTAGAATTAAACTGTTTTGAGAACATACCTGGTTGCACTATAATGTGTTGTCCTCTTTAATTTTTCATTGAATGGAACACCTATTTAACAAGCAATAGAAACAAAAGGTGGGCTAAAGAAATACTTACTCTACTTGCAAAGGAAAATGAGATATTGCTTTATGCTCAGATAACAAAGACTGTCATAATATCACTAACCAGTGAAAGTGTCTTCAGGTGAAGCCATGAAAATGCAATATAATCTATAGAATATATTTTGAGGGGGAGACATATTGCATATTCTCTGTTGTCAAATTATAGGCATCTCCCTAAGATAGGCGATAGTCTTTCTGTCTTCCCATATGTAGAAAACTCTAAAAGAAAAGATCTTCAAAGAGAAACACTTAAATTCAACTCCTGTGCCAGAAAGAGACACTACCATAAGAGGTTATCCATTGCTCTTATTCAGAATTGCCCTTTGCAGGTGCATGTGTCTGCCTATTAGCTTGAAGTTCGGTGATGTGAATTTCCTCCTTGCAGGTCTCACTTCAGGCAAGTATTGTGTACTCTTTTGCAGGTGCTAAGGGAACTCATAATAGTGTAGAAATTAAATAGAGGGAAATTACAGCATTTACATGAACTGTGGGATTCAGTTAATGAGGATTTTCACTTCCTTCTATATCTTTTTCAAGCATTTGAACCTACTGATGCATGCAAACTTAGGAGGGTCAGAGTGCAATAATTTCAATCAGTATCATTTAACTTATATTTCATATGCATTTCTGTGAAAAGTTTTCTTCTTTTCTTTCAAAGAAAACTAGCAATTTTCTTCTTGGCAAAATATTCAGTAATAAGACAGTTGTTTACAGCCTGGCTTGCACAGGGGCTCTATAACTATGCTTACAAATCATCTTTAAAATACAGTGGTCGGGATAGATGAACTTCAATTCACAGTGGGGTGCAGTATAGTCTTAAAATATTTATAACTGACACTTTAAAAATACCTAATTTTTAAATAAAATCAAGAAATCCTTGTATTAGGAAGAGCAGAGAGGGTGAAATAACACAGAGGATTTATTGGAAAATACTTGTGAGTGTTCAGGACAGACTGAAAACATGTAGCCATATGGTCAACATATGTATACATTAGCTGAAACCAATATGTAGTTTCCTCTGTCCAGGAACATAAAATTTATTTTGTAAATGCATTTTTATGCCATTAATTGTAAGATATAATTCTTCATATCAGTGAAACCTGGTTATTTCTATATTGACCAAGTGAGCAAGAGGAATCAGCACTTGTGTTAGCAAAATTTAGATGGCATCCCATGTGGCTCAGTTTCTGAGCCCGAAGTTTTAATAACTGAGAGTGATATTTTGAGAAAGAAACAGTAAGACAAAAATATGCTAAAAATTGAGAAAAATGAACCTGCTTTTGAAAATGTAAGATTTTGCTTGGGGGTTAGGGTTTGGGTGGTTGGGGGAGATGTGTTTGTTTGTTTGGGGCTTTTAAAATTTAAAATAGTGGATATCTTTGTGCATAGCCTTTCATTTTAAAGTTATGTGGTTGGTTGGTTGGTTGGTTGGTTGGTTGGTTGGTTGGTTGGTTGGTTGGTTTTTTTGCTAAGCTGTTCCTTCTACATATGTGTCACAACTTGAGAGAGGTACATCACGGCATTAACAATAGTTCCTGGTATATTACTCCTGGAATTTTTTTAGTTTTTGTAGGGCGGAAGTTTTTTCATTGTACGATCTTCCAAGTGAATGAAAGGTTCACAATGCTCTGCAACGGATTTAGCTACCAGATCTTTTTGTCTCCACAGCCATGACTATTGACCTTCAGGTTTTACCTATTTCTCAGAGGCTCTGGAAAAGAGGTAAATATAAACTCTTACATATGCAGATACTGATTACTAGTAAAACACTTTTAGAAGGAAATAAATGTCAGCTAAATTTTTTGAGAGCCTCAGAGAGCCTTTCTTGTCTTGTTCCACAGAACCCAGAGATATTTTGCTCCTAACTTCACATATGCACCCATGATTTTGCTTTCAGAAGTTAAGACAAACAAACGTGGCCCACAATTTTCCATGGTATTCTAAAGTGGATGAAGAATTTTGGGACATATTACCCTGAAAAGCCTTTTTTTTTGCAGAAAAGGTGTAATTTAAGTGGACCTGAAACAGACATAAAGCAGTGTGTACCTCAGGAAGCTGAAGTAGAAGTAAAGCCAGTATTTGTGGTATAAAATATGAAGAAAATGAGACCTGAAGTTCTTCAATGAAAGTCTGGAATGTGCTGTGAATCAGGATAACACCTGAGACACAAGATGCTTTGAGCTGTGATCCCCTAAGAAAAAAGCAGGATTTCTGCTTTTTCCCAGAATGAGACTCTGATATGGGACAGAGAAATCTGTGGCAAGCAGAGCTATGGTCTAGCTGGGTGAAGCTGGTAAAAAGTGAAAGATAGGAACCTGTAATTTCAACGAAACAGGGCTGTTGAGATAAGCAGGATTAATACTGACTTCCAGCTGTGTGACTAAGACAGGGCCCTTAAAAGAGGCCATCAGGGAGTTTCTCAGCCATAACTGTAGAAAAATAAGGTCTGATCAAGAATCTGGAGAAAAAAACTTGGATTTTGGCACTGACTGTCTGATGACATATAAGTCCCTGCTACTGAGAGACAAAGATCACATGAGCTGTAAAGGAAATGTTTGTGTCTGGAGATGGTGAAACTTCAGTTGCTGGAAGAAACATTTGTTTGGATTTCCCTATGTGGGGAATGGTGTAGTTCTCATCCCTATGTCTGAAGAACTTATTTCAGTTTTCTTGTCTGCAGGAAGGACAATGCTAAAAACAAGTCACTGCATGGAGATGAAGAAAGGGATTTCTGTGAAAAGCAGTTTTAATTATTATGAAAGTCTGCTAAATACTTAATTTGATTTTTAGGATTAAACCTCTCCAGTATTGTAAAACACACCATCACCATGCAAAGCTTGTTCCAGTATGTTAGCTGTGTTACTCTGGGAAGAAAAAACTAAGAAATATATTCTAGATTTTTAAAAACTTTCACACAAAAGGAGATTTTTAGGTTTTCACACATGCCTTGACCTCTTCTGTTGAATATTGCTAGGCACCCTTCTTTGACAACTTTTTAGAGATTACAAGGTTTAGTACAAGGCTGAATGTTGTCAGACGAATCCCTGTGGATTTGCTGACTTGCAGCTGTCACTAACATTAACACTCTTTTACTACAGCATTTTCTTCTGAGTATCCTTCTTCATTAGACATTTTTATTTTAGAAATTCTCAAAAAAAAAGTGCCTACAATACAAGCGTTCATATAAACCTGAAATCTTGACTTGGAGTAATTGGAGTATATAATACTAAAAATTACCCTGTAAAATATGAAGTGGAAATTCCACCCTTTAGAAACACGGTCCTTGCTGAGAGTTTCAGGTGGAGAGTCAAGTGGAATCTGCGCATCAGAGCAGTTGGATTAAAGTCTTCGGAGTTGCTATTATTTCCAGGTTAAGTACTCAGTAATAAGCAGCAGTGATGAGGTGTTTCTCCATGAAACACCTCATTTAGCCATTTTTAAGAGTACATTGCCATCTGGTGTACAAAATTTCAAAATTCTTTATCAGTTTAACTATTTAAAATCTAATGTCCTTGGGCAGAAAATCTTCCATCATTTTATTCTAACTTTCTGAAATCAACCTATTGACCTCAATGAACTAAAATCCATTGCATTTTCCAATGCAATTGTTTTGTGAAGGTTTTCTGAGCATTTGTGAATTCACACTATGGAAATAATGCATTTGAATTGCTACAGAGACTACTTACATGTAGCGGCTTTGGTTCCCTGTCGCTGAAATATCTATCTTGGTTTATCTCTATGCTAAGAGACAAAATCAAACACAATCCCGTTCTTATATTAGTAAGACAGGCACTGCACTGAGTTGCAGCATTCTTACTGCTTGTGCAAAGGGAAGTTTAAAAATACAAAAAGCAGACCTTCATCCCAGACAGATTTTAGGGGATGTTTCACTGATTTAAATTAAGCAAAGGTTTGATTCCTAATTTGTAGTTTGATTAAATAGCAGATTTTGAGTAGTCTGGTCTCACCATAAGCAACTCTGAGTTTGTATCAGCTTTTCAGTATACGTCTTCAGATCTTCCATAAGCATTGACCAAGGGTGATCATGACATTATGAGAGCTAGTAAAACTGGCTCCTCAAATATTATGTTTGTCACATGGTAGGCATCATAAAATGATTTTCCTGTCAAAAATATTAGCAATCAAAAAAAAAAAAAAGGCTTGCTTAAATACATACAGTTTTCAGAAGTGTAAACAAAATTCTAAAGTCTCTTAAAAGCAAGCAAAAACTCACAGCCCGCCAACCCCTAATTGCATCCAGTCTAATGGGAAATGGAGCAGTCGCAGAATCACAGAATATTATGAGTTGGAAGAGACCCAGAAGGATAATTTTAGGACTGTTTCTGAATTTCCATATAAAGAATTTTTTAAATTATGCTAACAAGTTTTTCAAAAGTTGCCCTTTTTTTAACGCTGATTTCTAATTTGGATAAAATTAAGGTAAACTGGCTGATTGACCTTGTAACAATGGCACTATACATGCTGTTCTGTGCCTCTACAATGTCTGTCTACTACAACGGGGTCCAGCTCTCCTTGGTCATGAAAGACTGCCATGCTAATAAACATGTTTAGTACTAATCTTTCTTATCTTGGGTTTCTGAGGACCTCTTTTTCTCTTCTCATGGAATCTGAGGAACAAACACATGAGGTTACTGGGTCAGGCTCTAGTTCTTCTAACAATGAACTTTGATTTGTTTAATTCATCTGTCAGGATTTGTTTGGCTTTACATAATTACTTCCAGACTTATCTGTGATAACTTAATGGCTTACTTTTGTAGTGACCTTTTTGGTAAGGTTGTATATAAAAAAAATTCACTGATTGCTTAAGAGGATGTGGGCAGTATTATAAAAGACATTTGTTTGATTAAATGGTAATTAAAAAGTGAATGCAATTAAAAATACAGTTATGACCAGCTCTTGTTCAGTATGACTTTTGTGGAGCTTAGAGGTCAGTTTATGCTCTTGCTTTTAGTGGTCATTACTATTTATTATGTGTATCCTAGAGTAAGCACTGCATAAATAAAAAACTACAAAATAGTTATTGCAATCCCTTTAGAAAAAATAACTAAAGTAAATTTCTAGTGGATTGCATTTTAAAATTCTGCCTCATATATATCCTGAAATTGTTCGCTGCAGTCAAATTGGAACTCATGGTATAAATCTGACCCTTAAAAAGATGTCAATTTTCAACACAGAGAAATGTTTTGGCACATGCTGCAGAAAGCTAGAGTTGCCTTCATTCTTCTATGCTCTCTTTTGGGATAATTAATACTTCAAGGAAAACTAATCCTGGCTCTGTATGAGAATATAAAGATATGATTGCACAAGTGTGGGAAGACAGAGAAAGTTTGCACTTTCTGATGTAAGAAGGAAGACTCCCTAGATCCCCATCTCACTATGACATCTTTATCTTATCCCTATTAAACCATGCTTTGAACCTGATTGGTGGTGAGTCAGGAAAAATAAGGAGGAAAACTTAGTACAAATTACAGTTGTTTAATTATAAATGTAAATAAGAAAAATTAAAGCTGTTTGATCAGGCAAAAGAATCAAGAAAAAAATCAGTTTTAAGATCAAGTATAGACCTTTATTTCTGCTTCATCAGAATGATTTGCAACATTATCTCTAATTCTCTGATCACATTATAATTTATAAATGAGACAGCAATCTCTGTTTTTCCAATATACCCATGCAATCATACCAAGTTAATCAAGACATAAACTGATGCATTTTATTTTCTCACTTGACTGCCTTTTTATCTGGGGCAGAAGCTAAGGTTGGAAGGAAGCCACGAAGTCTTGATTTCTGTTTCCACATTTTTCTTCTGGGTCAATTTTAGTACATTTAAAAATTCTTATCTTATGAAGCGTTACAACATATCAGACACAGTTGCAACACTTACGTTTAACAATGCTCTCAGGGGAATAGAAAACTGAAATGATATGTTCATCTAGAAACATGTTGCATAAATTGAAAGAACTTCCAGGTCATGGAATAAACTAGTTGTTTCTATTATTTCCAGGCCTTTTATTTGTTTGTTTGTTTTGTTTGGTTATTATTATTTTGTTTCGACTTACTTTTCAGGGGAAAAAATGTTTTTAGTTTGCGCCTGTCATTATGTTAGTTGAGAATAGTAAGTGTTTGTACTTCTCTGTCAAAGATTTGTAATTAGCCTTGAATGGCAAGCTAGTTCAGTTCATTTATGTTTGGATGTTTAACCAAATAAAAGTCTTAATGGATCTGAAAATATTTTAAATAATAGTATTTTTTCTACAGACTTTATACTGGAACTGGATTCCGTTTTGTGTTTTGCTAGCAGTTTTAGCTGTAAATTCATCTTGATCTATATCTTTAAGTAACTTTAATATTATAGCGCTGTTCCTAATCTGCTGTGCTAGTGCCAGATCTAGATCTCTTCTCATCTATATTTCTTTTTCTAGAGTTAAAATCCTAATTCAGGCCAGCTGCATAGGTAGCTTATGTGTAGGTTTTTTGCCAGTGAAAAATAGCAAATAGTAGCAAGTGCTCACTGCGGATGTGGGAGATGGGCAGCTGAGTCTCTGCTCTAAATCAAGCGTGAGCTGTAACATCTGTAGCAGGTATTCACACGCCAGATGAATCTCCCAAATATTTTTGTGCTGACCTTTGGCTCTTGGTATGCTCTGAACAAGTCCATAGGTTTAAGGTCCACTAACAAATTGGGTGTTTTCTATAATGTTACATCTGTAAATGACAGTAATTGTAAATTGCTTGAGAAGCTCCTTAGTGGAAAGCGCACCTTTCTGCATGACTTGAGGGGATGGCAGCTTTGAGACATAAGCTAATGCAACTTTGGCTGTCCCTTCCTTTTTCTCCGAATCATCTTCTCTTAGAAGAAATATGTGACGTGAAGTTCACATGTCAAAATAGAAGAGTTTATTTCATCTCTTGTTTTCCCTTGGCATGCAGGGCAGTCGGGTAATCCTCATCTGAATGTTTGATGTTAACTCAAGTCATGTTCTGGTATGCCTCCACTGAATCTGCTTGCCCTCATCCCTACACGGCCACTTGAAACAGAATTGTTCTTGTACAGTACATAGGGACATAAAGACTTAAGTTCAGAAAAGGGATCTTCGGGCGTTTTTCTTGTCCCTGTTTCAGAATTAGAAAATTGACAAGATGGCCACAGAGAAGAGAACTAGTTTCTGCTGTCATACCAGAGGCAAAGATGTTTTATCACCCAGAAGAAAATAGTTCAGCCGGTATATTTGATTTTTTTTGTTGTTGTTTTTACATTTATTTGCAAGATTTAGAGTAAATGCTTAGACCATTGTGTTGCTTAAAAACCTGTGGGTGTGAGCCAGACAGGAACAGTAAACAAATATTTCCCTGATGCTTTTAGTTACTAAGGACCGCATGGAGGAAAAACAAATAGTGCAACCTACACACGTATGGTAAGCCTTACACTAGGATTAATTTTATTTCTACTGTAATAACCTACCCTTGCAGGATGTATGATTTCCTTTACTGCTACTTTCAATATTATAACATATAGCTAATTACAATTTAGATTAAATCAGTCAGCTCCTCTAGACCCCCAAGGCTCCCAGCAGGAACTGCGGGGGCTCCGTGAGGGGAGGCCGGGCTGCCCCAGCCGGTTCCAGCCGGATCCAACCAGCCTCTGCGGGGCGCGGCTGAGCCCGCGGCCAGGGTGGCCGAGGCGGTGGCCCCGCGGGGAAATGTGTTCAAGAAGGAATTAAACACCGTGGGACATCCAGGGGGATAGGGACATGGGGAAAATTGAGGAAAGGACGACAGAGGGAACACACGGTCAGAGCAGAAGGAGGAACATTGTGGCGGGACAGGCGCACCCCGGAGGGACTCCAGCCCATGGAGGGGACATGCCAGCGCACGGGCAAACTGAGAGAAGGCTGGACTGGGAGAGAGGAGCCACTGTGAACTGACCCCCATCCCCTGTACCACTCATCACCTCCACTAAGGGGACTGAAGGGACCTGCGGCAGGGACAAGGAGAGAGGAGAAAGGACTGGAGGCAATAAGTGACATGGGGACCAGCTGTGGGGAGAAGAGGTGCCTGAAGATGAGCTGAGCCTGGGAGGGGATGATGGGTGTTTTTTTCCCTTTTTTTATGTTTGTGTCTCCCCCCCCCCCCCCCTTCTAT